>CM077174.1:1515000-2082500 GCA_039654105.1 Coreius guichenoti | reverse complement strand
AAAGAAAAAAAAAAAAAAAAAAAAAAAAAAAATCGGAATGGGGCTTAATCTGTAAATAAATGACGACGTGTTGCATGACTTCAATAGGCAGATGTAGCTGAGGTGATGAGGAATATTATTAAATGTGGGCTTTTCATATTAAATTTTATTATTCATATAGACATGAATGTACTTGTTAGATTGTGAATTTAAGAAAGCAAGACTGTCTTAAAGTCGCGCCCAATCAAACACACTTGATTCAACTTAGCTTGTTAGTAGAGATTCAAACACTGTCAACACACACACACTCCGCTCACCTCCGCACTCCTCGATGAGGTTGGCGATGGTCTCGGCTTCTTCATCAGCCATCTTGAGGATGTTACTGAGGCCGTCCAGCACCACCTGCACCACCTGAGCGTCTTTGACCGTCAGCAGGTTACAGAAGGGAGGAATCACCTGCTGCTGGATCAGGTACGCCACCTACAGGACGAGATGTGAACATGTGAACACCCCCACTCCTCACACGCTCAAGCATGTGTGTACGGCCGAGCAGCACACCTGATCCTTTCTGCCGCTGATGGTCAGGTTACTGATGGCCCACGCCGCCTCCTTCTGAGTGCCAAAATCTCCCTGAGAGACACAACATGGGACACATTGAGCACGGCAACAATCACTGTTAATAGGAGTGTAGGTCACAATACAAAAATGCAATGTGTAGCAGCGACAATACGACGCATCGTGTATAGTTCACCCAAAATGAAAGTTCAGACCGATGTAATTTGGCATCAAATATGGTAAACCCAGACTGCGTGCGTGCCATGTCTGCTTATTATAAGCATTTCTGGGCTGCTTGTTTAAGCTCCGCTCATACAGCGATCCAGTTTCAGTTATTAAAGTGTGGGTCATGAAAATCTGCTATTATTTTCAGCACCAAGCATTTCGGGTTTTTTTGTTGGTGTGTTCTTGTTTGCTGTTTTTCTCATGAGATCTGCTTGTACCTCTTTCCCTGTAATTTCTACAGAAGAGAGAAACATCCCTGATGCGCGTTTAAATACATCTAACAACTAGTTCAGTTCAGACAACCAACTTTAGCCTTTGTTAATGCTTTACCATATATTTAGAAGTAATATATCTTAACTCGAGTTTGTTCAAAGTATCGAGAGATCAGAATCACATTGAATCGTGACATGAGTGTATTGTTACAACCGTAGTTCATCATTCTGTGTTAGAGCAAAAACTGAATGGCTATTGGTACATTCATAATATATGCGCTAATTTGCACACCATTATATAAAAAAATAAATAAATAAAAAAAAGTGGCATGTAGAGTTTAAGTGATTCAATGATGAGAGTTCAGGTCACCCACCTTATCCAGCAGCAGAATAATCATGGGCACTAGATTGGCATCGATGACGGCCTGAACCTGCTGCTGGTTTCCTGCGGTGATGTTGGACAGGAACCACACGGCCTCCTGCGAGAGCAGAGCACACACTCAGTACATCAGTGTCAGAGCGGATGACGTCACACGAGAGGCGGGCGGGCGTTGGATCAGATCGCAGGGTGTGCGTGAGGGTCACGGGCCCTGCTGAGACTGAGGCGCTGGCAGCTGAGCTGAGGGTGAGCGTGATACTGAGGCTCTAATCATCGGCCAGCCCGCAGAAAAGCCTCAGTGTGAGCGGCCCGCCTCAGATGCACTCCTGTATCAGCACTGATCTATATGACACCCCCACCCATCAGCCACACACACACACACACACACACAGACACACCTCTGAGCTAAACTGCATTTTAAACATTAAACACATGCTGATCTGAACACTACATCACTCATGCCAGCGCCACACCTCAGATGTCATCATATCCAACACATCACGTACACCTTTTATTTCTCAAGTGGACCCTGCCAGCGTTTGTCGTTACCTTGTTGATCTTCTCTTTGGGGTGCGTGAGAAGCGCTGGGAAGTGACCCAAAGCATCACAGTTGAGCACCACCTGAGTCTGTTCATCAGTTCCCGTCACAATATTCCCCACCGCGCGCAGCGCTGCCGTCTAAAGTCAAAGACAACCATTACACAGGCATCATGATAATCGCTTAAATGAGCGCAGAGGAAGAGTTTAGCACATTAATACAAAAGGCTCTTCCATACCTGAACTTTGACCTCCTGGTGGCTCAGTAAGGGGACAAGGTACGGCACAATCCCAGAATCAATGACCATCTGGATCTGCTCATTGCCCGCGTCAGTGAGGTAAGACAGCGCCCAAACCGTGTCCACCAGGATCTGCACAGAGCACAGTGTTAAACCCGTCCGTCCATCTGCCACCCAATGGAGCAGTTAGTCACATGACCAGTGCATAGGGTGGCAAAACCCTGGGAATTTTCAAAGCTGGAAACTTTCCATGGGAATTAGCAAAATTGCAGGTTAGCCTATAACAGGGAACTTAAATGTAGTTGAAAAAAAATCTTGCATCATAATCTTGGTTAAAACAACCAGATTTAACACTTTCAGTTGAATTTCTACCCTACACGTTCCTCCAGCACATGCACATTTGATCAAAAGTACAGAAAGAAATATTACTACACTTTAAAATAATGTTTCTCTATTTTAACATACTTTTAAACTATAATGTATTCCTGTGATCTTTTTTATAACATGTGATACATTTTTCAGGATTATTTGATGAATAAAAAAAAAATAAAAAAAGTTAAAGAACAGCATTTATTCAAAATAGAAATCTTTTGTAACAATATACACTACCGTTCAAAAGTTTGGGGTCAGTCATTTCTTTTTCTTTGAAAAATTAACACTTATTTAGCAAGGATGTGTTAAACTGATAAAATTACAGTAAAGATTTATATTGTTAGAAAAGATTCACATTGAATAAATGCTGTTCTTAACGTTTTATTCAATGAATCCTAATAAAAGTATCACAGGTGCCAAAAAATTCTGAAGCAGCACAACTGTTTCCAACACTGATAATATTTATAAATGTTTCTTGAGCAGCAAATGAATTCCTATAACTTAACAGGAATTTTTGAAATTGGAATATTTCCAAAGTTCCCCAGATTAAGTTCCCATGGAAAGTTCCTGGAAATGTACCACCCTTTTGCAACCCTACCAGTGAAGCACTTACGTTGACGTCGGTGTGGTGAATGAGCACACACAGCGCAGGAAGAATCTGTATGAAGAAAGACACGAGATCGTCACCATGCGTTAGCAGAGCAGAAGCCCAGTTTACACCAGCACACCCCCAAACCAACCATCTTCACATTCATTTAAGTTAATGGCTGGTTGCAGCAAAAAAGGCACTAAAATTAATATAAATGTTCCCCAAACACAAGGGTGTTGTTTTTCCTAAATTCAATAAACAAGTTATTTATATTAAGTGACTTGCATTTCACCTTTTCACATTTAACACCACCAAACCAAAACCACAGCCCATCTCTGATCAACACAAAATGGCTTTCATTCCTGAATGAAGCTGTTGAGTGAATGATAAAATGATCCACACAAAATGATCCACACATAAAGACTGAATGAATCGACCGTTTTGAAAGAATCGGCTGAATGAATGATTCAACGGCTCGTTCATTAAGACGAGAGGTTGGACTTGAAGCGCCGCTGTGCAGACCGATCTGTGTATGACAGTACCGGGAGAGCGATTAGAGAGCAGACGCCGCCGTATGGTTTCGTATTGCTCTCACGGTACTTTGAAGCCACACACACACACACACACGTGTTGGCGCAGCACCACTTCAAGTTGAACACACCTAACGACTTGCCGCTAGGGGTGTAACGATACACTATACACTCAAGATTCAATACAAATTGCGATACTGAACTCATGATACGCATCACGATATTTTAAGGCAAAATAAATATTTTTTTATTTTTACTTAAAATATTATTATATTATCATCAGGACCCACAAATATTCCCCCATTGCATTATTACTACTACTATATATAATGTATAATGTCACCGAAACACTGTAAACTTTATTCGATCTTTCAGTGCAGGCATTGGATCTCTTAAGCCGCACGCGCACACACACACACACACACACACACACACACACACACACACACACTACATATAAACCATCTAAAACACTCTGAATAATCATACTAATCAATCACGGTTCTAATCGCAAGAAATCGTGTCAAAATGACTATTCCCCAGGGATGGAGAGTAACAAAATACATGCAACTTAGTTATGCATTTAACCTACTTAGCTCTGGGACCATCTTTGGGGATTTCCACCTGGATTTGGCCTACCCAAATTGAAAAGCTTCCCATTCCCACATACAGTGGTCTCTAAATACACAATTTGGGTGTCATTTTTACAGGAAACCCTTTGAAGTTACATAAAACACTGCTAAAAGAGGCGCTTTTTGATTTTTTGGTTATGAATTCATTTTTGAAAGTATGTGCTCTAGCACCCTGCAGACAGTTTTGGCTGTTTCCACTAGATGGCAGCAAATACTGTATGCAAGATTTATTCAAATGGATCTGAAGAGAGGAATATTACCTTTATGTAATTTCCACCTGCCCAAACCTCTCATATATACAAGTCTCCCCATATACAGTGGTGTAAATGCAATATACCAGTATATACCACACAATTTTTCCAGTGTTTGCTGACATATGCTGGAAACAGCCAAAACTGTCTGCAGGGTGCTAGAGCACACAGGGCCTGAGATATGCACTTTCAAAAATGAATCTATAACCCCACCCCCCCCAAAAAAAAAAAAAGAAAAAAAAAAAAGAAAAAAAAAAAAACGCCTCTTTTTTGAGGGTTTATTACAGCTCAAACAACATATACTTAAACATTTGTCATTTTTAGCAGTGTTTTATGTAACTTCAAAGAGTTTCCTGCAAAATGACACCCAAATTGTGTATTTAGAGACCACTGTATGTGGGTATGGGAAGCTTTTCAGTTTGGGTAGAGTAATTTAGTGTAAATAAGTTACTCATATCTCCAGAAAGTAGACATTAAGCTTTCAAATAGTACCACATAAGAGCTCCTCCACAGACATTTACAATTTAAAGTATATACACTTGACAACGTTATTCCCTTTTTTTAAACAGTATTTTATTAGTTACATCTTAAAGGGGTCGTAATCAAATTACGGTTACATCCAAAAGGTATTTTAGATTACTCTGATATAAAGCCATCAGGTCTCTTCAGAAGACTTGGATTAGACCACTCAATTAGTGGTTTTCACGGCGCCTTTCACATGTTTTGGATCTTTTAAGTTTGAGAGGAATGGACTTTAAATGGAGGGACAGAAATCTCTCAGGTTTCATAAATGCCTTTATCTGTGTTTGGAAGTTAAATGAAACATGAGGGCGAGTATGATGGCAGAATTTACATTTTTGGGTGAATTATACTTTATAAATACAGCAAGTTGAGTCTTGGATTAAACAACGCTATAAATCACGAATCATATAGTTTACATCAACGATACATATCGTTGCATTTTTAATATCGCAATATCTAAACAATGTATTGTTACACCCCTACTTACTGGAGGCTTTAGTTTCATAAAAAAAAAAAAAAAAAAAGTCATTTAATTGTCTCCATTATTTCATATTTCTATATTTAAAATGTTTAAAACATTAATCTCACAACATTATGCCGTTGTAATTGCATTAACCAGTCTTGATTTTAATTGACTGGTAAAAGTTCTATCGTCTCACTTTAAATGAATTTATTATTAAAATCTAACAAAAGACTACATACATTTAATATGGTTAGAAACAAACCGCCATTATATTTAAGATCAGAAGAAAGGACAATAACCGACGATCAATTTTTGGCATTATCGTGCAGCCCTAATTAGGTGTGTATAGATGAAAACCAGCTCGCAGGACATTTAAACTGGCCAACTAGGAATGGTTGATTGTGCAGTTGGCCGAGCCTGTTGGCTGACACGCGAGCCCTCGCTCTAAGATCAGATAAACGTCACACTCGTACCTCCTGGATGGTCTCCATGGGTGGGGGTGGGTCCTTGTGGCGGCACAGGTTGACCATGACCCAAGTGACGTTGCGGAGGAAGGTGATGGGTATGGAGGGGCTGATGAAGGACAGGAGCGGTTTAACCACACCCAGACTGATGACGTAATCTCTGCACTGAGGACCATCACCTGAAACAGGACAGCGATCATTCATCCGAGACAGCCTCTGATCATGACACAACACAACTAGCCAAACATGAGCGTCCATGAACCGCTTTACACGATGTTTGACATGAGACAAACAGCTCCAGTCGCTCCACTCCGTGAGTGTGAACAGACCACATGACACTCAGGATGAGACGCACGACTGTGGAGATGAGTGGTGTGGCGATGACCTACCATCAGAAACTCAAAACGCTAGACACTGGGTCTTTGACAACAGCTGGTTGACTCGTGTCAAATCCCATCAGCTCATGATAACGCTCCAGTAACACACATCACTTACCGATGATGTTCCCTAAAGCCCAAACTGCCTGCTCACACACGTTCTGATGAGGAGAATGCAGCAGCCGCAGGAACAGAGGAACCGCATCTACACACACAGATAAACAAAACACCGGTGAACTCGGTCCACATCAGGATTGTCAATCACAAACTTCTGGCTGACAATGAAATTAAATATTTAAACACTGCAATTATCATACTATGCTTTGTATAGAAGCTCGTTTCCACCACAGAATATATATTAAAAAAAAAAAATAAATAAATAAAGTTATTGCGACCTTCTCTCACAATTCGAATTAAAGTCAGAATTGCGAGATATAGTCAGAATTGCATCATAAGTTGTGATCCTTTTAGATTTTCTTTTAGACAAGCTTCCATAGATTTGACATGTGACTTAGCATTTATTCTCTAAGATGCATTATAGGGTAAAATAAAAATGCTTTCTTTTAAGTACTCTTCACTTTGAAACATTAAACCCTCATGCTCTTATTTTGGGGCAAACTACAGAGAGACCCTTAAGTCTCAGTGTGTTGCGTTGACAACGCTTCTTGTTACTAATCTGGGGAAATGCAGTGATCTTCTATCCACAAAAGCGCTGGAAATGAACAAAAAGCTGGTGCACGCTGCCTTTCCAAAATGCACATTATAAGTGGCTCAAACTACATCCCTGTTCACACCTGGTATTAAGATGTGTTTTGGTCGATCAGCTCAGAAGTGGATGACTCTAAATACAGGTATGAACGGGGTCTGAAACGCTTTGAGTTTGTCCACTTTCAACCACTTCCAGAGGTAGTGGAAAATGCATTGCTTTCGTAGTGTAGACGCTCATGTGGTGAAATGCGCTGGAACAGCCACTAAAAGACCGTCTACTCTCCTCCTAATGACCTAACGCGTAAGCATTATGGGACGCGCGCTAGCCAGACGGGATTTAAACTGTTGGCTGGAGACCCAAGTTTGGTTTGAAGATGAGAAACGTCCCAAGCACATGTTCTCTCTCCATTCCTGATTTCTAACACACACTCACAGCGTTCGGCTGGTCTTGTGTCTGTCAGAGCAGAAACTAAAGCTGATGCTCTCCGTGTGTTTTGTCGTCTCCGGGTGTGTTCATATGTAAATTGCGTGAGCTTATTTTGTCCATTAGATCGAGAGATCTGAAAAAGCCCATATATTTACTGAAGAAATCAGGACAGAAGTGGCTGAAAGTGGACAAGAGACGGATTAAAACACCAGGTGTAAACGGGAATGTGTCTCTCGTACACTTGTGATCCGATCCGACAAAATGCATCTTAATAGCAGCATCTACAGTGAACAGAAGGGTAAGCAACGCTGACAGCAGTATTATAGAGCTGCACGCGTGTAAGAGGATCTAGTGCCGTGCTTCGCTCTGAAACACGCAGTTTGAGTCTACATATTTAATCAGAAGTTGCTTCTGTAAAAGGAGCCCACAGCTATATACACATCACTAGCAGATTGTTTTTAATGACTAGTCAACCAGCACTAATAATGATCCTCTGTCAGTTTCTGCTATCAGACGCACACACAACTTCAGTCAGCATGGGAGCTTAAATTAGTGCATGAAGTAGGGATTTCACAAGTACAAGTTCATAAGTCAGTACTGAAATTTTAAAAACGTGACGATACCAGCATTTCTGTAGTACCGGTAGTACTGAGTATATTCGGTACCCGCAGCTGCGTTCAGTCGCTTCCGTGTTTATCTAAGCGCAGGGCTCCAGGCTGTAGCCGAATATACACTAGTGTCTGTGAAAATTAAACTGCAAAAGACTAATTTAAATATTAATCCTGCATGTTCTGCGTCTCTGTGAGAATGACGGGCGCAGATGCGCGGTTTCATTTGCAGCTCACGCACACACGTGACACTCGCTGTCTTTTTAGCCTCTGGCGTGTCACTATATGAGGACATGAACGCATAAACCGCTCTGAGTCACTTCATGAGCATTTACCGTTTCACTTGAGAAAACTGTCATATCATGAACACAGACACTCAAAGGTCTTCACGGCAACCCGTCAAAAACGTTCGGTTTAACTTAAAGAAATTGACAAATATATTAGGCTACTGTTGTACAGTTGATTTAGCTACATTTCTATGTAATAATAATAATAATTCTACTACTAATAGTAATGCCTAGATGGTTGCTTATTTTTCACTTGATCTTTTAATAAACAATGTTTACTTTTAAACAGCATGTAGCATGTTTATATGTATTTACTTATTATCATAAATAAACTCATTGAATTTAATTTAATATTTTTAAATGGTTAAATAAAATAAAAACATTTTGCTGTGGTACCGAAATTGGTACAAAGAACCATAAAAATTATGGTATTGGTACCGAATACTGGAATTTTGGTATCGTGACAACCCTAGTATGAAGTAGTGAAGACTTCTGTCCAGCACAACAGAGACACAACAGTGTCCAACTCTTGAACAAACATCAGGTGGACGTACTCGACTGCACCACGGCCTGCGTCTGCTCAGACGTGCCCGATGCGATGTTGGTCAGAGCCCAGGCCGCCTCAAACTGCAGAGATGGGCTGTTGAACAGAGAGGGGAAACAAAATGAGCACGAGATAGATAAACATATGCAAAATAGGAGCGCCTCACACTCGCATGACAGGTCTTACTTGTCATCTCTGTCCAGACAGTGCACCAGGATGGGCAGAATCCCAGACTTGATCAGGTC
Organism: Coreius guichenoti; assembly: GCA_039654105.1. NCBI lineage: Eukaryota > Metazoa > Chordata > Actinopteri > Cypriniformes > Gobionidae > Coreius > Coreius guichenoti. The sequence continues at coordinate 2,073,355 of CM077174.1, read as the reverse complement.
GTCAATGGGAGGGTTGCGGTCACTCGACAGCAGCTTCCTGCAGGACGAGGTCAACAGTATTATTTCACACAAGTTGCATTTTTACTAGATGGCCCATCTCAAAGCAAGTCACATACTACAGCAAAACTCAAAGGCCGTTGCGAAACATCATGATGAATATGAGCCATTACTCACCTGGCGGCCTGAACGGCGCTGAGCTGAATGCCCTGGTTATCACTGGTCGCATTCTACAAACAACGATCATACGCCTCGTTATATGAAGACAAACGGCAACACGTTTCAATAATCACATGACCTGAGCCACTCATGCTCTGTGCAAGCCATTTCACCAAAGCAAAGATGAATCTCACAAAACGCCTTGAGCATTTAATCAATGGAGTAAATCCAGAGATTTAGTGTAAGTGCCTACGACAGTGGGTGGCAACTGACGGCAGGCAGAAAGAGCAGGAAGCATCTCACATGCTATCAGAAGTATCGTAAAGGCAAGTTTCCTAGTCGGATATTTGACAAACGCCCTCTCAAGTTGTATTTACCACCAGGAAACTCTGAGATAAGTGACACCCTTGTTTCAGTTGACAGTAGCCATTGGAAATTACTATGGAAGTCAATGAGATCAACTGTCTGGGTACCAACTTTCTTCACTCTATCTTTAGTGTTCAGCAGAACAAAGAAACTCACGCAGGTTTGGAACAACTTGTGGGAGAGTAAATTATTTTCATTTATGGGTGAACTATCCCTTTAAGGAGACTGAAGGTCAATAAATGCAGTCTTCAAAAAAAAAAAAAAAAAAAAAAAAAAAAAAAAAAAAAAAAACAACTTTAGGATTTTAAAAAGTTTAAAGCTGCAGTCTGTAAGTTTTGCCTCTTTGTCGCCATCTCTGCTTGAAACCTTGCAGTTATTTGTTGAATTATCATCTTTACGTGGGTTGTGCATCGTCGCGGCTCAGCGCAGATGAATCTAACGTTTTGAAGAGTGTGTGTGGCTGTCATTCATTCACCGCACCGGTGGGGATACTGTACTTCAGAATCACAGATTCTATGTCTTGGAAGTGTGACCAAAATAATACGTTTCACTGGAAAATGTCATCTGAACAAGTAATATGTCTGCCACTTTTGTTCTGACCAACTGAGAGAGAGAAAAAAAAAATTAAAAAAATTAAAAAAAAAAAAAAACACACACATTACAATAAATCACGCTACCAATGGTGATTAAATCTAACGATCGATTAGCTCATATCACAAACCGTGCAAATTATTATTATACTTTCTCAAATTGTTAACATCAGTGTGTACATGCATTTAGTGTGTATTAGCATTACCTATAGATTTCAATTTCTTTACAGTCTAATCTTCTGCTTTTGACTACGGGTGAATCTCCAGCTGTCACTGATGATTGTCGTTTGGATCTTTCTGGTTTACAATCCGCCATTAAAATGATGTTTAAGTATTCCAGCTGATGTGAGAACAGGCTATAAATGATCCGCCACCTGCAGCATCCTCACATGTGTTAGCCTACTAGCCGGACTCCTTTATGTATACAGACGTGACAATGACACAAAGACAACGGCGCCAGGCACCATTTCCCACGGAAAGCTACCATACCACTCAAAATAAAACATTACAAGCTTACCGTTGTGAATCGGGCTAAGGTAAGGGGATAGTTTTGAACACTGGCTGGTTATGTACTGGCTCAAATTGATTTTGGATAATTAAAAAAAAAAAAAAAAAAAAAAAAAAGTTACGGACTGCAGCTTTAAAATGATTCAGAAATATGCAAGATACCGCACTTTCCATGTAATGCAGCATCATGGTGTGAAATGTTAATTTAAAAAAAATTTTTTTTTTGAAGTTTTAAAACACTTTAGTTTCCACAAATATTCAAAGAAATCCACCTCTATAATGATGTTACACTGGGCCTCTAAATACGGAAAACGGTCCTAAAACTGGCTTCATATTCATTACACAAGAATTAATTTCTTATTTTATTACAGAGGAAATAAGAGTCAGGCATGTTTCATGAGATTCACTCATTTAAAAGATTTTCAAAATCACAAAAATATTGCTTTTTTTTTTTACTTAAACAAAAAAAAAAAAAAAAAAAGGCTTACCTGCACTATTGCTTCAAGCGAAGTGTTTTGCTATTGAAAAGAAAAACATTACAGCAATAATTACTGCAAATTCAATTCAGCATTAAATCATGAAATATCCTGACAGAGAAAGAGCGGACGTTCTTACGGTTCTGAAGTCCCCGTCGGCGTCAGAATCGTCACAGATGTCCTCGTGCGGCACGTTCCTCCGCTTCAGCAGGTGCTCGTCTCTCTTATTCTACAGGAAACACACCAGCGGTTCAGACGCCTTCAGAGGTGCTCAAACACACACTGTATTTATAGTGTAAACGCTCACGTGCTGGGATGTGAAGAACCGCCTACTGACCTGTAAATCAAGCACTGCACTAAACACTGACCAGCTCTTACCTTTCTGAGCTCCACCACCACTTCTGTGCGCTGTCTCCTCATCGTCTGTACAGGAGAGAGCAGAAGCATCATTACTGATGATGACCAGTGAACCACACACATAAATCATTTCTGTACAGCTTCACGTGTCAGTCTACGGATGATCTGCATTTCAGCTATGAGGAAACGTAAAATCATTTTACATCGTCAGAGTGTTTCCAGCTCTTTTTATCATATCGCCCCCAAAATTAAAGGTTTTATTTTACTTTCTGAAGAAAGTTGCATGATACAAGTCTATTAAAATATAAATCACAGCATTAGTCGTTCTGCATCACCTGAAACCAGCAGAACGCCAATTACCTTAAAGGGTTAGTTCACCCAAAAAAAAATGTAAATTCTGTCATTAATTCCTCTCCCTCATGTCAAACCTGTAAGACCTTCGTTCATCTTCAGACACAAATGAAGATATTTCTGATGAAATCTGAGAGCTCTCTGACCCTCCATAGACAGCAGTTTAATGAACACTTTCAAGGGCCAGAAAGGAAGTAAAGACATCATTAAAATAGTCCATGTGACTCCAGTGGTTCAACCTTAATGTTATGAAGCCACGAGAATACTTTATGCACAAACCAAACAAATGACTTAACTTTTATCGCCAGTTTCCTACGCAATTCACGCAAGCACCACAATGCACACGATCATGTGATCGTGCTCGGCCAATAGTGAGCCAGCGTTCTGCTGTAGAACCCCGAAGGGCTGTACTGTGAATGGCGTAAGAGTGACAGGGAAGACAAGAGTGTTGACTAAAGTCGTTATTTTTGTTTGTTTTTGCGCACTAAAGTATTCTCATCTCTTCATAACATTAAGGTTGAACCACTGGAGTCACATGGACTATTTTAATGATGTCTTTACTGCCTTTCTGGCCCTTGAAAGTGTTCATTAAACTGCTGTCTATGGAGGGTCAGAGAGCTCTCAGATTTCATCAGAAATATCTTAATTTGTGTCTGAAGATGAACGAAGGTCTTACGGGATTGACATGAGGGAGAGGAATTAATGACAATTGAACTAATCCTTTATTTATTACTCTAAATACCAACTTCTTTGGTTTAATGTTTATCTTCATTACAGGCACCAGTGTGTTGTTCTTCATGGTTTACAGTCTGACTATTTAATTGTTTGAAAAGGTGTTCCTCAAGGATCCATCCTGGGACCACTACTTTTCTCTATTATTATAATACACGACCTACATCAAGTATGCTCAAACTGTGTGAAGTGTGAGACTTATTTACACCACAGATTCTGATGTGAACTCTTCACGGTGTTTTTAGACGAGATGCGCGGTGTTTTGCTGTTTGTGTGAATGTGATGCAGTTAGAGAGAGAAAACTGCTAGTAACACTCACACAACACACGATCGTTCAGACCACAGCAAACACACTGCCTATTAATAATACGCCCGTTTGAGTCGCATCAGCTCGAGCACGCAGCAGAAAGGCGTCCGGAGGATGTTATTATGCAGCAGGCCGAGCTAATGCTAACACTCACATAATGTGAGTAACGTTACAGGACTCGGACACGATCACGACACAAACCGAGCCCAGATTTACACATCACGACTGATCCGAGCATATCTCGGCGCTCGCTTTAAACACCGATGACAAATACACACTTTAATGAAGAACTGCGACGCGCCTTAGCTCGAGGCTAACGGCGAGCTAGCCGCGCGGCTAACACCTTCACATCAAGTTTGACCGATTTAACCTCTCTATTCTTGTATAAACGCTCAGATCTGAACACATTTCGCAGGGCGGCGTGTTATGAGAGCTCGAGAGCGGATGATTGCGCGATTATTCGCGAAGTGTCCGTGAATCTGCTCGACGTCACGCGCGCCTTTACCTCCAGATCGCGCCCTTTATTCTTGAAGTTCTTCAGCCGCTGCTTGTCCAGTTTCTCGCTGTCGCTCATGTTTGCCGCTGTGTGGTGATACACTCTTTAATTTAGATGTATCTGCCGTTCTCTGGAGCTGAATGTGTTCGCTCGGCTCTTGTAGACACCGGAATGTTTTATGCTAATGAGGCGCGGTGTATGCTGGGATTGCCGGTGGAGCGGCACCGCCTCACGCGGCGTGGGGAGAATGACGGAGGAGTGCAGGACACGTTATATTATAGCATTATTGTACGATCGCAAATTAATCGATGATCACTGTCTGTGTGTTTTATGCTTCTGGAATCGCCTACAAAAGAATATATTTTTGTAACTAATCTAGTGATGGGAGAAACGAAGCTTTTAAAGCTTCGAATCAATTGAATCATTGATTCAGTGTTCGAATCGCCACACGCTGGCGACTCCTGCTGGTCAGAACAGTGTAAATGCAACAAAACTCAGGGCAAACATGCGTAAAAACACCGTTTACAAACACATTGCAAATGTTTTACTGAAAGTAAAATCTATCAAATGCCATAAACCAATCATGTAATAAGATTAAATATCAAGAGTCTGTATAATATGTGTTCTTTTATCAGATTTCAGGGCTTGTTTTGTTTGGTTTATGGATGGCTCAGCTAAACAGGCCAATAAGAGACTGTTATGGTTTTACATACCTAAATTGTGGTGTAGTAGTCAAGACCAAGACCAGACCAGCACTCCTTAAATTCATCAACATCCACATTACCGCCTGAGAAATGACTTATTTTTCATCAATAAATATAATTAGAATAAGACACTAGAGCTTTTACCAAACAAATGAAATCATTAACAACAAAATTCATCTTTGCACTGCAGATTATGGTACAGAAGATGCATCTGAATTGGTAAATTACAAATGCATAAATAATGTTTTTAAAAAATTATTGAATGTTTGTATAAAAGCAATATCCTGTTTGCAGTAATGCTCAAATTTGTGAAAACAGTTCTCTTGTGATATTGCTTAATTATAATATAAAAATCCAGATCTCATACAAGTACTTTTTTGTGAGCATTTGTATTAATTTTGGTGACATTTTTGACACAATCCCTCAATTTCTGAACCGGCACAATAAATAAATCAAATTAGAAATAAGATTGAATATTGATTCAAATATTGATTGAATCTGAAGCAGGAAGTTTTACATCCAATCACATTAAAGATGTTAATAAATAAATAATTCAGACAATGCACCGGCAATTTAGTGATATCCTCACAGTTGTGGTCTTGAAACATAATCTCGAGTCCTCTAAGTCTGAGACCGAGACAAGACCAAGACCTTCAGAAAATGGTCTTAAGTCCGGTCTCGAGTACTACAACACTACTAAATTGATCTTTTAAAAATCTGGGGGATTAAAATTTTTATTGTCCTGTGATTTCAAATGCAATAAACTTCCAGTCAAGCGTGCTAATTTTCATAAGCAACCCTTGGAAGCCTGTAAGCTTGCCTTTTGCCACAATTTTTCTCCTCATAGGAGTATTATATGGAACAATCAGAATGTGCTGCGTGGAAGAAAATCTGTCTTTCTTAAGAATTGGTGTTCTTAAGAACAAAGGTGTAATTTTTGTTTTGGATTTGTTAAAAGAGGATGGCTGCTTTCATTCATATACTGAATGTACTGCCATTTTTGGAGTGGATTCCTCACCTAAGGTTTATGAATGGGTTATTAACTCTATTTCACCTCAACTGTTGCATGAATCTGTGTAGAATCAATCTGTGAAATGCCCCAATTATCAACTGGAGGATTGGAGCTTTCCAACGTCAAATGTAACAATTTTTGGATTAGAAGAATCCTTATTAGGAAAACCAGCTGTCCTCCCAAAGCTTTTTTCAAGTGGAAATTAAATTATCCTTCTCTTTCTACTATTAATATATGGACTGGTATTAATAAGTTTCTGTTACCTAACAAGTTGAAAGAACTTCACTATAAAATTCTTCATATTTACTATCCCTGTAACGCTCTTCTTTCTAAGTTTAAGTTGGACAACTCTTCACAGTGCACATTCTGTAACTCTAATCTTGAAACAATACCTCATTTGTTTTTTGAATGTGATTATGCGAAGGAGTTCTGGAAAGAAGTGTCTTGGCTTATTTTTTCTGCTTATAGCAAACTTTTTATTTTTGAAATAATGAATGTACGGTTTTTGATTTGGGACGACAGGTTAAAACTGCTAACTCTCTGTGGCCAGTTTCATCTCCATAAATGTAAAGTCACTGATTCTAAGACCAATTTTAGGCTTTTCTGTGTTGATTTAAAGTTGTTCTATGACTCTCTTTGTTTTTCATTTAACAAGAAAGCTGCTAAAACCGCTCTGTGAATTAGAAAAATTATGGTTTTACTATGAGTTACCTCCTAATGTCTTGATGACTTGTTTTATCTTTGTTTTGTTTTTTTAAGTTTCATGTTATTTATTTCTATTTCTTTTTATTAATTTATTGTGTGTTTAATTTCTATTGCTTTTTATGCTTTGTGAAGACATTTTCTTAGTAGACTCTCTGTTAAATGTCTCTTATGTGATAGTGTACCTTATTGCCTTGCTGTACCTAGATTTTATTTTCCAGTCTCGAGTATTATTCTGTGATATACACCGACCAGGCATAACATTATGACCACTGACCGGTGAAGTGAATAACACTGATTATCTCTTCATCATGGCACCTGTTAGCGGGTGGGATATATTAGGCAGCAAGTGAACATTTTGTCCTCAAAGTTGATGTGTTAGAAGCAGGAAAAATGGGCAAGCGTAAGGATTTGAGCGAGTTTGACAAATTGTGATGGCTAGACGACTGGGTCAGAGCATCTCCAAAACTGCAGCTCTTGCCGAAAAGATGCTCATGCATCTCCACCGCCGAAAGCACCAACAGTGGCACGTGAACATCAGAACTGGACCACAGAGCAATGGAAGAAGGTGGCCTGGTCTGATGAATCACGTTTTCTTTTACATCACGTGGATGGCCGGGTGCGTGGCTTACCTGGGGAACACATGGCACCAGGATGCACTATGGGAAGAAGGCAAGCCGGCGGAGGCAGTGTGATGCTTTGGGCAATGTTCTGCTGGGAAACCTTGGGTCCTGCCATCCATGTGGATGTTACTTTGACACGTACCACCTACCTAAGCATTGTTGCAGACCATGTACACCCTTTCATGGAAACGGTATTCCCTGGTGGCTGTGGCTCTTTCAGCAGGATAATGCGCCTGCCACAAAGCAAAAATGGTTCAGGAATGGTTTGAGGAGCACAACAACGAGTTTGAGGTGTTGAATTGGCCTCCAAATTCCCCAGATCTCAATCCAATCGAGCATCTGTGGGATGTGCTGAACAAACGAGTCCGATCCATGGAGGCCCCACCTCGCAACTTACAGGACTTAAAGGATCTGCTGCTAACATCTTGGTGCCAGATACCACAGCACACCTTCAGGGGTCTAGTGGAGTCCATGCCTCGACGGGTCAGGGCGATTTTGGCTGTTATGCCTGATCGGTGTATATATATCCCCTGTGATCTTTGTTCAGAAAAAAAATAAAAATAAAAAAAAATAAGAGACTATTAACTATTATTCCTTTTATTTATACAAATGTCTCATTAAAACGTCTATGTATTGATCTGGTTCACAGACATCATCGCCCCCCAGCGGTGAACCATTGACATTCTTTTTATTGAACCAAATAACCGGTTTCAACATACAACAAGACTGCTTCAAAGGACAGATATCACATAGCCTCAAACAAATTAGCAAATCAAACAAAACAACAGCAAAGAAAAAAATATCTGAATGGTAAAGAAAAAAACAACAAGCAAAAAAATCCTTTCTTTTTCCTAGGGACACATTTAAGATTCACAGATTTTGGTGAAGCATAGTGGGGACATTACAAAATAAAGAATTTCTCCATAAAGTTAAACAAAATTTCATTCTTTTCAAGGTTAGATGTGATAAAAACACATTTAAATACAATATCATGAAATAGTAACGTGTTACGTATCAACAACCTACACATCCCAGCATAAACGCTCTTGTTATTAAAGTGTTTATGTTCACAAACCACTATCACTTAAATAGGCAAGCATATGAAGAGATAATCTGTGTTATTCACCAGTCATAATGTTATGCCTCGATGGATATATACTGTATATACAGCTCTGAAAAAAATTAGGAGACCACTGCAAAATTACCAGTTTCTCTGGTTTTATTATTGATAGGTATGTGTTTGGGTAAAATTAACATTTTTGTTTTATTCTATAAACTACTGACAACATTTATCCCATATCCCATTGTCATTTAGAGCGTTTATTTGCAGAAAACGACAACTGGTCAAAATAACAAAAAAGATGCAGTGTTGTCAGACCTTGATTAATGGAAAGAAAATAAGTTCATATTCATTTTTAAACAACACAATACTAATGTTTTAACTTAGGAAGAGTTCAGAAATCAATATTTGGTGGAATAACCCTGATTTTGAGTCACAGCTTTCATGCGTCTTGGCATGCTCTCCACCAGTCTTTCACATTGATGTTGGGTGACTTTATGCCACTCCTGGTGCAAAAATCCACGCAGCTTGGCTTTGTTTGACCATCCATCTTCCTCTTGATCACATTCCAGAGGTTTTCAATGGGGTTCAGGTCTGGAGATTGGGCTGGCCAAGACAGGGTCTTGATCTGGTGGTTCTCCATCCACACCTTGATTGACCTGGCTGTGTGGCATGGAGCATTGTCCTGCTGGAAAAACCAATCCTCAGAGTTGGGGAACACTGTCAGAGCAGAAGGAAGCAAGTTGTCTTCCAGGACAACCTTGTTCATGGCTTGATTCATGCGTCCTTCACAAAGACAAATCTGCCCGATTCCAGCCTTGCTGAAGCACCCCCAGATCATCACCGATCCTCCACCAAATTTCACAGTGGGTGCGAGACACTGTGGCTTGTAGGCGTCTCCAGGTCTCTGTCTAACCATTAGACGACCAGGTGTTGGACAAAGCTGAAAATTGGACTCATCAGAGAAGATGACCATACTCCAGTCCTCTACAGTCCAATCCTTATGGTCTTCTGCAAACCTCAGCCTGGCTCTTCTTTGCTTCTCACTGATGAAGGGCTTTTTTCTAGCTTTGCACGACTTCAGCCCTGCCCCTAGGAGCCTGATTCGAACCGTCCTCGCCGTGCACTTCACCCCAGCTGCCGTTTGCCATTCTTTTTGTAGGTCACTTTATGTCACAACCTATGGTTGTTGAGTGACATTCGAATGAGTTGGCGGTCATTCCGGTCAATGGAGAGCGTTTTCACCCTCTGCCGGTCTGTAGCTTTGTTGTCCCCAATGTCTGCTGCTTGACCTTGTTCTTATGAACCGCCGTCTTTTAAATTTTAAGGATGGAAGCAATCCGATGCTCACTGTATCCCTCTGCCAGTAAAGCCAGAATTGAACCCTTCTTTTCCTCACTCAAAACTTTCCTTTTCAACTCTTTTGGCATGGTCAATAGTTATTTTTTGATTCCAGTTACTTTTGAGGTACTACTAGCACTGTTTTTGCCATCCAGCTGGTCCTATTGCAAGAGGATAGTGATATTATACTTTTCCTCAGTAGAATGAGGTGTGCCTGTGTTGGAATTCAACAGACACTGGAATGGAATGGCTGCCATACATGTAGAGATACTGATTTAGGAATATATATATATGTATATATGTGTAACCCCTCCTGTTCGAACCGGGCCCGTCGGCATGAGAGTCGGACGCTCTAACAAGGAGGCTAAAGGCTGCAACCGCTAGCGTCAGTCGATAGAGCATCTCTTGAGATCAGAGGAGTGAGGTTTACCCGCACAGCGTCTACTAGCTGGCCTCCGTTACATACTGAACATATATATATATATATACACCATGGTCTGTCTGAATACTCTATTCTGTTTGGCTGGAATGTGTGCAATAAAGCCTGAGCATTAAACGATTTTAATGAACCGCCGGCCGCGAAGCGGAGGTATTCAGCAGGAGCAGTATTCATATCAGCAAGGATTATGTGACAATACATCTTCATATTGATATTCTGAACATGTATTTCTGGCTACTTTCATCTGTGGCTTCAGTGATCTGATCGCAAAACATTTTAGAATATTATTTTCTTTGAGGTCCACATATTGGTTTTCCCAACATTTTTACTGAAGCTCCACTAAACCAAGATGTTGTAAACTTCTTGCCAAAGGTGGCAGTGAAGGCGTTTGAAGAGCGCATGGCAGACACCGTGAAGTACCTGATTCATGGGTGAGTAACATTACAGAATTATGAATCCTGTGGGATACAAACATTTGAGAGTACTGGATGTGTTTTTGTCACTTTGAGAAAATGATTGAAAAGATGGTCCCTGTAAATACTGACAGATAGAAACTACTTATCTTTTGGCTAAAATCATATTTCTAAGATAATTTACCTAAATAGCTCAGTAACATTTTCTACATTATCATTAAAAGTACTTTAAAGGTGTGCTTTATACTTAAATACTAAAAAAAAATAATCCCTGACTGAGGTCATGTGACAATTTATCAGCGCAACAACAAAAACTTTGACCTTTAGTTAAATGTTATTTGCTGGTATGTTCGCTGTTTAAAGTTGCAATTGACTTTACACTATTGTTATGGATTTTCAGTTTGTGTGCATTTGTGTACCCATCAAGATAATAATATGGTCAATTTATGTCAACTTGACAATGCGTTTCTAGGACTGACAATGTATGCATGTACACGTGAAGGAGAATTGTACTAGCCCGACTGGACCATCAGCCTGATTAAAAATAAAGATCACATCTCACAGCAGCACTCAGGTCAGCAGTGTTTCCTTACTAAACGATTCAGTGGTTTGAATGAATCGGGCATGTCAATGATTCAGTGACCCATTTATAACCAGCTGCCTAACTCTTGAATGAATCAGCCGTTTGAACCAATCGGGTGAGTCAATGATTCAGTGACCCATTCATAACCAGCTGCCTAACTCTTGAATGAATCAGCCGTTTGAACCAATCGGGTGAGTCAATGATTCAGTGACCCATTCATAACCAGCTGCCTAACTCTTGAATGAATCAGCCGTTTGAACCAATCGGGTGAGTCAATGATTCAGTGACCCATTCATAACCAGCTGCCTAACTCTTGAATGAATCAGCCGTTTGAACCAATCGGGTGAGTCAATGATTCAGTGACACATTCATAACCAGCTGCCTAACTCTTGAATGACTCAGCCGTTTGAACCAATCGGGCGAGTCAATGATTCAGTGACCCATTCATAACCAGCAGCCTAACTCTTGAATGAATCAAGCATTTAAACGAATCGGGTGAGTCAATGATTCAGTGACCCATTCATAACCAGCTGCCTAACTCTTGAATCAATAAGCCGTTTGAACGAATCGGGCGAGCCAATGATTCAGTGACCCATTCATAACCTGCTGCCTAACACTTGAATCAATCAGCCGTTTGAACGAATCGGGAGAGCCAATGATTCAGTGACCCATTCATAACCTGCTGCCTAACTCTTTAATGAATCAGCCGTTTGAACGAATCGGGCGAGTCAGTGATTCAGTGACCCATTCATAACCAGCTGCCTAACTCTTTAACGACTTAGCCGTTTTGAACGAATCGGGCGAGTCAGTGATTCAGTGACCCATTCATAACCAGCTGCTTAACTCTTGAATGACTCAGCCATTTGAACGAATCGGGCGAGTCAATGATTCAGTGACCCATTCATAACCAGCTGCTTAACTCTTGAATGAATCAGCCGTTTGAACAAATCGGGTGAGTCAATGATTCAGTGACCCATTCATAACCAGCTGCCTAACTCTTGAATGAATCAGCTGTTTGAACAAATCGGGCAAGTCAATGATTCAGTGACCCATTCATAACCAGCTGCTTAACTCTTGAATGAATCAGCTGTTTGAACGAATCGGGTGAATCAATGATTCAGTGACCCATTCATAACAGCTGCCTAACTCTTGAATGAATTAGCCGTTTGAACGAATCAGGCGAGTCAATGATTCAGTGACCCATTCATAACCAGCTGCTTAACTCTTAAATGAATCAGCTGTTTGAACGAATCGGGTGAGTCAATGATTCAGTGACCCATTCATAACAGCTGCCTAACTCTTGAATGAATCAGCTGTTTGAACAAATCGGGCATGTCAATGATTCAGTGACCCATTCATAAGCAGCTGCCTAACTCTTGAATGAATCAGCCGTTTGAACCAATCGGGCAAGTCAGTGATTTAGTGACCCATTCATAACCAGCTGCTTAACTCTTGAATGAATCATCTGTTTGAACGAATCGGGTGAGTCAATGATTCAGTGACCCATTCATAACCAGCTGCCTAACTCTTGAATGAATCAGCCGTTTGAACCAATCGGGTGAGTCAATGATTCAGTGACCCATTCATAACAGCTGCCTAACTCTTGAATGAATCAACCGTTTGAACCAATCGGGTGAGTCAATGATTCAGTGACCCATTCATAACCAGCTGCCTAACTCTTGAATGAATCAGCCGTTTGAACCAATCGGGTGAGTCAATGATTCAGTGACCCATTCATAACAGCTGCCTAACTCTTGAATGAATCAGCCGTTTGAACCAATCGGGTGAGTCAATGATTCAGTGACCCATTCATAACCAGCTGCCTAACTCTTGAATGAATCAGCCGTTTGAACCAATCGGGTGAGTCAATGATTCAGTGACCCATTCATAACCAGCTGCCTAACTCTTGAATGAATCAGCCGTTTGAACCAATCGGGTGAGTCAATGATTCAGTGACACATTCATAACCAGCAGCCTAACTCTTGAATGACTCAGCCGTTTGAACCAATCTGGCGAGTCAATGATTCAGTGACCCATTCATAACCAGCAGCCTAACTCTTGAATGAATCAAACATTTAAACGAATCGGGTGAGTCAATGATTCAGTGACCCATTCATAACCAGCTGCCTAACTCTTGAATCAATAAGCTGTTTGAACGAATCGGGCGAGCCAATGATTCAGTGACCCATTCATAACCTGCTGCCTAACACTTGAATCAATCAGCCGTTTGAACGAATCGGGAGAGCCAATGATTCAGTGACCCATTCATAACCAGCTGCCTAACTCTTTAATGAATCAGCCGTTTGAACGAATCGGGCGAGTCAGTGATTCAGTGACCCATTCATAACCAGCTGCCTAACTCTTTAACGACTTAGCCGTTTTGAACGAATCGAGCGAGTCAGTGATTCAGTGACCCATTCATAACCAGCTGCCTAACTCTTGAATGAATCAGCCATTTGAACGAATCGGGCGAGTCAATGATTCAGTGACCCATTCATAACCAGCTGCTTAACTCTTGAATGAATCAGCCGTTTGAACAAATCGGGTGAGTCAATGATTCAGTGACCCATTCATAACCAGCTGCCTAACTCTTGAATGAATCAGCTGTTTGAACAAATCGGGCGAGTCAATGATTCAGTGACCCATTCATAACCAGCTGCTTAACTATTGAATGAATCAGCTGTTTGAACAAATCGGGCGAGTCAATGATTCAGTGACCCATTCATAACAGCTGCCTAACTCTTGAATGAATTAGCCGTTTGAACGAATCAGGCGAGTCAATGATTCAGTGACCCATTCATAACCAGCTGCTTAACTCTTAAATGAATCAGCTGATTGAACGAATCGGGTGAGTCAATGATTCAGTGACCCATTCATAACAGCTGCCTAACTCTTGAATGAATCAGCTGTTTGAACAAATCGGCATGTCAATGATTCAGTGACCCATTCATAAGCAGCTGCCTAACTCTTGAATGAATCAGCCGTTTGAACCAATCGGGCAAGTCAGTGACTTAGTGACCCATTCATAACCAGCTGCTTAACTCTTGAATGAATCATCTTTTTGAACGAATCGGGTGAGTCAATGATTCAGTGACCCATTCATAACAGCTGCCTAACTCTTGAATGAATTAGCCATTTGAACGAATCGGGCGAGTCAGTGATCCAGTGACCCATTCATAACCAGCTGCCTAACTCTTTAACGACTTAGCCGTTTTGAACGAATTGGGCAAGTCAGTGATTCAGTGACCCATTCATAACCAGCTGCCTAACTCTTGAATGAATCAGCCGTTTGAACCAATCGGGTGAGTCAATGATTCAGTGACCCATTCATAACCAGCTGCCTAACTCTTGAATGAATCAGCCGTTTGAACCAATCGGGTGAGTCAATGATTCAGTGACACATTCATAACAGCTGCCTAACTCTTGAATGAATCAGCTGTTTGAACCAATCGGGTGAGTCAATGATTCAGTGACCCATTCATAACCAGCTGCCTAACTCTTGAATGAATCAGCCGTTTGAACCAATCGGGTGAGTCAATGATTCAGTGACACATTCATAACCAGCTGCCTAACTCTTGAATGACTCAGCCGTTTGAACCAATCGGGCGAGTCAATGATTCAGTGACCCATTCATAACCAGCAGCCTAACTCTTGAATGAATCAAGCATTTAAACGAATCGGGTGAGTCAATGATTCAGTGACCCATTCATAACCAGCTGCCTAACTCTTGAATCAATAAGCTGTTTGAACGAATCGGGCGAGCCAATGACTCAGTGACCCATTCATAACCTGCTGCCTAACACTTGAATCAATCAGCCGTTTGAACGAATCGGGAGAGCCAGTGATTCAGTGACCCATTCATAACAGCTGCCTAACTCTTGAATGAATTAGCCGTTTGAACGAATCAGGCGAGTCAATGATTCAGTGACCCATTCATAAGCAGCTGCCTAACTCTTGAATGAATCAGCCGTTTGAACCAATCGGGCAAGTCAGTGATTTAGTGACCCATTCATAACCAGCTGCTTAACTCTTGAATGAATCAGCTGTTTGAACCAATCGGGTGAGTCAATGATTCAGTGACCCATTCATAACAGCTGCCTAACTCTTGAATGAATCAGCTGTTTGAACAAATCGGCATGTCAATGATTCAGTGACCCATTCATAAGCAGCTGCCTAACTCTTGAATGAATCAGCCGTTTGAACCAATCGGGCAAGTCAGTGATTTAGTGACCCATTCATAACCAGCTGCTTAACTCTTGAATGAATCAGCCGTTTGAACCAATCGGGTGAGTCAATGATTCAGTGACCCATTCATAACCAGCTGCCTAACTCTTGAATGAATCAGCCGTTTGAACCAATCGGGTGAGTCAATGATTCAGTGACCCATTCATAACAGCTGCCTAACTCTTGAATGAATCAGCCGTTTGAACCAATCGGGTGAGTCAATGATTCAGTGACCCATTCATAACCAGCTGCCTAACTCTTGAATGAATCAGCCGTTTGAACCAATCGGGTGAGTCAATGATTCAGTGACCCATTCATAACAGCTGCCTAACTCTTGAATGAATCAGCCGTTTGAACCAATCGGGTGAGTCAATGATTCAGTGACCCATTCATAACCAGCAGCCTAACTCTTGAATGAATCAAGCATTTAAACGAATCGGGTGAGTCAATGATTCAGTGACCCATTCATAACAAGCTGCCTAACTCTTGAATCAATAAGCTGTTTGAACGAATCGGGCGAGCCAATGATTCAGTGACCCATTCATAACCTGCTGCCTAACACTTGAATCAATCAGCCGTTTGAACGAATCGGGAGAGCCAATGATTCAGTGACCCATTCATAACCAGCTGCCTAACTCTTTAATGAATCAGCCGTTTGAACGAATCGGGCGAGTCAGTGATTCAGTGACCCATTCATAACCAGCTGCCTAACTCTTTAACGACTTAGCCGTTTTGAACGAATCGAGCGAGTCAGTGATTCAGTGACCCATTCATAACCAGCTGCTTAACTCTTGAATGAATCAGCCATTTGAACGAATCGGGCGAGTCAATGATTCAGTGACCCATTCATAACCAGCTGCTTAACTCTTGAATGAATCAGCCGTTTGAACAAATCGGGCGAGTCAATGATTCAGTGACCCATTCATAACCAGCTGCTTAACTCTTGAATGAATCAGCTGTTTGAACAAATCGGGCGAGTCAATGATTCAGTGACCCATTCATAACAGCTGCCTAACTCTTGAATGAATTAGCCGTTTGAACGAATCAGGCGAGTCAATGATTCAGGGACCCATTCATAACCAGCTGCTTAACTCTTAAATGAATCAGCTGTTTGAACGAATCGGGTGAGTCAATGATTCAGTGACCCATTCATAACAGCTGCCTAACTCTTGAATGAATCAGCTGTTTGAACAAATCGGCATGTCAATGATTCAGTGACCCATTCATAAGCAGCTGCCTAACTCTTGAATGAATCAGCCGTTTGAACCAATCGGGCAAGTCAGCGACTTAGTGACCCATTCATAACCAGCTGCTTAACTCTTGAATGAATCATCTGTTTGAACGAATCGGGTGAGTCAATGATTCAGTGACCCATTCATAACAGCTGCCTAACTCTTGAATGAATTAGCCATTTGAACGAATCGGGCGAGTCAGTGATCCAGTGACCCATTCATAACCAGCTGCCTAACTCTTTAACGACTTAGCCGTTTTGAACGAATTGGGCGAGTCAGTGATTCAGTGACCCATTCATAACCAGCTGCTTAACTCTTGAATGAATCAGCCGTTTGAACCAATCGGGTGAGTCAATGATTCAGTGACCCATTCATAACCAGCTGCCTAACTCTTGAATGAATCAGCCGTTTGAACCAATCGGGTGAGTCAATGATTCAGTGACCCATTCATAACAGCTGCCTAACTCTTGAATGAATCAGCCGTTTGAACCAATCGGGTGAGTCAATGATTCAGTGACCCATTCATAACCAGCTGCCTAACTCTTGAATGAATCAGCCGTTTGAACCAATCGGGTGAGTCAATGATTCAGTGACACATTCATAACCAGCTGCCTAACTCTTGAATGACTCAGCCGTTTGAACCAATCGGGCGAGTCAATGATTCAGTGACCCATTCATAACCAGCAGCCTAACTCTTGAATGAATCAAGCATTTAAACGAATCGGGTGAGTCAATGATTCAGTGACCCATTCATAACCAGCTGCCTAACTCTTGAATCAATAAGCTGTTTGAACGAATCGGGCGAGCCAATGACTCAGTGACCCATTCATAACCTGCTGCCTAACACTTGAATCAATCAGCCGTTTGAACGAATCGGGAGAGCCAATGATTCAGTGACCCATTCATAACCAGCTGCCTAACTCTTTAATGAATCAGCCGTTTGAACGAATCGGGCGAGTCAGTGATTCAGTGACCCATTCATAACCAGCTGCCTAACTCTTTAAAGACTTAGCCGTTTTGAACGAATCGGGCGAGTCAGTGATTCAGTGACCCATTCATAACCAGCTGCTTAACTCTTGAATGAATCAGCCATTTGAACGAATCGGGCGAGTCAATGATTCAGTGACCCATTCATAACCAGCTGCTTAACTCTTGAATGAATCAGCCGTTTGAACAAATCGGGTGAGTCAATGATTCAGTGACCCATTCATAACCAGCTGCCTAACTCTTGAATGAATCAGCTGTTTGAACGAATCGGGTGAATCAATGATTCAGTGACCCATTCATAACAGCTGCCTAACTCTTGAATGAATTAGCCGTTTGAACGAATCAGGCGAGTCAATGATTCAGTGACCCATTCATAACCAGCTGCTTAACTCTTAAATGAATCAGCTGTTTGAACCAATCGGGTGAGTCAATGATTCAGTGACCCATTCATAACAGCTGCCTAACTCTTGAATGAATCAGCTGTTTGAACAAATCGGCATGTCAATGATTCAGTGACCCATTCATAAGCAGCTGCCTAACTCTTGAATGAATCAGCCGTTTGAACCAATCGGGCAAGTCAGTGATTTAGTGACCCATTCATAACCAGCTGCTTAACTCTTGAATGAATCAGCCGTTTGAACCAATCGGGTGAGTCAATGATTCAGTGACCCATTCATAACCAGCTGCCTAACTCTTGAATGAATCAGCCGTTTGAACCAATCGGGTGAGTCAATGATTCAGTGACCCATTCATAACCAGCTGCCTAACTCTTGAATGAATCAGCCGTTTGAACCAATCGGGTGAGTCAATGATTCAGTGACCCATTCATAACCAGCTGCCTAACTCTTGAATGAATCAGCCGTTTGAACCAATCGGGTGAGTCAATGATTCAGTGACCCATTCATAACCAGCTGCCTAACTCTTGAATGAATCAGCCGTTTGAACCAATCGGGTGAGTCAATGATTCAGTGACACATTCATAACCAGCTGCCTAACTCTTGAATGACTCAGCCGTTTGAACCAATCGGGCGAGTCAATGATTCAGTGACCCATTCATAACCAGCAGCCTAACTCTTGAATGAATCAAGCATTTAAACGAATCGGGTGAGTCAATGATTCAGTGACCCATTCATAACCAGCTGCCTAACTCTTGAATCAATAAGCCGTTTGAACGAATCGGGCGAGCCAATGATTCAGTGACCCATTCATAACCTGCTGCCTAACACTTGAATCAATCAGCCGTTTGAACGAATCGGGAGAGCCAATGATTCAGTGACCCATTCATAACCTGCTGCCTAACTCTTTAATGAATCAGCCGTTTGAACGAATCGGGCGAGTCAGTGATTCAGTGACCCATTCATAACCAGCTGCCTAACTCTTTAACGACTTAGCCGTTTTGAACGAATCGGGCGAGTCAGTGATTCAGTGACCCATTCATAACCAGCTGCTGAATTCTTGAATGAATCAGCCATTTGAACGAATCGGGCGAGTCAATGATTCAGTGACCCATTCATAACCAGCTGCTTAACTCTTGAATGAATCAGCCGTTTGAACAAATCGGGTGAGTCAATGATTCAGTGACCCATTCATAACCAGCTGCCTAACTCTTGAATGAATCAGCTGTTTGAACAAATCGGGCGAGTCAATGATTCAGTGACCCATTCATAACCAGCTGCTTAACTCTTGAATGAATCAGCTGTTTGAACGAATCGGGTGAATCAATGATTCAGTGACCCATTCATAACAGCTGCCTAACTCTTGAATGAATTAGCCGTTTGAACGAATCAGGCGAGTCAATGATTCAGTGACTCATTCATAACCAGCTGCTTAACTCTTAAATGAATCAGCTGTTTGAACGAATCGGGTGAGTCAATGATTCAGTGACCCATTCATAACAGCTGCCTATCTCTTGAATGAATCAGCTGTTTGAACAAATCGGGCATGTCAATGATTCAGTGACCCATTCATAAGCAGCTGCCTAACTCTTGAATGAACCAGCCGTTTGAACCAATCGGGCAAGTCAGTGATTTAGTGACCCATTCATAACCAGCTGCTTAACTCTTGAATGAATCATCTGTTTGAACGAATCGGGTGAGTCAATGATTCAGTGACCCATTCATAACCAGCTGCCTAACTCTTTAACGACTTAGCCGTTTTGAACGAATTGGGTGAGTCAGTGATTCAGTGACCCATTCATAACCAGCTGCTTAACTCTTGAATGAATCATCTGTTTGAACGAATCGGGTGAGTCAATGATTCAGTGACCCATTCATAACCAGCTGCCTAACTCTTTAACGACTTAGCCGTTTTGAACGAATTGGGTGAGTCAGTGATTCAGTGACCCATTCATAACCAGCTGCTTAACTCTTGAATGAATCAGCCGTTTGAACCAATCGGGTGAGTCAATGATTCAGTGACACATTCATAACCAGCTGCCTAACTCTTGAATGACTCAGCCGTTTGAACCAATCGGGTGAGTCAATGATTCAGTGACCCATTCATAACCAGCAGCCTAACTCTTGAATGAATCAAGCATTTAAACGAATCGGGCGAGCCAATGATTCAGTGACCCATTCATAACAGCTGCCTAACTCTTGAATGAATTAGCCATTTGAACGAATCGGGCGAGTCAGTGATCCAGTGACCCATTCATAACCAGCTGCCTAACTCTTTAACGACTTAGCCGTTTTGAACGAATTGGGCGAGTCAGTGATTCAGTGACCCATTCATAACCAGCTGCTTAACTCTTGAATGAATCAGCCGTTTGAACCAATCGGGTGAGTCAATGATTCAGTGACCCATTCATAACCAGCTGCCTAACTCTTGAATGAATCAGCCGTTTGAACCAATCGGGTGAGTCAATGATTCAGTGACACATTCATAACCAGCTGCCTAACTCTTGAATGACTCAGCCGTTTGAACCAATCGGGCGAGTCAATGATTCAGTGACCCATTCATAACCAGCAGCCTAACTCTTGAATGAATCAAGCATTTAAACGAATCGGGTGAGTCAATGATTCAGTGACCCATTCATAACCAGCTGCCTAACTCTTGAATGAATCAGCCGTTTGAACCAATCGGGCAAGTCAGTGATTTAGTGACCCATTCATAACCAGCTGCTTAACTCTTGAACGAATAATCTGTTTGAACGAATCGGGTGAGTCAATGATTCAGTGACCCATTCATAACAGCTGCCTAACTCTTGAATGAATTAGCCATTTGAACGAATCGGGCGAGTCAGTGATTCAGTGACCCATTCATAACCAGCTGCCTAACTCTTTAACGACTTAGCCGTTTTGAACGAATTGGGCGAGTCAGTGATTCAGTGACCCATTCATAACCAGCTGCTTAACTCTTGAATGAATCAGCCGTTTGAACCAATCGGGTGAGTCAATGATTCAGTGACCCATTCATAACCAGCTGCCTAACTCTTGAATGAATCAAGCATTTAAACGAATCGGGTGAGTCAATGATTCAGTGACCCATTCATAACCAGCTGCCTAACTCTTGAATCAATAAGCTGTTTGAACGAATCGGGCGAGCCAATGACTCAGTGACCCATTCATAACCTGCTGCCTAACACTTGAATCAATCAGCCGTTTGAACGAATCGGGAGAGCCAATGATTCAGTGACCCATTCATAACCAGCTGCCTAACTCTTTAATGAATCAGCCGTTTGAACGAATCGGGCGAGTCAGTGATTCAGTGACCCATTCATAACCAGCTGCCTAACTCTTTAACGACTTAGCCGTTTTGAACGAATCGAGCGAGTCAGTGATTCAGTGACCCATTCATAACCAGCTGTTTAACTCTTGAATGAATCAGCCATTTGAACGAATCGGGCGAGTCAATGATTCAGTGACCCATTCATAACCAGCTGCTTAACTCTTGAATGAATCAGCCGTTTGAACAAATCGGGTGAGTCAATGATTCAGTGACCCATTCATAACAGCTGCCTAACTCTTGAATGAATCAGCTGTTTGAACAAATCGGCATGTCAATGATTCAGTGACCCATTCATAAGCATCTGCCTAACTCTTGAATGAATCAGCCGTTTGAACCAATCGGGCAAGTCAGTGATTTAGTGACCCATTCATAACCAGCTGCTTAACTCTTGAATGAATCATCTGTTTGAACGAATCGGGTGAGTCAATGATTCAGTGACCCATTCATAACAGCTGCCTAACTCTTGAATGAATTAGCCATTTGAACGAATCGGGCGAGTCAGTGATCCAGTGACCCATTCATAACCAGCTGCCTAAATCTTTAACGACTTAGCCGTTTTGAACGAATTGGGCGAGTCAGTGATTCAGTGACCCATTCATAACCAGCTGCCTAACTCTTGAATGAATCAGCCGTTTGAACCAATCGGGTGAGTCAATGATTCAGTGACCCATTCATAACCAGCTGCCTAACTCTTGAATGAATCAGCCGTTTGAACCAATCGGGTGAGTCAATGATTCAGTGACCCATTCATAACAGCTGCCTAACTCTTGAATGAATCAGCCGTTTGAACCAATCGGGTGAGTCAATGATTCAGTGACCCATTCATAACCAGCTGCCTAACTCTTGAATGAATCAGCCGTTTGAACCAATCGGGTGAGTCAATGATTCAGTGACCCATTCATAACCAGCTGCCTAACTCTTGAATGAATCAGCCGTTTGAACCAATCGGGTGAGTCAATGATTCAGTGACCCATTCATAATCAGCTGCCTAACTCTTGAATGAATCAGCCGTTTGAACCAATCGGGTGAGTCAATGATTCAGTGACACATTCATAACCAGCTGCCTAACTCTTGAATGACTCAGCCGTTTGAACCAATGGGGCGAGTCAATGATTCAGTGACCCATTCATAACCAGCAGCCTAACTCTTGAATGAATCAAGCATTTAAACGAATCGGGTGAGTCAATGATTCAGTGACCCATTCATAACCAGCTGCCTAACTCTTGAATCAATAAGCTGTTTGAACGAATCGGGCGAGCCAATGATTCAGTGACCCATTCATAACCTGCTGCCTAACACTTGAATCAATCAGCCGTTTGAACGAATCGGGAGAGCCAATGATTCAGTGACCCATTCATAACCAGCTGCCTAACTCTTTAATGAATCAGCCGTTTGAACGAATCGGGCGAGTCAGTGATTCAGTGACCCATTCATAACCAGCTGCTTAACTCTTGAATGAATCAGCCATTTGAACGAATCGGGCGAGTCAATGATTCAGTGACCCATTCATAACCAGCTGCTTAACTCTTGAATGAATCAGCTGTTTGAACAAATCGGGTGAGTCAATGATTCAGTGACCCATTCATAACAGCTGCCTAACTCTTGAATGAATCAGCCGTTTGAACCAATCGGGTGAGTCAATGATTCAGTGACCCATTCATAACCAGCTGCCTAACTCTTGAATGAATCAGCCGTTTGAACCAATCGGGTGAGTCAATGATTCAGTGACCCATTCATAACCAGCTGCCTAACTCTTGAATGAATCAGCCGTTTGAACCAATCGGGTGAGTCAATGATTCAGTGACCCATTCATAATCAGCTGCCTAACTCTTGAATGAATCAGCCGTTTGAACCAATCGGGTGAGTCAATGATTCAGTGACACATTCATAACCAGCTGCCTAACTCTTGAATGACTCAGCCGTTTGAACCAATGGGGCGAGTCAATGATTCAGTGACCCATTCATAACCAGCAGCCTAACTCTTGAATGAATCAAGCATTTAAACGAATCGGGTGAGTCAATGATTCAGTGACCCATTCATAACCAGCTGCCTAACTCTTGAATCAATAAGCTGTTTGAACGAATCGGGCGAGCCAATGATTCAGTGACCCATTCATAACCTGCTGCCTAACACTTGAATCAATCAGCCGTTTGAACGAATCGGGAGAGCCAATGATTCAGTGACCCATTCATAACCAGCTGCCTAACTCTTTAATGAATCAGCCGTTTGAACGAATCGGGCGAGTCAGTGATTCAGTGACCCATTCATAACCAGCTGCTTAACTCTTGAATGAATCAGCCATTTGAACGAATCGGGCGAGTCAATGATTCAGTGACCCATTCATAACCAGCTGCTTAACTCTTGAATGAATCAGCTGTTTGAACAAATCGGGCGAGTCAATGATTCAGTGACCCATTCATAACAGCTGCCTAACTCTTGAATGAATTAGCCGTTTGAACGAATCAGGCGAGTCAATGATTCAGTGACCCATTCATAACAGCTGCCTAACTCTTGAATGAATCAGCTGTTTGAACAAATCGGGCATGTCAATGATTCAGTGACCCATTCATAAGCAGCTGCCTAACTCTTGAATGAATCATCTGTTTGAACGAATCGGGTGAGTCAATGATTCAGTGACCCATTCATAACAGCTGCCTAACTCTTGAATGAATTAGCCATTTGAACGAATCGGGCGAGTCAGTGATTCAGTGACCCATTCATAACCAGCTGCCTAACTCTTTAACGACTTAGCCGTTTTGAACGAATTGGGCGAGTCAGTGATTCAGTGACCCATTCATAACCAGCTGCTTAACTCTTGAATGAATCAGCCGTTTGAACCAATCGGGTGAGTCAATGATTCAGTGACCCATTCATAACCAGCTGCCTAACTCTTGAATGAATCAGCCGTTTGAACCAATCGGGTGAGTCAATGATTCAGTGACACATTCATAACCAGCTGCCTAACTCTTGAATGACTCAGCCGTTTGAACCAATCGGGCGAGTCAATGATTCAGTGACACATTCATAACCAGCTGCCTAACTCTTGAATGACTCAGCCGTTTGAACCAATCGGGCGAGTCAATGATTCAGTGACCCATTCATAACCAGCAGCCTAACTCTTGAATGAATCAAGCATTTAAACGAATCGGGTGAGTCAATGATTCAGTGACCCATTCATAACCAGCTGCCTAACTCTTGAATCAATAAGCCGTTTGAACGAATCGGGCGAGCCAATGATTCAGTGACCCATTCATAACCTGCTGCCTAACACTTGAATCAATCAGCCGTTTGAACGAATCGGGAGAGCCAATGATTCAGTGACCCATTCATAACCTGCTGCCTAACTCTTTAATGAATCAGCCGTTTGAACGAATTGGGCGAGTCAGTGATTCAGTGACCCATTCATAACCAGCTGCCTAACTCTTTAACGACTTAGCCGTTTTGAACGAATCGGGCGAGTCAGTGATTCAGTGACCCATTCATAACCAGCTGCTTAACTCTTGAATGAATCAGCCATTTGAACGAATCGGGCGAGTCAATGATTCAGTGACCCATTCATAGCCAGCTGCTTAACTCTTGAATGA
Source organism: Coreius guichenoti (assembly GCA_039654105.1). Classification (NCBI taxonomy): domain Eukaryota; kingdom Metazoa; phylum Chordata; class Actinopteri; order Cypriniformes; family Gobionidae; genus Coreius; species Coreius guichenoti. The sequence continues at coordinate 2,048,386 of CM077174.1, read as the reverse complement.
ATCAGCCATTTGAACAAATCGGGTGAGTCAATGATTCAGTGACCCATTCATAACCAGCTGCCTAACTCTTGAATGAATTAGCCGTTTGAACGAATCAGGCGAGTCAATGATTCAGTGACCCATTCATAACCAGCTGCTTAACTCTTAAATGAATCAGCTGTTTGAACGAATCGGGTGAGTCAATGATTCAGTGACCCATTCATAACAGCTGCCTAACTCTTGAATGAATCAGCTGTTTGAACAAATCGGGCATGTCAATGATTCAGTGACCCATTCATAAGCAGCTGCCTAACTCTTGAATGAATCAGCCGTTTGAACCAATCGGGTGAGTCAATGATTCAGTGACCCATTCATAACCAGCTGCCTAACTCTTGAATGAATCAGCCGTTTGAACCAATCGGGTGAGTCAATGATTCAGTGACCCATTTCTAACCAACTGCTTTACTCTTGAATGAATCAGCCGTTTGAACGAATCAGGCGAGTCAGTGATTCAGTGACCCATTCATAACCAGCTGCCTAACTCTTGAATCAATCAGCCGTTTGAACCAATCGGGTGAGTCAGTGATTCATTGACCCATTCATAACCAGCTGCCTAACTCTTGAATGACTCAGCCGTTTGAACAAATCGGGCGAATCAATGATTCAGTGACCCATTCATAACCAGTTGCCTAACTCTTGAATGAATCAGCCGTTTGAACGAATCAGGCGAGTCAATGATTCGGTGACCCATTCATAACCAGCTGCCTAACTCTTGAATGACTCATCCGTTTGAACGAATCGGGCGAGTCAATTATTTTTTGTGTGTGTGCCTTTAAATGCAAATGAGCTGCTGCTCATGGCGGAACTTCAAGAGCTCCAGTTAGCATCTCTGATTACCTCATGCAGACAGGCAATGAAACTGTTCAACCTTTTATGTTCAAACTGGAGTCAGACAATGATGGAGAGACTCAAGAAGAAGTGACAACATGTAGAATGAGTCATTGATTAGCATGTTCTGTCATGATAATCTATAAATTCTCAACATGGCCTCACCCCCTTCGATGTGTGTTCTCTGGGGGTGGGGTTGTTTGTTGAAGTCCTTGAAAAGTGATTTCTGTAGAAGAAAATATCTCCCTTTGCTTTGAGCTTTGAGCGTCGTAACTTTGCAGATGTTGTTTATGCTCAAACAGCAACATTACACACTAAAATTTAAAATGTGAAATCATAATCAACCACCCCTTTAAAACATGAATCTTCTAACATTATTAACTGCAGTTGTAATTTTGCATTGTAAATGATTTAATTTGTCATTATTCGAATTTAATGTAATTACAATTGCAGTAATACGGTTCAGGAATAATCTGAATCGCTCCCTATCCCCTATATAGTGCAGCCTGAATCGCTCCCTATCCCCTATATAGTGCACTGTCTGAATCGCTCCCTATGCCCTATATAGTGCACTGTCTGAATCGCTCCCTATCCCCTATATAGTGCACTGTCTGATCGTCCCCTATCCCATATATAGTGCACTGTCTGAATCGGTCCCTATCCCCTATATAGTGCACTGTCTGAATCGCTCCCTATCCCCTATATAGTGCACTGTCTGAATCGCTCCCTATGCCCTATATAGTGCACTGTCTGAATCGCTCCCTATGCCCTATATAGTGCACTGTCTGAATCGCTCCCTATCTCCTATATAGTGCACTGTCTGAATCGCTCCCTATCCCCTATATAGTGCAGCCTGAATTGCTCCCTATCCCCTATATAGTGCACTGTCTGAATCGCTCCCTATCCCCTATATAGTGCACTGTCTGACTGTTCCCTATCACCTATATAGTGCACTGTCTAATTGTTCCCTATCACCTATATAGTGCAGTGTCTGAATCCCTCCCTATCCCCTATATAGTGCACTGTCTGAATCCCTCCCTATCCCCTATATAGTGCAGCCTGAATCGCTCCCTATCCCCTATGTAGTGCACTGTCTGAATCGCTCCATATTCCCTATATAGTGCACTGTCTGACTGTTCCCTATCACCTATATAGTGCACTGTCTGATTGTTCCCTATCACCTATATAGTGCACTGTCTGATCGTTCCCTATCCCCTATATAGTGCACTGTCTGATCATTCCCTATCCCCTATATAGTGCACTGTCTGATCTTTCCCTATCCCCAGTATAGTGCACTGTCTGAATCGCTCCCTATCCCCTATATAGTGCATTGTCTGATCGTTCCCTATCCCCTATATAGTGCACTGTCTGATCGTTCCCTATCCCCAATATAGTGCACTGTCTGAATCGCTCCCTATCCCCTATATAGTGCACTATCTGATCGTTCCTTATCCCCTATATAGTGCACTGTCACACACACACTCACACTCTCACACACACACACACACACACACCCACACACACAAACACACACTCACAAACACGCACGCACACTCACACTCACACCCTCGCACACACTCACACACACACTCTCACACACACACACACACACACACACACACACACGCACTCTCTCTCACACACACACACACACACACACACAAACACGCACACTCTCTCTTACACACACACACTCACTCACACACACACACACACACACAAACTCACACACACACTCACACTCACGCACGCACACTCGCACGCACACACACACACACTCACTCACCCACACACAGACACTCATACACACACACACACACACAAACATAAAAACACATCCAAACACACACACACACATTCACTCACACACACTCACACACAAACACGCACACTCTCTCTTACACACACACACTCACTCACACACACACACACACACACAAACTCACACACACACTCACACTCACGCACGCACACTCGCACGCACACACACACACACTCACTCACCCACACACAGACACTCATACACACACACACACACACACACAAACATAAAAACACATCCAAACACACACACACACATTCACTCACACACACTCACACACACACACACACACACACACACACTCACCCACACACTCACCCACACGCGCGCACACACACACATCATCACTGTTCCCAGTACACTTCAATCTTAATGTGAGGATATTTGTTGTTTTTTTTACATTATATGAAATCTTCAGTTGTGTTTAAAGTGTGCAGTTGTAATTCACATACCTTTTGTAATGCACATGTTATTGTGATATTCTTGGAATGGTTGTGTTATTAAAAATAGAGTTGAATGAGTAGTGCAGAAACATTACAGTTTTTTACAATCACCTTGGCACTAATTTCAGAACCTTGATGTCATTTTTCAAAACTCTAACACTGTAGGAGCCATATTCATTTTTTGTTTCTTTAACTTTTTATTTGTTATAAATATTTTCCATTTAGTTATTATGTTTTCTTAGTGTGTGCTCCTCCTGCAGGCAATGGGCGAAATGTGTTGTAAAGGCTGTAACTCCAGTCCAGCAGGGGGTGCTGATGCCAGCGCAACAGTCACTGACCGCAAGATGAGTGTGGAGGAACGTTTGGAAGCATGTGCTGGAGTAACAATCTTATAGGACTTAATGTTTGTTTTGTTTATTTACCTTTTTTAAAACAATAAATATCATTGAACGGCATGTAATTTGAACATCTCATTCTTATGAGTCAAGACGGATCAGCATCACCACAAAGTGTACAAGAGCATCAGCAAAAACAACAAAGGCTGTTTTTACCAGTACATTATAGTCAATGACTTGCTGTTTGGATTGGAATGTGGATCATTTGTGGAGCAACATGGACGGTAAACGTTGAGGATTAGTTGCCGACTGGATGACTGGAAGTCTGGATTGTTTGAACAACCTGCATGGCAAAGGAAACAAAGGAATTAACAAACGCGATAACAGCTAACAGGTATGTGCTTGCGATATGACTGACTGAAATGTGTGAACTTAAGAGGAACCTGTTGCTGCATATGTTTGAAAAAGAAAGAGTTTGCTAATGGGCGCAAACAAGAACGGATTATGGACTTTATTGTCATCGCCACATTATAAATTTATGTATGTAGCTTGTGGAATGTAACTCTTAAAGTGGAGATAATAAAAGAGCAAAATGGCTGGCTCTGAAAGTGGTGAATCTTCAGGTCTACCTGAGCAGTTGGATGAAAGAGTGGCTAGAGTACGTGCCTCCAGGACTGGACGAATTAACCCGACGAATTAACATTATTAACACTCTAATGACTGATAAGGAATGCTATGATGAAGTGAAAGGAAATTTGCTGAAATTCAACCAAATGTTTCACGAATTCTAATCGTTGCAAGCATCGTATATTGAAATGTTAGATAAAAAAGATAAAGTGGAGGATGTGAAAAGTTGGTATGAACCAAGACTGGAACAAATAAATGTATTTCTCAACGATGTTTCAAAATGGATATCTGCAATAGAACGTCCGTAAATCAGTGATGCTGATAAATCAGAAGAGTTTCTAGACGAAGAAGACAAGGTGTCAGTGGCTGGGTCAGTGCGTAGTAATTTATCTGGCAAATCAAGAGCTAGTGTAGCATCAACATCATCCTCTGCACGTATCAATGCTGAAGCTGAGAGGGCAGCGTTACTTGCCAAGGCAGCTGGATTACAACGCAAGCACGCTTTAGAAGAAGAACAAGAAAAGCTTAATAAAAAAAGAGAAGAAAAAGAAGAGAAACTCTTGAAATTGAAACTGAAATTGCAGCTACTACAGCCAAAATTAATTATTTCAAAGGTGTAGAAATGTCTGCTAAAGGAAGTACAGTGTATAAAGATGTAAACGCTTACTTTGATGAAGTGGAAAATATGGAGTTCTATTAAATTGGTGAACATGCTCCAGTTACACGCCAGAAAGAAGGTGTTGCAGTTCAGTTTCCCGATACAAGTCCACAGCATACATCTGCACAAGGCAGCAGTACTGTGAAGACAGAAGAGCATCAAACTGCTTTACGTCAACCTGGTCAGTCTACACAGGTGTTAGCAGGCGCTTCAAGAGATCAAAGAAGGGTCATGCATACTCCTAGCACAACACAAGAACATCAAGAACAAGATTCAAGAAATGATGGTGTTAAAGAAATTCTAAGAAGACAAATTGAATTGACAAACATTCTAGTGAAACAACAAAGTTTGACCACTTTGCCTAAAGGTAATTTGCAAGCCTTTGAAGGAGACATTCTTCAATATAAGAATTTGATCCATTCATTTGAGCACATGGTAGAAAACAAGACAGACAACTATCAAGACAGATTACTCTTCCTCCTTCAGTTCACAAAAGGGAAGGCTCAAGAGTTCATTAAAATTTGTCAACACATGTCTCCAGAAGATGGTTATAAGAAGGCAAAAGATATATTGAAGGAACAATTTGGCAATGAGTACAAGATATCCTGCGCATATATGGAGAGAATCCTTAACTGGCCAACTATTAAATCTGAAGATCAAAGGGCTTTGCAGGAGTTTGCACTGTTTCTCAGAGGCTGTTGTAATGCAATGAAAGAACTAAAATACTTGGAAGAACTTAACACGGTCTCTAACGTGAGAAATGTACCTTACAAGCTTAGGGAGAAATGGCGTGCAAAAGCATTTGAGCTGCAAGGGCGGCAGACAAGAAGAGTAGCAATGGATGACCTAGTCCACTTCATTGAAACCCAGGTCAGCATAATTTCTGATCCAATTTTTGGAGATATACAAGATTCAAGCATAAAATCAAAAAACAAAGCAGCAATAAAACCTAAATCAAAAGGCAGCTTCGCTACTAGTGTAAATATAAAATCATCAACACTCAAAATTACAAATCTCTCGTCTATTCTGCAGTGGTGAACATGAATTAGCCTGTTGCCCACAATTTGAGAAGCAAGTACACAAAGAGAAGATAACTTTTCTAAGAAAGAATGGAGTTTGTTTTGGATGTCTCAAACGGGATCGACACATGAGTAAGGACTGTACTAGACGTCTCACTTGCAAACTTTGCAGCAAGCAACATCCAAGTCTGCTTCATATTCACTTCAAGGCAAAATAATCAGCAGAATCATTCCCAAAAACACCAGTAAGCAGTGCATATGTGCATGTTGATGAGCGTGCAGGGGCAGGCAATGTACAAAGGGAATGTATGCTATCTCTAGTCCCAGTGCGAGTAAAAAGTTCTAAGGGAAGTACTGTTATACATACTTATGCATTTCTCGACCCTGGTAGTAGTGCAAATTTCTGCACAAAGAAACTAATGCACAAGCTTAACATTCCAGGAAGAAAAAGCAACATCATGCTTCGTACGATGAGTCAAGAAAAGTCTGTGCCCACATATGTTGTCACAGGGTTAAAAGTCTCTGCTCTAGATGAAAACAATTTCATCACGTTACCAGAGGTGTACACACAAAAGAACATGCCGGTAGATACAAACAGTATACCTACAAAAGATGAACCTTTCAGATGGCCTTACCTGAATAAGGTGAGAATTCCAGTCATAGAAGCTGAGGTTGATTTACTGATCGGAAACAATGCACCCAAAGCTATTGAACCATGGGAAATTGTTAACAGTCATGATGATGGATCATATGCAGTGAAGACCCGACTGGGATGGGTGGTTAATGGTCCTCTTGGAGAAGGTAGCATCACAGGCAAGAGTGGCTTTCCTTATGTTACTACAAACAGAATTTCAATAGAAGAACTATTGATACAGCAATATAACCATGACTTTAACGAACATTCAACTGAGGACAACTTGGAAATGTCAGTGGAAGACAAAAAATTCCTTAAGATGGCTGAAGAATCTATTCAATTGCAAGACGGGCATTATAGTTTAAACTTACCTTTCAGGAGGAAGGACCCAGTCATGCCCAATAACTACCCAGCGGCAGTGCAACGCCTCTCAAGTCTGCAAAGACGATTTAAAAGGAACGAACCATTCAAAACGGAATATATAAACTTTCTAACTGAAGTAATAAATAAAGGACATGCAGAAGTAGTGCCCCAAGAGGAGCTAGAAAGATCTGATGGGAAGGTTTGGTATATTCCACACCATGGTGTATACCATCCCAAAAAAGGGACTATCAGGGTAGTATTTGACTGCGGTGCAACTTTCCAAGGCACATCTTTGAACTCAGAACTACTCCCAGGTCCAGATCTGACCAACACACTGTTTGGTGTTCTCACAAGATTCCGGCAAGAGCCTGTTGCTGTAATGACAGACATTAAGTCGATGTTCCATCAAGTCAGGGTGTCCAAATCTCATGTTGACTTTTTGCGCTTTCTTTGGTGGCCTTATGGTGATCTCAGTAAACCCCCTGTAGAACATCGTATGGTGGTGCATCTCTTTGTTGCAGTGTCTTCTCCAAGTTGTGCAAATTTTGCATTAAGACAAACTGCTAAAGACAACAGCAACTACTTTTCACCTAAGGTGGTAAACACTATTGAAAAGCGCTTTTATGTGGATGATTGTTTGAGTGCCCACAGAGCAGGAAGCAGTAGAGTTGGTGAAGGACCTCACCACACTTTGCCACAAGGGTGGATTTCATCTCACTAAATGGGTGAGTAACAAAGTACTCTCTAGCATTCCAAAGGAAGAAAGAGCTCAGGAGGTAAAGGAGTTAAATTTGGACAAAGACAAACTACCCATTGAAAGAACACTTGGATTGCTGTGATGTGTAGAAAATGATGAATTCAAGTTTAACATTATTATTCAGCAAAAACCTCATACCAGAAGAAACATGTTATCAGTAATAAGTTCTATCTATGACCCATTGGGTTTCCTATGCCCCTTTACATTGCCTGGTAAGTTACTTCTCCAGGAACTATGCAGAGGCAAACATGGATGGGACGAGGAGATACCTGCGTTGACAGCAAACAAATGGACAAGACGGATTGCTGACTTGGACAAACTAGATGACTTCAAGGTGGCTCGTTGTGTAAAACCAGCAGGATTCGGTGTGCCAACACAAGCTAAGCTGCATCATTTCTCTGATGCCAGCGACAATGGATATGGCACAGTAAGTTATTTAAGGCTGACCACTGACAAGAACAGTGTGCATGTTTCATTCATGCTAGGAAAGGCTAGAGTGTCGCCTCTCAAGCAGATTACCATACCACGCATGGAACTTGTTGCTGCTGTATTTGCGGTCAAAGTAGATAAGATGCTCAGAAAGGAACTGGAGCTGAATCTCAACAGTTCAACATTCTGGACAGACAGTCAATCAGTTCTGAAGTACATAGCCAATGAGCAAACTAGGTTTCGTACCTCTGTAGCCAATAGAGTAACAACTATCAGAGAGAACACAGATGTATCACAATGGCGGTACATTAAAGCAAACCAAAATCCGGCTGATATTGCTTCAAGAGGAGTAAGTGCCAATGTTCTGGCAAAGCATAAAGAATGGATAAATGGACCAGAGTTTCTGTGGAGGGCAAAAGAGGAATGGCCTCAGGACTGTATGGAATCCAGTTCACTCTCGGCAGATGATCTGGAACTCAAAAAGACCTCCATGGTGTGCAATGCTATCATCAAAGATGATGAGAATCCTACAAGCAAGCTACTTGCCTACTTTTCAAGTTGGGAAAAGTTAAAAAGAGCAGTAGTCTGGTTTTTGAAATTGAAAAATATCCTGCATTCAGTCAGTTCAAAAAGGAAAAAGATCAACTCAAATCTTTGCATAAAAACTAGAAGCCAGAACGAAGCACTGTGTGAAGAATTGAAACGTTTCAAAGATACACTTGGTGTACAAACTGTCACTATGGAAGATTTATTGCAAGCAGAAAGAGCCATTGTAGAGTTCTGTCAAAGACAAAGATTTGCAGAGGAGATTACAAAGCTCAAGGTATCACCTAGTGGCAAAGGTGTGAGTAAAAACAGCAGCTTATATAAACTGGATCCCATATTGGAAGATGGCATTTTGAGAGTGGGAGGGCGTCTGAGCAAGTCAGCAATGCCTGAGGAGGCCAAACGTCCAGTTACTCATGTCTCGTCTCTAATGCTACGACACATTCATGAGCAAGTAGGACATGGAGGCAGAAATCATGTTTTGTCACAACTCAGGAAAAAGTTTTGGATTATAAATGCCAATTCTGCAGCCAGAAGCATCTTATCTAAATGTGTTGTATGCAGACGTGTCAGAGGAAAGACAGGGCTACAGAAGATGGCAGATTTATCACAGGAGAGACTTACCGCCATTTAGTAATGTGGGAGTGGATTACTTTGGACCTTTTAAGACCAGAAGAGCAAGAGGTCACATAAAAAGGTATGGCGTTATCTTCACATGCATGTCAAGCAGGGCAGTACACCTAGAAGTGGCTAATAGTCTAGACACAGACTCTTGTATTAATGCCCTAAGACGCTTCATATGTAGGAGAGGTCAAGTTACACACATACGTTCTGATAATGGAACAAATCTGATTGGAGCAAAGAACGAGCTGCAAGATTCGCTGGCAACTTGGAATCAAGGCAAGATCCAAAAGGCCATGCTTCAAAAAGGAAGTGCAATGGAGCTTTAACCCACCAGCAGCATCACATCATGGTGGAGTGTGGGAGAGACTAATCCGCATGGTGAGACAAATTCTATATACTATCCTGCAACAACAAAGTCTTGATGATGAAGGATTGCAAACACTCTTTTGTGAAGTGGAAGCCATTCTAAATGGTCATCCTATTACATCCTCATCTGACGACAGTAACGACTTGGAAGCATTGACTCCCAACCATATTCTGCTTCTGAAATCCGATGTCAACCTTTCACCTGGATTATTTCAGGTTTCAGACTTATACATCAGACGAAGGTGGAGACAGGTCCAGTATATGGCTGATTTGTTCTGGAAGAGGTGGACTAGAGAATATTTATCCTTGCTTCAAGAAAGACAAAAATGGGTGGTCATCAAAAGAAGCTACAAAAAAGGAGATATTGTGAAGGTGGTGGACAAAACTGCTCCACGTGGTTCTTGGCCGCTTGGAAGAATAATAGAAGTCCAGCCTGATAACAAAGGATTGGTGAGACAAGTCAAATTGAAAACAAAAACTTGCATTCTTGAAAGACCAGTGACCAAACTCTGCCTCTTACTGGAAACGGAAGAGGACATAACCTGTAAATGAATAGTCAAGCCATATTGAATGGATAATTAAAAGATAAGTATTCACTTTCACATATATTATAAAGCACTTAAAGTGTAAAGTGATAGTTGTAATGGCTCCTTATTTGTTTACACATTTTAATTGGTGCTAAAGGCCCAATTAGGGACCGGTGTGTAGGAGCCATATTCAATTTTTGTTTCTTTAACTTTTTAAAGAACAATAGTACAAACACTTTTTTCAACTGCTTGGATACAATACACAATACACATAAAACTATATATATATATATATATATATTAGGGATGTTCCAATACCACTTTTTCCAGAACAAGTCCGATACCAACACTTTTATTTTTAGTACGATACCTGTATTTTCATTGCATTTTTAATTTATTACTAATATTTGATTCATCAAAATAATATGAATCAAATGCGTTGGCTTAGCAAATAGAGATTTCCTTCAGTTGTTTTTATGCCTAATTATGCCTGTTAAAATGTATTGGAGCTACTGCTACTTTCACAGTTCATATTATTGCTCTATCATATTTTATCTTTAATTTAATAGCACAGTGAATATTTAGAGCTGCTCCAGCAGTGCTCAACCAGTCAAGAGCAGTGAGTGATTTTGGTCTTTTGTTGTTAGATTAACATTGAGGAAAAATACAGCAGTTATCTGCTTGTATCCAACATACTGGTACAAACACGTTTTTTTTCACTTAAGACTATAACCGAAACGAGCCGCATCTGAAAGGTAAAGGGGGAGGTGTTGCTGTAATTTATAATAATATCTTCGGTATTACTCACAAGTCTAGTTTCAAATATAATTCCTTTGAAGTTTTGGTGCTTTATGTAACGTTATGTAGTGAAATTGATAAATCCCGTTTGACATTTGTGCTGGCTACTGTATACAGGCCACCAGGGCACCATACAGACTTTACCAGAGAATTTGCTGATTTTCTATCAGAGTTAGTACTGGCTGCAGATAGAGTCCTAATTGTTGGTGATTTTAATATCCATGTAGACAATGAAAAGACGCACTGGGATTGACATTTAGAGACATTCTAAACTCTATTGGAGTAAGGCAACACGTGTCAGGACCCACTCATTACCGTAATCATACGTTAGACCTAATACTGTCACATGGAATAAATGTTGATACCATTGAAATTCTGCAGCAGAGCGATGACATCTCAGGTCATTACCTAGTATCATGTACACTTAATTTAGCAATGGCTGCAAAGCCGTCCCCTCGCTTCAAATATGGCAGGACTATCACTGCTGCGACTAAAGATTTCTTTGTAAATAATCTTCCTCATCAGTTTCATCTCCTCAGCATCCCAGATAGCCTAGAGGAACTCGATGTTGCAACAGAAACTATTGACTCTCTCTTTTCCAGCACTTTAGACACAGTTGCTCCCCGGCGCTTAAAGAAGATTAAAGAAAATAGTCCAACGCCGTGGTACAACGAGCACACCCGGGCCCTTAAAACAGCAGCCAGAAAAATGGAGCGCAGCTGGAAGAAAACAAAACTAGAAATTTCGTGGAAAGAGAGCATGACTGCATACAGAAAGGCCCTAAAAACTGCTAGATCTGCTTATTTCTCGACTCTCTTAGAAGAAAACAAACACAACCCTAGGTATTTATTCGATACAGTGGCTAAATTAACCAAAGATAAAGCTTCACCTTTTGATGTTTGTAAACAGCACAGCAGTAATGACTTTATGAACTTCTTTACTTGTAAGATTGATAATATTAGGAAAAACATTATAACCATGCAGCCGTCTACTACAGTATCACATCAGACAGTGCATTGTAGTGTCACTGAGGAAAAATTACATTCATTCACTGCTATAGGAGAAGAAGAATTGGCTAAACTCGTTAAATCATCAAAATCAACAACATGTATGCTTGACCCCATACCGACTAAACTACTAAAAGAGATGCTTCCAGAGGTCATAGATCCTCTCCTTAATATCATTAATTCATCCTTGACATCACGATATGTACCGAAAACTTTTAAGTTGGCTATTATTAAACCACTTATTAAAAAACCGCAACTTGATCCTACAAAATTAGTCAATTACAGGCCAATCTCAAATCTACCCTTTCTGTCAAAAATACTAGAAAAGGCAGTGTCCTCACAATTATGCTCCTTTTTAGAAAGAAATGGTATCTGTGAGGATTTCCAGTCAGGATTTAGACCGTATCATAGTACTGAGACTGCTCTCATTAGAGTTACAAATGATTTACTCTTATCATCCGATCGTGGTTGTATATCTCTATTAGTGTTACTCGATCTTAGCGCTGCATTCGATACTATCGACCACAACATTCTTTTGAATAGACTCGAAAATTATGTTGGCATTAGTGGAATTTCATTGGCATGGTTTAAATCATACTTATCTGACCGTTATCAGTTTGTAGCAGTAAATGAAGAGATGTCACACCGAACACAAGTTCAGTATGGAGTACCGCAGGGCTCAGTGCTAGGACCGTTGCTTTTCACCCTGTACATGCTACCACTGGGAGATATTATTAGGAAGCATGGCGTTAATTTTCATTGTTATGCTGACGATACTCAGCTCTATATTTCTTCACGCCCTGACGAAACTTACCAATTCACAAGATTAACAGAATGCATAGCTGATATAAAAAATTGGATGACTAGTAATTTCCTGCAACTTAATTCAGAAAAAAATGAATTTTTAATCATTGGACAAAAAAACTCCACAAGTAGTAACCTAGAATAATGTCTAACACTCGATGGCTGCTCTGTCAAGTCCTTGTCGTCAGTTAGGAACCTGGGTGTGCTCTTTGATACCAATCTCTCATTTGAAAGCTACGTTTCTAGCATCTGTAAAACTGCATTCTACCATCTTAAAAATATATCTAAATTACGGCACATGCTTTCAATGCAAAATGCTGAACAGTTAGTTCATGCGTTCATGACCTCAAGGCTAGATTATTGTAATGCTCTACTGGGTGGTTGCCCTGCTCGCTTAATAAATAAACTGCAGCTTGTCCAAAACGCAGCAGCTCGAGTTCTTACTAGAACCAGGAAGTATGACCATATTAGCCCGGTTCTGGCAACACTGCATTGGCTCCCTATTAAACATCGTATACATTTTAAAATCTTGCTGATTACTTACAAAGCACTAAATGGTTTAGCGCCCCAGTACTTGAGCGAGCTCTTAACGCATTATACTCCATCACGTCTATTGCTGTCTCAAAATTCTGGCCAGTTGATAATACCTAGTATATCAAAATCAACTGCAGGCGGTCGATCCTTTTCCTATTTAGCACCTAAACTCTGGAACAGTCTTCCTAGCATTGTTCGGGAAGCAGACACACTCTGTCAGTTTAAATCTAGACTAAAAACACATCTCTTTACTATGGCATACACATAAAACATTTTTAATTTCTATTATTCAAATCAGTTAAATGATTGTTTTAGGCTGCATTAACTAGGTCAGCCGGAACCGGGAACACTTCCAATAACACCTGATGTACTCGTTACATCATAAGAAGAATGGCATCTACGCTAATGTTAGTCTCTCTGTTTATCCCGAGGTTTACTGCAGTCGGTCGGATCCCGGCCGTATCCAGACCAGATGGTGGACCTTAGCCTGGACATGACGACCATATCCCTGAAGTGTCTGTAGAGACAATAGTGTCAATTAAACTCCCCCCTGTAAATGCCGCATCGACACGACATCCTCATTAAACCCGTCCCCGGCGTGACAACTCCAATCTTTCGAATAATCCTACGAATATCTATTGATCTAATATGACTTCTGACCTGTAATGTTGCCAGAATCATAATCATACACTATTTGTTCGTCGGCCAGAGGAGAACTGGCACCCCGACTGAGCCTGGTTTCTCCCAAGGTTTTTTTCTCCATTCTGGCCCTGAAGGAGTTTTGGTTCCTTGCCACCGTCGCCTTTGGCTTTTGGCTTGCTCAGTTGGGGACACCTAAATTTCAACTATATTACTGATCTGCCCGCATTGAAACTATATGATAATTGAACTGAGCTGATGACATCACCGCTTTCACCAGAGCGGCTGTACAGCCGAATCAAATTCTGTTGCATTATTTTCCTGTTACCACTGTGAAGCTGCTTTGAAATAATTGCCATTGTAAAAAGCGTTATATAAATAAAGGTGATTTGATTTGATTTGATATTTCACAAGGATACTTGCCTATATGGGCATTTTGACATCATTTTGTGTAACATTAGAGAGAGAACTCAATTCAATAGGCTATTCGCACGCTGTCTGAAGCTTGGTTCATACTCGAAGCGTCCGCACGAGCACGAGCACGTGTGCGCGGCAAAAATGAGGCGCGTGCTTCAGATTTTTGCGCACAGAAAACTTCTTGAAAACATCATTTGATTACTGTACCGCCTTCCTGTAATAATGTAGGGAACCACTCGTTATACATAAATCATGTAACAGTTCATGTTTTTACTTGCACATACGATTTAGTTTTAATTAAAGTGACGCATATGTGCTGAGTGAACGATCAGCAATCAAGAGCATGCAACTGAAGTGCGCGCTCGCTCTCTCTTTACTGTCAGACAGTTAAAGGAGTCCTGAATTGAGAAATCAACTTTTCCTTGAGCTTTTGATATATAAAAGGTCATGGTAATATAAGAATATCCTGTAAGTTTCAGAGCTGAAAACTTCCTTGTTAGTCAAAGAAAAGCTTTTATTGACACCAGGCCCAGCAAACGCTCGATCTCAGAATGTGCCAAGCCGTGACGTCAGAGTGTGGTGAAACACCGCCTCAACAGAAGAAGAAGAACGCCTGATTCTGTAGCCCCGCCCACCGATTTGTGCCTGACATGACATAGGCCTACGTGGAGCTAAACCGGATCGAACTTCCAAGCAATAAACATGCTGCATAAGCTTCATTCGGATGCCAATATTATGAATGCATGAATGAACTTTATTTTTAATGAATATCCAGCTCACGTGGGGAAGACATTGTGCGTTTGTTCCTTCATTTCACCACGGATTCGTTTGTAAACAAGAGACTGGATTTGCAGACAGGATGAGATTACATGAATGAATGAAGCAACACACTTATGTGAGTAAAAAATGTTTTTTATATGTGATAGTATTGCATTGTTACAGATCGTTTGATATCTGTTGATTATGTGTACTGAACATACCTTAGCACGCTGTCACAGGCTGGAGAATCCTTTATTTGAGGTGTCGTTGGTTCATTGCGATTCGGGATCAGACTCGGACATGTATGGGCCAGGGCTCGCAAAGCCCAACGTCCCGGGGCTATGTGTTTTCCAGACGGGCTACCAAAACGTATCACCGGCCTGCCGACGGGCTATCTTAAATTGTGAAATAACATTCCTTTCTTGATGTGCGTTGTTCACTCTCTTGACTTGATATGTGAAGGAAAAATACAATCGCGGAAGTTTTGATCATGCTGATTTGTCTGACTCTGCAGTGAGGCTTGTGCGCGTGTGTGTGTGTGTACAGTTCACGGTTATATCCACTGATCGGGCGGGCCAAATAATAAAAAAAAATAACATTCTAATTGCGGGTGGATGAGAGATAAATCATTGTGTTTGTTTGATAAAGACGTTTTGCGAGCCCTGTGGGCGAATCATTCCGGTTGCCGTTTTCCCACACGCTTTCAAAACAATTCCCACATGTACTGACAGGGGAGCTGAAGCTCATTAAATATGCAAATCTTATCCAATCATAGCAGTGGGCGTTTACTTCCAAGTCTTCAATGCGGCACGCCCATAAAAACCGAGCGTTCCATGAGAGAGGCTCAAAACCAGGGTAGAAATAGCCTCTTACTTATTCATTATGATGTTTTTGAATGTAAAAACCATGTGAACGTCATAAGTTGACCTCAGACAACAGTATAAAAAAATAAAAAAAGTCAGTTCATGAGCCCTTTAACGTTAGTAATATGCTTCTTATTTTACTTTCTTTGCTATTATATCCGACCGAACTACAAACTTCCAGCGATGTCTGTGGAAAAGGGATGTGGAAGAAAACATCATTCTTATGTTACTGTGTTCCTCTGTGCGTTAATTCATCGAGAGACGCGGAGATGATCTTTCACTCTTTCTCCTGTTAGTGCCAATCCACAGGGTTCTCTTCATTCACTCAAACACTCAAGTGTGTCACACACATGTCCTGATTGTGTTCGGACTACACGCCTCAAAACGGCCTTCTCTTTCTGCGAGGAACAACATGAGCCTCATCAACATCTAATGTTTGCTGTTGGCAAGGAGAACAGGGTGTAAATGTGAAATATGTGTTGACAATATTGATGTAGGGAAGTGAGAATATGAGCAAATATAGTGTGGAGATCAATTGTAGCCCAAACGGGCAAACGGGATATTTTATGCACACAACTCTCTAATCCCGGTTATTCCTGTAGTTTTCAAGCTTTCATTTGAGTTCTCAGGGAAGCACAGCACAGATGTTTCTGATCCAAGCTTCCAGTGCATAGGTATAATCGTTTTAAGATATGTTTATAGTTCAAAAGTTGCACAAGTGCATGCAATAGGAATATTTTCTAGAAATACAATATAACTTGATGGGTGTAGATGCGTAGCAATAATGAGTCCGGGTCCCTTTTCTCTTCGGGGACAGTAACAGGGCTGGTATCTAATCAATATTTGTTGTTTGCAGAAGAACACACTGAAGGGAAGAACTTTTGGAGAAAGTAGAACCCTTTTAAAACCCCCGAAACCGAAGTTTGAACTCCTCACCTGATCTGCTCAGGTGTGTTCAGGCACAAGCAGCTGCTGCTGGACTTCAGTCTCATGCTGGATATTAACATGCTGTTGTGTGTTTCAGAATCATTTCACTCTCTATATGACGTGGGAAAGGAACTGCGATCGAGTCGCAATGGCAAGATTCATTGGGGATATCGAAACTCGGATGACAAACCAGTATGTTGCTCTTTCTGTACACCACACCTTTTGCCTCTCGTTTCTCTTTCAGTCCTGACATAAACATCAGTTTTTACAGTTTTGGTGTACAGATTGTAGATTACCATGAACACAAACTAAAATGGATCAGTTTACTTATGTTTGCAAAACATTTTTTTCATTTTTTTAGGTGCTCATCAAACGTGTTCGGAAGCGCCCGTCTGACAGGCTGGTGGAGTTGGTAAGTTGACAACTTTATTCTTCATGAAATTCTCTAAGAGTCGTTTTATTCAATTCTAATTTGGTAATTGATAAACCTGTATGTAGACAGTACAAGATATAATTGACATAGCTTAGAAACATCAGTTGTAAAGTACATTGCTTCTTTAATTTCCCTCACTCTTAAGCTCAAAGTGTGTGGTTTAGTATTCATCCCCCCCTCCACCAGGAGTCAACTAACCTTTTGTAAATCTCTTTTCTTTAGCCTGGATATCCCAGACCTCTTAGTCGAGACGCAGCTTCAATGATGCGGCTAAAACACACTCCAATTAACAACAATTTTCTGCCATTATATGACCTGTTTCATATGAAAGATAAAGACATACTGGTCCTGGAAGATCCACGTCACTACATGTCATTGTCAAAGTACAATCAAACAAAGCAGTAATCGCCTGACTGAAGACACAGTTAAATACATCACTCGGCAACTCACTGTTGTGCTACAGAACTGTATGGATCATGGAGTTTATCCTGAAATGCATATGAGGAACGTTGTCATCCACCCATACACCCTGCAAGTGAAGCTGGTGGACTTCAGAGGGCCACTGATCTTTGAAGGAAGACGTGAGTTGGCTTTCTGAACACCCTTCACTGTTTGGCTGACTGCGCACGCCACCATATTCCCAGGTAAGCCTGTGCTGGCCTCAGGAGATGTTTGACGGCTGTGAAACCCACCCAAAACTCTAGGGCTGCCCTGACTAAAGAGGAGTCATTCATTCAAGCCATTAGTCGACTAACCGCATGTTTATATTCATTTAATTACTTTAATATATACTGGGAATATATTACTATTTTACATGTTTTAAATACATTTGGTATAGGTTGTCTTCACTAGGGTAAACCGGACTGTTTTTGTTTTTTTTTAAATAGGGACGTTATCTTGTTGATTGATGGTTATCCAATGGGATTATGGGTAAATAGGAGGTAAAGCTGTTTAAAGTCTTCTTAATTACCAAATGCTGTAATCCAAAGTTTGTCTCTGGCACTGCCACCTTGTAAAGTTCCTGTCAGTGTTACTGGACACTTTGATTGACTTATTTAACATCGTTGCCTCCCGTTGATGTTAATCCGTTGCTACACAGTGAGTTCTGAGGGTCACACACAGTGTTTTATCTGACCGTCTCACTGGTGTGTCAGCGCTATTTCAATACAGGTTTATTTTCTATTAACATGGATTTTTATTCTTATTTTACATGACGGTCATGAATATTTGCCTCAAAAGTCATGAATGCTACCCACGAGGGGGGAAAACAGAACGAATCAGGAATCAGGACGCACAGAAGGGGAACAATGACAACGAACCAACACAGGACTGCAAACACAAGGAGACTAAATAGGGAGCAAACAAGGCAATTAATGAGGGAAGACAGGTGGGGCAAATGAACCAATAATCAGGTAACAAGAGGGGCGGGGTCCAGACAATAGAAAGGAGAGCACATGGCACAAAGAAACACATGACAAGCCATGTGCTCACATCAAACATGACAATACAGCAGTGTCAGGGCTCTGTCACAAACCCAAGAGCAAAACTAGACCGAAGTGACAGAACCCTGACAGGATTGGTATCGGCCGATACTCAGAATTTTTGGGATTGGTTCTGAAAAATGGTATCGGTGCATCCCTAATTTAAGGGCTAGATTTTGTTTGACGAGCAAAATAATATATACATTACCTTTTTATTTTATTCCTGAGCATTGGGTCACTTTGTCTGTCATACACTTGGTGAAAATTTACATATATTGTTATATATTGTGTTTTATGTTTCTCTCTGGTGTTTCACAGCTAATCTACAACTGTTGTGAGAAGCAACTTGGGAATAATGACTCTTTCTGCAGTCAAGGTCGGTTAGGCCGGGAGAAGTTTAGGGAGTCAGATAAGATGTTTCCAATTAAAAATATTTACGCACGTAGAGTGGGCACAACTATTGTGGGATGTTGGTGAATATTATGGGATTTTGATGAACCAGAAAATGTACTTGTATGATAAAAGGAAGTAGGAGGCTGATGTTTTATATGGTATCATTGGAATCCTTGACCATCAAAACAGGTTGCACGACACAGGGCTACAGGATTAATCAAAAACTAACCGCAATCGCGATTTGGGTAATGTCCACAGGCAATATGAAAGCATAAAGGCTGTGATTTTACTGAAATAAAGATATGCCCAGTGTCAGTGAAGAGCGTAAACGCTGCTCCGTCTGAAAGACTGCGAGTTTGAGTCGCTTATAACGTGCGTTTGAAAAAACAACACGCGTCAAACATCTTCACCAACTAGTGATGCGAAGTTTAGTAATGAGTGTTTGTGAGCTGATGTGGCTTCTTATCACAGAATGAGGCAGACAATCCATTATTTTATAGTATTCTATACAGTGATAAAGTCTGTCAATCAGCACTGCATACTTTATTATTATGAAAATACCCAAGAAGGCTTGAAGAACTCAAATACACCATATCTTGTCGCAGTCGTGTGTTTATTGTCTTCATGTTTAATCAGTCAAAGCATTTCTATCTTCTTTTTATTCAGCCTACAGCGCTAGCTTCACATTAGGGATTTCCTGAAAATTATTACTTCTCTGAGGCGTATGTGGAGTTTCTGCTCGAGGGCGCCCTCTGGCTTCAGTATGAATAAAACTTTTGGGTAAAAAATAAGAAAAATAATACTTCTCTCTAAATAAAATATGACAATCCATATGTTTTTCTTCAATGTACAGGAGTTTTTTCCCCACAGTGGATGCATAAGAGGCTCATATTTCATATTAAACACATAGACTTTAAGAAATTGATATCACAGATAAAAAGCACAGATTTTTATAATAATAATTTTTTTACAATAAATCCTTAGACCTTTCTAATGATTTTTAGTCATAGGCTGTCTGCGTATTAACAGGTAACCTAGCAGTTTTTTTTGTAAAATAAGTTTTCTGTAAAATATAAATATTATTATATTGTTATATTCATGGGTGTCCGAAGCCAAAAAAATGTGGGTGGGTCCTCCTCCAGAATTTTTTTTATTGGAGTAGATGCAATTTACAGGTTCGAATCCGCCTTTTGCCGAACTCGCTCTACTCCCTTTTGCCATCACATAGGAAAGGCATTTATTTTCAATAAAAATGGAAATAAAGCGTCTAACGTGTGTTTAATAATGAAGTGTTTATTGGTTAGGGGTAGGTAAACAGACGTGCTGAATTAGAGACGGCAAAAGTGAGTGGGTCCAATATCATTGGTCTTAAAAAGTGGGTGGGTCTTGTCCAGTGTTGGGTGTAACGCGATACAAAGTAACGCGTTACTGTAATTCCACTACTTTTAGCGGTAACGCGCATGTAACTAAATATTTTTTTTAATCAAGTAACGCAATTACAATTATTGAAATTTAAATGAGTTTGTTACTCGCGTTACTCTCTTTTGTGAAAAATGAAGGCTTGCAGACAAGAAGCTCAAATCTAGGCCCTAGTCCGGCCGGTGTTTTTTTTTTTTAATCCTCTCTATTACACATTGTTGCAGTCATTAAAATAGTTCAGTTTTGTTTTTTATGTCAAAGTAGTTATATTTCGTTTCGTTTCTTTATTATTTTTTAAAGTGACGAACAAACGGCCAGTGGCCGACAGTGAGTTAACCCAACGCTTTAGCCTCTCAACTCAACACTTGACTTGTCTTGCCTATAATAAAATCCATAGATATCAAACACTTCAAGCATCACAATGTTAGTTTAAACGTTTAGCCTAATATCACCACCACCGCACAGTAAAAAGGCATTTTTGACAAGTTGAGGTTAGGCTGATTGTATAGGCACTCCCAAACGAAACGGTCTACACAATCTAAACAAATAAAAATAAAAAAACATGCAGGTTGCCTTACCTTACACCTCTCCGCAAAATGAATATAAATCCGATCTTCAATTCCCGTGCTATATGCACGTTTAACGGAGTTCACGTCAACAAAAGCAACAGATATGAGCTGCATTTTATTCATCAGCTCATTTCAAGATCAAAGACCGCAATAGGAGAAAGAGCGACGTAAGCACTGGTGAGATCATTTAGTCTCATTAGTTTTAATGAAGATGATTGTGTTTTGAGCATCTGAGATTTATTTTCAGTTTCACTTGTGGCAGTTTGCGTGTTGGCTTGCTTTACTCATTTGCAGCGACGCGTGTTGCAGTAGTGCCGTCATATCTGACTACAACATATATAGCCTATAACACGCTCACACGTTTATTTTTTTAACAATTTGCCAGGAGTAAAATTTACATATGTGGTTTAAACAACCAGATGCCTTTACACTTGTCCAGTTTCGCCTGAAATGCGTCCCAGATCACCTCCTGAATTGGTTTGTTTGATCGGATTTAAATCCGTTTCGAAAGAATTTCGGAAGGCATTTACTTCTGGTCTTTTCACAATCGGATAGATATCTGATCAGAGAAAACGAATGAAGTGAGCAGGTGTAAAAAGGCCATAACTCTCGCAGCTGCGCCGAAGGAACGCTTGCTGCTGCTGCTGCTGGACACTAAACACCGTACTACTGCTTGATCTGAAGGCCTGTTGCCCTGTTGATTACAATAAATAGGTCTAAAAAATTATGTTTATTGTGTTTGACTGTTCAGTACTGTTCATATTTACATTTAAAAAGCAGACATAAAAGTAACTTAAAAGTTACTTTCCCTAGTAACTAATTACTTTTGATATACAGTAATTGGTAAAGTAATTCAATTACTTTTAAAAGAAGTAACTAGTAACTGTAACTGATTACTAATTTTCAGTAACTTGCCCAACACTGGTTTTGTCCCACCCACATACAATGGTTCCGACGCCCATGGTTATATTTATTCTTAAATACTCTATTTCTAATTTTTAATAATGAAAATGTTATTGTAATAGTAATATTTCTTATTTTGTTAAATATTTTTATTTAGCTAAATATTTTTATTTAGCAATAATAATAATCATAATAATTATTATTAGTCATATTAATATATAAACACAAAATGCTATATACACACACTTTTTATTTGTAAAAAAAAAAAAAAAAAAGCATATCAAATCGCAATTTTAACCAGAATAATCGCAATTAGATATTTTCCCTAAATCGTGCAGCCCTGATGTCAAGATTCCCAAACTGGATGCTGAAGTTGAATTGTTAATTGGCACAAATGCTCCAAAGCTCTTGGAACCATGGAAGGTCATCAATAGTGAAGGTCAAGGACCCTATGCCGTCAAGACCCTATTGGGGTGGATCATAAACGGTTTTGTAAAGGAAGCAGATGATGGACGGAAGACTGGCTTTCAATCAGTCACTGCTAATAGGCTCTCTGTTACCAAGCTAGAAGAGTTACTGGTTGCTCAGTACAATCACGATTTCAATGAGAAGTCTTTTGAAGATGATTTCAAAATATCTAGAGAGGATCAAAGGTTTATGGAGATAATGAATAAGTCAATAAGCACTGAAAATGGTCATTATTGTATTGACCTACCCTTTAGGAAGGATGATGTCATCATGCCTAATAACAGATGCCTTGTTGAACAATGTTTAATGAACTTGAAAAGGAAGTTCAATAGGAACCAGAAGTTTCAAGACGAGTACACAGCTTTTCTCACTGATGTTATCGACAAGGGTATGCTGAAGCAGTACCACAAGATCAGTTACTTCGAGATGATGGTAAGGTGTGGTGAATTCACAATTACTACAAGGACCAAATCTCACCAACACATTGTTGGGTGTTTTGACCAGGTTCAGGCAAGAGCATGTGACTTTGATGGCAGACATTCAGGCTATGTTCCATCAAGTAAAAGTGTCACAGAAGATGTGGATTTTCTTCGTTTTCTGGGGTGGCCTAACGGTGATAGTATGCAAAGCTTCACAGAATACAGAATGAAAGTTCATCTCAACCTGGAAAAAGACAACCTACCTGTAGAAAGAGCGCTTGGGTTGCACTGGTGTGTGGAATCTGATGCATTCATGTTCAAGATTGCCATAAGTGAAAGACCACACACAAGACGAGGCATTTTGTCAGTTGTCAGTTCTATTTACGATCCTTCGGGATTTCTTTCACCGCTGATATTGCCTTCTAAATTGCTGTTACAGGAATTGTGTAAAAGAAACATTGGATGTGTAAAAGAAACATTCATCGATAATGAAATGCCACAGACCCTTTCACGTCAGTGGTCAGAGTGGCTGCAAGATCTCAACAAGGTAGCTATGGTGAAGGTGGACAGATGTTTCAAGCCAAAGGGTTTTGGAAAGATCAAGAATGAAGTGGAAACAGAGCTACGCTTTCTAACATCCTACCCTAATTATGCACAAATGAAGGACACATTCTATCCCCATTTCACAAAGACTTCCATCAGAAACCAAATATGGACAAACTCCCATACGGACTACCGGCACATCCGGGAACTCAACTGTCAATTTCATCACCGCCACTTTTTAAGGGAAAATAAACTAGACTTCCCATAGACTTCAATACAAAATACGGCACAAAACAACGTCCGTACACAGCCGGCAGGCGTGAATAACTTAAGAAATAACTAAGATTAAACATGTCAAGTAATTATATGTCCAGCCTGCCTGCCATAGAGCGTGAAAGATACAGCCACAAACTTAATTTGGTCAATTTAAAAAACATGTCCCTTCATTCTCCCACCGTCAAATTGGTGTAACAACCCCACCCAGTGGCTAGAGGTTTCTTACCCGGACATTTACTCGTACCTCATCGAGTCACCAGGTAAGCCAGTGAATGATTTTACTTCGTTTTTGAATCATGAAGTACGGATGATACTATCGAAAGCTAAGTCAGGCTAGTTGTATGGCTGGACAGAAAAGTGCACTCAGTACTCTAAATATAAAGACATAATATATACATTTAAAGATGTTTACTTTCAAAAACAAACTAAAATCATTACTTGTTACGCCAATTTGACAGTGGGAGAATGAAGGGACATGTTTTTTAAATTGACCAAATTAAGTTTGTGGATGTACAGTGGGGAGAACAAGTATTTGATACACTGCCGATTTTGCAGGTTTGCCCACTTACAAAGCATGTAGAGGTCTGTAATTTTTATCATAGGTACTCTTCAACTGTAAGTGGCGGAATCTAAAACAAAAATCCAAAAAATCACATTGTATGATTTTTAAATAATTAATTTGCATTTTATTGCATGACATAAGTATTTGATACATCAGAAAAGCAGAACTTAATATTTGGTACAGAAACCTTTGTTTGCAATTACAGAGATCATACGTTTCCTGTAGTTCTTGACCAGGTTTGCACACACTGCAGCAGGGATTTTGGCCCACTCCTCCATACAGACCTTCTCCAGATCCTTCAGGTTTCGGGGCTGTCGCTGGGCAATACGGACTTTCAGCTCCCTCCAAAGATTTTCTATTGGGTTCAGGTCTGGAGACTGGCTAGGCCACTCCAGGACCTTGAGATGCTTCTTACGGAGCCACTCCTTAGTTGCCCTGGATGTGTGTTTCGGGTCGTTGTCATGCTGGAAGACCCAGCCACGACCCATCTTCAATGCTCTTACTGAGGGAAGGAGGTTGTTGGCCAAGATCTCGCGATACATGGCCCCATCCATCCTCCCCTCAATACGGTGCAGTCGTCCTGTCCCCTTTGCAGAAAAGCATCCCCAAAGAATGATGTTTCCACCTCCATGCTTCACGGTTGGGATGGTGTTCTTGGGGTTGTACTCATCCTTCTTCTTCCTCCAAACACGGCGAGTGGAGTTTAGACCAAAAAGCTCTATTTTTGTCTCATCAGACCACATGACCGTCTCCCATTCCTCCTCTGGATCATCCAGATGGTCACTGGCAAACTTCAGACGGGCCTGGACATGCGCTGGCTTGAGCAGGAGGACCTTGCGTGCGCTGCAGGATTTTAATCCATGACGGTGTAGTGTGTTACTAATGGTTTTCTTTGAGACTGTGGTCCCAGCTCTCTTCAGGTCATTGACCAGGTCCTGCCGTGTAGTTCTGGGCTGATCCCTTACCTTCCTCATGATCATTGATGCCCCACGAGGTGAGATCTTGCATGGTGCCCCAGACTGAGGGAGACTGACCGTCATCTTGAACTTCTTCCATTTTCTAATAATTGCACCAACAGTTGTTGCCTTCTCACCAAGCTGCTTGCCTATTGTCCTGTAGCCCATCCCAGCCTTGTGCAGGTCTACAATTTTATCCCTGATGTCCTTACACAGCTCTCTGGTCTTGGCCATTGTGGAGAGGTTGGAGTCTGTTTGATTGAGTGTGTGGACAGGTGTCTTTTATACAGGTAATGAGTTCAAACAGGTGCAGTTAATACAGGTAATGAGTGGAGAACAGGAGGGCTTCTTAAAGAAAAACTAACAGGTCTGTGAGAGCCGGAATTCTTACTGGTTGGTAGGTGATCAAATACTTATGTCATGCAATAAAATGCAAATTAATTATTTAAAAATCATACAATGTGATTTTCTGGATTTTTGTTTTAGATTCCGTCTCTCACAGTTGAAGAGTACCTATGATAAAAATTACAGACCTCTACATGCTTTGTAAGTAGGAAAACCTGCAAAATCGGCAGTGTATCAAATACTTGTTCTCCCCACTGTATCTTTCACGCTCTATGGCAGGCATAATTACTTGACATGTTTAATCTTAGTTATTTCTTAAGTTATTCACGCCTGCCGGCTGTGTACAGACGTTGTTTTGTGCCGCTATTTTGTATCGAAGTCTATGGGAAGTCTAGTTTATTTTCCCCTAAAAAGGGCCGGTGACGAAATTGACAGTTGAGTTCCCGGATGTGCCGGTAGTACGTATACCAGGAGAAAGCCCAGCAAGCTCAAACCTGGCTGCCAGATATGTGAGGTCCTGTCACGACCAAAGAGCATCCAGCGGGACAGAACTACCTCCACACTCACTATATGCCTAAACATTATAATATTATAAGATTATAAGATTAAACATTTTTATTGCTGTTTGTTTTCATCTGTATTCCATGTTATATGTTATTCTTCATTATTATTATTTTATTATTATTATTATCTTATTTATTTGTATTGTAAAGTGTTATTAATGCTTTGGCAATGTAAAGATTTCTTTCACCATGCCAATAAAGCTGTTTGAATATTGACTGAATCTATAAGAAGTCTATGCAGAGACTACATATTTTGAGGAAATTAAGTAGTTTTGGTGTGAGTAAAGATGATATATACAGATCTTATTGAGAGTGTCCTGAGGTAAGACAAATGTCCATGCAAATGGACAATAAAATATTTAATTTCATAATTCCTGTTCAGTTTCTTTGACATAAGGCAGTTCTTCTCCTTTTAATATAAAGTGAGAGTCATATATCACTGCTTTCTGTTGCTGGCTTTAGAAATACTTGATATCAAGAGGAATATGATTAATATTGTATTTAGTAATGAACTGTTCAGAGGCAGAAGGAAAAACAAGAAACCAGTAAAAGAATGTGATGGTTTGGGTGGAAACGTTAATAGATCATCATTTACAAAAATAGATAAATAATAAAAATTTTTTACAGAAATAAATGAAATTATTTGCATAATTATTTGCTTCTGCTGGTAGACACATTTACAACATCTATCTCTTCTGTAGTCAGACTCTGTATTGCACAATAAATCTATTGTCTATGGCTTGTTTTTTCACTTTGCTTTAATCTTTTGTGTTACACCATCTATACTGTGAGGAATATCTAACCAATTTGAATCAATTCAAAGTTGGTATTTTCAGCATATTTTCATGAGCCATTACTATAAAACAAGAAACTGGTGTGAAGTCACACACACACGTCAGTGTGATCACTGTGTGTCTCTGTGTGTTCAGTCTCTGTAGCGGCTCCTTATTCACCATCAGCTGATCCTGAGGAAACTGGACTGACGTCTAAATACTGAGAGTCCTACAATAAAACACACACAGTCACATATGAGTATGAGACATTACTGCTGTCACATCACATCAGGAGATCATTTCAGAACAAACACAGCCAGAGATATTAGTGTATTCATATTACAGCCAGAGATATTAGTGTATTCATATTACAGCCAGAGATATTAGTGTATTCATATTACAGCCAGAGATATTAGTGTATTCATATTACAGCCAGAGATATGAATGAAAACCTGCTAATAGATTAATAACAGTAAATGATAAACAACTCTCTCTTAATCACTTACACACAGAGATGAAAATATTCATATATTCATAGATCATATTCACATCGCAGAATTAAACTCTTATTAAAACAGTTTACAGCTCTAAAGTGGAGCTGAATTATTATCTAATATTCTCCACATATGAGGCCTGTTAATGAACTTGGGTCAATTTAAAATCTTTAAATAAGAATATACTCACAATAGTATAGTTCCTTCAGTTTATAATGTGGATCATCCTTCAGATCAGAGAGACACTTCACTCCTGATTCCTGTAGTTCATTCCCAGTCAGATCCAGTTCTCTCAGGTGTGAGGGGTTTGAGGTCAGCACAACCTTCATCTGTGACACCACACTCACTCAACTTGTAGAGAACAATGACACAGTCTGAATTGTAGCTCAAGTGTCTGTGGTTTGTTGTTCAGTCTGGTCTCAGATCAGGAGATATAATGACAGGCATTGTCATACACTGCTGCTGATAGAAGGAGATTTATGCATGTTGATGCTCAATGGAGCTGTTTGAAACGGTCATGTGTTTCAGGACTGAACACACACACAGATGAATGTGAGATATTGTTTCATAATGATATAAGGACGGATCTGACTGGAGAAACAATCTCTTGCTCCTCTAACACACTCCTACAGGAGGACATTTGCTTCACAAGACCCACGTGTTCCCCATTACATATCATTTATTAACTCTTGTGATCAAACACATAATTGTGTCATGTTTGGTCTCATCTGGCAGCTTATAAATTAAACAGAAATGTGATGAACTCAAGATAAATTCAAAGTCTTCATATAAGAACTACAGCCTACACATGCATTGAGATCATGTTAATGAGCTTCACTTCCTCCAGATCATCACCCATTTACCTCCAGTTTTATGGTCTTTGGTGTTTGTATTCCACTTTCATCAATTTCCTTAAATAATGCATGCCATGACATCTATGAGAACACAATGAGCTCATGGGATTTCAAAACAAGTAAAAATTAAGATGAAAATAGACTTTAACACAGACAGAGGCAAGTCAATTAGTTTTAATCAAACTAAACAGAAGCAACTGAACCTTCAGTAAATGTCATGTAATGTGATGAAGATGAATAAAATTAACTTCATCTTCAGTCATCAGAGTCGTTTGTGCTGAGATTTTGTGTGTTAACATAACATTTGACAAGATGATTTTAGTCCTAAAATTTACATTAAAGGACGTTTTACTGAGGACAAAGACACGTATGACTATCAGAGAGATGATCTTACCACAGTTTCTCCAGTTTACAGTGAGGATCCTCCAGTACAGCAGAGAGAAGCTTCACTGATTTTCCTATTTTATTCCCAGTCAGATTCAGATCTCTCAGGTGTGAGGGGTTTGATCTCAGAGCTGAAGCCAGAGCAGCACAACCTTCATCTGTGACACCACACTCACTCAACCTGTAGAGAACAATGACAAACTCTTCGCTCTCAGTTCAGATCAGATCAGCAGTGAATCCATTATTAAAGAGAAAGAACAAACTAAAAGCACAAATCAATGTTTGATGGATCAGGATCTGTATTTTTGTCTAATGCTAAATCTATTTTAATTAATGACAGCGTTTACATCAGTGTATTGTACAGTTATTTATATCTGTAACAATATGTATGTATTTGTTTGTGAGAGATGAATTTAATAAAAAAAACTTTTTCCTTTGAAAAGCTGTTTGAAAACAGTCACTACATCCCAGTCAACTCCAAAATCAAGTCTGTTTAAAGCTTAAATTGACATTTTCTCTTGACCTTCTAGAAAACTAAGCAAACATTCATCCTGCTTTGTTTTAATATATTTAAAATGAAGAATACAAACAGGCTTCAATCTTTCAGATGACAAATACCTGTCATAAGAATGTGTTTATGTTTCCATCACTGCACAATAACAGCACTGACCTTGTGATGAGTTGTGTTCACCCATCAGAGACAATAATGTATCATGAGATGTAATCTGAATGTTAACACCTCCTCTTTCCTTTATCTCCCTGTATTATCCGGGACTTCATTCACAAACGGTTTAATACAACCTACAACACATTGTTTTCTTGAATATTTTGAGATTTGTGAACAAATGATACATTACGTCTGTTTTAAAGTCATAATTATGCTCTTTTTGCAGAACCTCCCAACCCATTTAAATGAATGGATATTTTATAAATACTTTTATAAATACTAATAATTGCAAGGAGAGAGCAAAGCAAGATCATCTTCATTTTGTGTTATGTGAGCGCTACATCTCAATTTTTTCCAGATGATTCAATCTTAATCAAAATCTTCCCCGTTCTTGTCTCATTAAAAATCTTAATGAATCAATGAAGATTCAATCATAAACATTCAACACCCCTCTTTCCCTCAGTAGACTGTAAGAAACTATAATCACTAAAATCTGTCTTCACGTAATTGAGCTGGATAGTTGATCAGCACTGAGTTCCTCTTCAAACCCTTCAAAACACTGACACTGGGTCTCATTCACTAATAATTGCGTGGATTATTTAGTATTTGTACGCACAGGAGAACTTCTCATGAAAAATATCGCATACACACATTAATTTATTCTTAATCTTGTTCTGATGTTAGTGAATTTGGAGTATTAATCTAAATGAGCAGCCGCGTGCACGAGGATGGTCATTTGCATAAAACACGCCCAAACATCTCCATATAAGGGCTTTCCTTACAGCCTTTCGTCACTCTCGTCAAACATATGCAGACGCTCTCACCAGATCCTCGAGCAATGCAAGCTGTGCCATTCTCAAAACCAGTTCAAACACAGTAAACACCTTTTATACACACCCAGATTACAGACTCTCATTAGCAGCTGTACACACGCGTAAATCTGCGTTATTCAGAGGAACCTCGCAGCTGAAGCTATAACACAGCTTTTCTTATAAATATATGTAAGATTCAATTAAATTGTATAATATAATAAATAATATAATATAATATACACTCACCTAAAGGATTATTAGGAACACCTGTTCAATTTCTCATTAATGCAATTATCTAATCAACCAATCACATGGCAGTTGCTTCAATGCATTTAGGGGTGTGGTCCTGGTCAAGACAATCTCCTGAACTCCAAACTGAATGTCAGAATGGGAAAGAAAGGTGATTTAAGCAATTTTGAGCGTGGCATGGTTGTTGGTGCCAGACGGGCCGGTCTGAGTATTTCACAATCTGCTCAGTTACTGGGATTTTCACGCACAACCATTTCTAGAGTTTACAAAGAATGGTGTGAAAAGGGAAAAACATCCAGTATGCGGCAGTCCTGTGGGCGAAAATGCCTTGTTGATGCTAGAGGTCAGAGGAGAATGGGCCGACTGATTCAAGCTGATAGAAGAGCAACTTTGACTGAAATAACCACTCGTTACAACCGAGGTATGCAGCAAAGCATTTGTGAAGCCACAACACGCACAACCTTGAGGCGGATGGGCTACAACAGCAGAAGACCCCACTGGGTACCACTCATCTCCACTACAAATAGGAAAAAGAGGCTACAATTTGCACGAGCTCACCAAAATTGGACAGTTGAAGACTGGAAAAATGTTGCCTGGTCTGATGAGTCTCGATTTCTGTTGAGACATTCAGATGGTAGAGTCAGAATTTGGCGTAAACAGAATGAGAACATGGATCCATCATGCCTTGTTACGACTGTGCAGGCTGGTGGTGGTGGTGTAATGGTGTGGGGGATGTTTTCTTGGCACACTTTAGGCCCCTTAGTGCCAATTGGGCATCGTTTAAATGCCACGGCCTACCTGAGCATTGTTTCTGACCATGTCCATCCCTTTGTGACCACCATGTACCCATCCTCTGATGGCTACTTCCAGCAGGATAATGCACCATGTCACAAAGCTCGAATCATTTCAAATTGGTTTCTTGAACATGACAATGAGTTCACTGTACTAAAATGGCCCCCACAGTCACCAGATCTCAACCCAATAGAGCATCTTTGGGATGTGGTGGAACGGGAGCTTCGTGCCCTGGATGTGCATCCCACAAATCTCCATCAACTGCAAGATGCTATCCTATCAATATGGGCCAACATTTCTAAAGAATGCTTTCAGCACCTTGTTGAATCAATGCCACGTAGAATTAAGGCAGTTCTGAAGGCGAAAGGGGGTCAAACACAGTATTAGTATGGTGTTCCTAATAATCCTTTAGGTGAGTGTATAGTCGTGTTAAGATGAAATACAACTTCTTAAGGCCGCACAGAAAAGTGCTTTTTGCGCACGAGTGGTTTCAGTTGTTTCTACATTCTTTGGTAAATTTAGAATAAATTTTAGTACAAGTTTTTGGTGAATCAAGATTTGCTCAGATTTGCACATGCATAGTGAATGAGACCCAATGTGTTTTTCTTTGATTGTGACACTATCTTCCTGAGATCTGATTTTCTCTCAGTGGCTGGTATCTTGAACATTGTTTCATCCTCTCTGTAATATTCCTGCTTCTCTCTGTTCCCATTACACTGAGTCACTGAATCTTCCTTCTCATTTTTCTTTTCAGTATTTTGAATTCTTCAAATGTATTATTGTTCTGCCTCCTTGAACAACTACATTCAATATGTTGATCTAAGAACACAACTGCACTGTTCTCAGTTCTGACTGTTGAGCTCGAGTCTGTTTAACCCTCATGCACTGTTCAGTTTCTGCTTACAAGCCTAACTGGATTCAATACAACCCCCCCCCCCCCCCCCAAAAAAAAAAAACATACAATCAGGTACAAATAATTAACTTTTAATATCTATACTTTTCACACATTAAAAATAATAAATATCTGAATTTATGATTTATAAAAATGTTTTTAACCACTATTTTTAAAACTGCCCCTCCCCGAAATCCCTGGGACACTTGCCGTTATACATTTATAACAATAATATCTCAGTCTAAACCTAAAGTAATCTTGACAAACTATATAGCATTTGAAAGCTTTCAGTCTCTAGTTTTCATATTTGATGACTGATCAAAAGAAATGACAGAGAAATAGATAAATAGCAATAGATTCTTCATTTGTGATGTGGTGCCAACTATAACGCTCTGATTCTTTCTGTATGTATTTTTATATGTGTTTCAAAGATTGAATTCAAATCAAATATTTACATTACTGCCCAAACTACTTCTTAATAGGAAGTCTACTTCATAAATATTGATTAATAAAAAAGTATGGACATATATGGGTCAGATCACTCAAACCATATATGGAAATCAAAGAGTCATTATATGGTCACCATTGGAGTGTGGATGTCATCTGGTGGAAAAGTTTTTTTTATATCAATTTGGCACAGAACTGTCACGGTTCATGAATTTACTGACTCGTTTTGTTCTGTGTTGTGCTTGAGTGTAGGTGTCTGTGTGGTTGTGGCTGTGACCGCTGATTACCACTCAGCTGATTATCAGCTCCAGCTGCCACTTGTTACATGGGTCTACTTATACTCATTGTGGTGCGTCTTGTGTTTGTCAGATCGTTGGGTTAGTTTGGTGTGTGTGTGTGTGTGTGTGTGTGTGTGTGTGTGTGTGTGTGTGTGTGTGTGTGTCAGTCAGTCAGTCAGTCTCCTGTAGGTTCCTGAGTTTACGTGTCTACCAGTTCTCGGAGGGTCGCTCTGCCCTGTTCACGGAGGATTGCTCTGCCCTGTTCAAGGAGGATCGCTCTGCCTAATTCATGGAGGATTGCTCTGCCCTGTTCACGGAGGATCGCTCTGCCTAATTCACGGAGGATCGCTCTGCCTTGTTTACGGAGGATCGGTTCAGTCCGTTCTGCCTGACTATCTCTGTTCTGGTGTGGAGTATCTCAGTCTGCCTGTCGTTTGGAGGATCGCTCTGCCTGGTTCACGGAGGATCGTTTCACTCACGGGTTCTGCACTTCACCAGAGATCAGACACTCTCCGTGGTTCAGTCACGGAGGTTCGGGTTGTCCATTGGGTCCCTGCGCTGCCTACATTATCGGCTTCCCTACACCATCATCTGCTGACTTTTATGATCTACTCTCTGGTTTTCAATAAACTTAATTGTGGCACTTGCATTTGAATCCTTTGTATTTTTCCCGTCACAGAATGATCTGACCAACTATGGATTCAGCGAGTGCGCCAGAGTTGTCAGACTATCTGTCAAGGTGTGCTTCCCGTATGGATCAACAGGAGGAGCAGATGGCCGTTACGGGCCGAGCGGTTCAAACCTTGGTAGCGCAGGTGTCCGGGCTCACTCAACAGCTCCAACTACTTCGTGTGCCCACTGCGCCACCCACACCGCCTGTTCCTCCCACTCCGTCATCAGTGGAGAATCACCGCGTGCCACGTCTGCCAACTCCAGAGTCCTATTCCGTTAGCCTAATTTTTGTCGACCATTTCTGAACAAGTGTTCGCTGTTCTTCTCACTTCAGCCGATTACCTTTGCATCTGAAGCTTCAAAGGTGGCATTCGTATTGACCCTGTTGACTGGACGTGCGGCTCAGTGGGGGACGGCGGTGTGGGAGAACCACCTACCATGTTGCTCCTCATTCCAGGCCCTGTCTGAGGAGATGCGGCGAGTGTTCGACCGGGCGGTAACCGGACGGGAGGCCACCCGAGTGTTGGCAGATCTGCACCAAGGAGGCAGATCAGTGTCAGACTATTCCATCGAATTCCGAACGCTAGTGGCCGAATGCCAATGGAACGAGGAGGCGCTCCATGTTCCTGCATGGGATGGCTGACCGTGTCCACAAGGAGATCTACGCGCTTGACCTGCCAAAGAGTTTAGAGGGACTCATTGACCTGGCTTTACGAGTGGATGCTCGTCTTTATCGGGTGGAGCAACGCGCTCTTCAGTCCACGGTTCCAGTTCGACACGAGAGTCCATTCGTCACCGGCAGCGACATGGTCAGTCCCATTTTTCATCAAGAGCCCATGCAGGTGGGTGGAGCTCGGCTTTCCCGGGAGGAGAGACAACGACGGAGATCCCGGGGACTGTGTATGTACTGCGGTGGCTCAGGCCATTTTCTTAATGAGTGCCCGGTAAAAGATCGAGCCCGGTAGTAAGTGGGAGGCTACTATCGGGCGGGATCTCCATGAAGAAGTCCTCATCCTCGACTCTCCTTCCGGTAAGACTCCAATGGGCAACCCAATCTCACACCTGTCAGGCACTTCTGGACTCCGGGGCGGAAGGGAATTTCATGGACTCCAAGCTTGCTCACCAGCTTGACATACCCCTCACGTCACTCACTAATCGGATTTCCGTCAACGCACTCAACAGCCAGAGGCTGCCCAGTATCTCTCACCGCACGGAACCTTTGTCACTCACCATCTCCGGTAATCACACTGAACTCATATCATTTATAATCATGGACTCTCCTCAGGTTTCCATGGTGTTGGGACATCCCTGGTTGGTCAAGCATGGCCCCCGGGTGGATTGGGGACACAGTGCTGTCCTGGCTTGGAGCAATGAGTGTTAGGCTTCATGTCTTGTTTCTGCTTGTTCGTCTGTGTCTAGTTCTGTCTTACAGGAGGAGTCAGTGAATTTGTCTAACGTGCCCGCGGAGTACCTCGACCTGAAGGAAGTGTTCAGTAAGTCCCGTACTGCTTTTCTGCCTCTGCACCGTCCCTACGACTGTGCTATAGATTTACAGCCAGGTACGTCTCCGCCTAAGGGCAAGTTATACTCACTCTCAGTTCCGGAGAGGGAGGCCATTGAGAAATACATTTCTGATTCTCTAGCAGCCGGAATCATTCGCCCTTCTTCTTCTCCAGCGGGGGCGAGGTTCTTTTTTGTGGGTAAGAAGGATGGTTCTCTGCGACCTTGTATTGACTACCGAGGGCTGAACAACATCACGGTAAAGAATACTTATCCTTTGCCGTTAATGTCTTCCACCTTCGAGAGGTTGCAGGGAGCGTTTTTCTTCACTAAATTGGACTTACGTAATGCATATCATTTGGTTCGCATAAGAGAGGGGGATGAGTGGAAAACGACGTTCAATACCCCTAGGGGCCATTTTGAATACTTGGTCATGCCCTTCGGGCTGTCCAACTCCTCTGCGGTTTTCCAAGCACTCGTCAATGACGTGCTAAGAGACATGGTAGAGCAGTTCATTTATGTCTACCTGGATGACATACTGATATTTTCTTCTTCTCTCCAGGAACACGTTCAGCACGTCAGACAAGTGCTCCAGAGGTTGCTAGTGAATGGGCTTTTTGTCAAGGTGGAGAAATGCACTTTTCATGCACAGTCTGTTCCCTTCTTAGGTTACATCATCTCGTCCGAGGGAATGCGCATGGATCCCGAGAAGGTTAAGGCTGTGGTAGATTGGCCAAGTCCAGATTCCCGTAAGGCCCTACAGAGGTTTCTGGGGTTTGCCAATTTCTACTGCCGTTTTATTCGCTATTTCAGCCAACTAGCCGCTCCTCTGACAGCCTTGACCTCCCCCAGGACTACGTTCAGGTGGTCTGGTGTAGCCGAGGCTACATTCTCCAAACTCAAGAGCCGCTTTGTTTCGGCTCCCATTCTCATAACCCCTGATCCTTCACGTCAGTTCGTGGTGGAGGTCGATGCGTCAGAGATGACAAGATGCATCCTTGCGCGTTTCTTTCACATCGTCTATCGCCTGCCAAACGTAACTATGACATTGGTAACAGAGTTGTTGGCGGTCAAACTAGCATTGGAAGAGTGGCGTCATTGGTTAGAGGGGTCAGGGGAACCTTTTATCGTCTGGACCGATCATAAGAACCTGGAATATATTAGATCCACTAAAAGACTTAACTCCAGGCAGGCTCGATGGGCTCTGTTTTTCGGTCGCTTTGATTTTTCGCTCTCTTACCGCCCAGGTTCCAAGAACATCAAACCTGACCCGTTGTCTCGTGTTTTTGACCGCTTCGAACGCCCGTCTACTCCCGAGTGCATTTTACCAGAGAACATCATGGTCTCCACACTCACATGGGAGATCTAATCGAGGGTTAAATCGGCCTTAGAAGGGGTAACGCCTCCGCCTGGTGGTCCACCGAGTCGGTTGTTTGTGCCGGAGGGATTACGGTCCGACGTTATCCGATGGGGTCATTGCTCCAATGTGGCATGTCATCCAGGAGGTAACCGTACTAGTTTTTTAGTCAAGCAATGATTCTGGTGGCCAGCTATGGCTCATGACATTCAAAGTTTTGTTTTGGCTTGCTCGGTTTGTGCCACTGGTAAGACCTACAATCGTCCTCCAGATGGGTTACTCCAACCGCTGTCCGTTCCTTCGAGACCCTGGTCCCACATAGCGCTAGATTTTATTACTGCCCTCCCGCCCTCCCAGGGCAAGACGGTCATTTTGACCGTCGTGGACCGGTTCTCGAAGGCAACTCCTTTTATTCCCTTGCCCAAATTACCTTCTGCCAAGGAGACAGCGGTGGCTGTCGTAGATCACGTCTTTCGCTTACATGCCCTCCCGATGGACGTAGTCTCCGACAGGGGGCCCCAATTTGTGTCCAAATTCTGGCGAGAGTTTTGTAGATTGCTGGGGGCGACGGTCAGTCTTTCTTCGGGTTTCCATCCCCAGAGCAATGGGCAGATGGAGCGAGCCAACCAAGATCTTGAGAGAGTGCTGCGATGTTTGGTTGCCAAGAATCCTTCCTCCTGGAGCCAACAACTCTCAATGGTTGAGTACATACACAATTCGTTACCAGTGTCATCCACAGGCCTCACTCCGTTTGAAGGTAGTTTAGGCTACCAGCAACCTATTTTTCCTAGTCTGGAATCCGAAGTCGCGCTCACGACTTCGTCCAGAGGTGCTGTTGCACATGGAGCAGAGCCCGAGAGACTCTCCTCCAGGTGGGAGCGCGCACCAAGGCTAAGGCCGATCGCCACCGGTCGAAGCCTCCCGTTTACGCCGTTGGTCAAAAGGTGTGGCTTTCAACTAAGAACATTCCTTTCCGCTCCGTTAGTAATAAGTTAGCTCCCAAATTCATGCCGTGACTCGTAGATGGGAAACCTACTTATTCAGTAAATCGCATTCTGGACTCTGAGGGGTCCAGTGGATTTCAGTACTTGGTGGACTGGGAAGGTTACGGTCCGGAGGAGAGAAGTTGGGTTCCTGCTAGGGACATTCTGGATCACTCCCTTATTGATGATTTCAATCAACGGGTAGGCTCTTCAAGGAACGCCAGGGGGCGCTCCTAGGGGAGGGGGTACTGTCACGGTTCATGAATTTACTGACTCGTTTTGTTCTGTGTTGTGCTTGAGTGTAGGTGTCTGTGTGGTTGTGGCTGTGACCGCTGATTACCACTCAGCTGATTATCAGCTCCAGCTGCCACTTGTTACATGGGTCTACTTATACTCATTGTGGTGCGTCTTGTGTTTGTCAGATCGTTGGGTTAGTTCGGTGTGTGTGTGTGTCAGTCTCCTGTAGGTTCCTGAGTTTACGTGTCTGCCAGTTCACGGAGGATCGCTCTGCCTAATTCACGGAGGATTGCTCAGCCCTGTTCACGGAGGATCGCTCTGCCTAGTTCACGGAGGATCGCTCTGCCCTGTTCATGGAGGATCGCTCTGCCTTGTTCACGGAGGATCAGTTCAGTCCGTTCTGCCTGACCATCTCTGTTCTGGTGTGGAGTATCTCAGTCTGCCTGTGGTTCGGAGGATCGCTCTGCCTGGTTCACGGAGGATCGTTTCACTCACGGGTTCTGCACTTCACCAGAGATCAGACACTCTCCGTGGTTCTGTCACGGAGGTTCGGGTTGTCCATTGGGTCCCTGCGCTGCCTACATCATCGGCTTCCCTACATCATCGGCTTCCCTACACCATCATCTGCTGACTTCTATGATCTACTCTCTGGTTTTTAATAAACTTAATTGTGGCACTTGCATTTGAATCCTTTGTATTTTTCCCATCACAAGAACTTGTTCAGATATTTAGCTTTGATTTTCTTGAAGTATTAGAGTTGAACATGTTTTGTAAAATATATTTTATATAAAATATTTTATTAAACTAATTTTAAACTAATTAAACTTCTATAACTTTTTTTAAACTGTACTTTCACAACTTTTTTTTTACTTCTACAATAATCTGTGAAGTGTTCCCTTTAAAAAGATTAAACTTAAGTCTGTGCTCTGAAGTATTCAAGATTTTTAACAATTTAAGTTGGAAAAGTCATTTTGAAGTCTATGCTCAAAGTGGGACAGACATTTAACAGGTAAAACAATTTTATTTTCACAAACTTTGAAAATAAAAAGTTGTTAAACTCAGCAAGACACTGGCACTTCAGGACTAGAATTGAAGAGCTCTGATATACAACAAAGTGATAACTTGAAAAAAGAAATGATAGCTAATTTTTATCATATGTGGTTGACAAAATATTTTTCTGTATTGAAATAAGTGGGGAAAAGCTCCTTTTTTAGCTTCATAGGGTAGTAAAAAAATACTAAAATAACAAAATATAACCAAGAAATGTTATAAATTTAGGTCTGCACAGTTGCCTTAGAACATTAAAGGGGTCATGAATTGAGAAATCAACTTTCCCTTGAGCTTTTGATATATAAAAGGTCATGGTAATATAAGAATATCCTGTAAGTTTCAGAGCTGAAAACTTCCTTGTTAGTCAAAGAAAAGCTTTTATTGATAGCTGGCTCATCAAACGATCGATCTGTGAATTATGGGATGATTTTAGTATCAAAATGATTAATAAATGCACGCACAATTATCCATGAACTTGATAAATGTTGCAGATATGTTTTACTATCCACAAACAAATGCCTTTCAACTTGTGTGTGCAAAATACAGAATTACATGAATGTGCAGCGATTTGTACAAATAGATATAAAAATTCGATTTTGTATTAATGTTGGTCAGAATTTGTGCATGCAACGAGTAAGATGTGCATTTGTGGATCCGGTGACGCGCATGCATTCATTGACTCATTTGTGAGTCGATCCTATCTGATTCATTTGGATTTTGAGACTTTCATTTCGCCAGTTTGGCCTTGCACGATCCACACACACAGCTGTCTAAGAAAACCTACTACCACTAGATGGCAGTATCCTGCCAAAACAGACACCGGCACAGGAAGCGTTCTTCTGCAAAATAAAACAATTTTATTCACAAAAATGTCTCTATTTGTACAAATCGCTGCACATTCATGTAATTCTGTATTTTGCACACAAGTTGAAAGGCATTTGTTTGTGGATAGTAAAACATATCTGCAACATTTATCAAGTTCATGGATAATTGTGCGTGCATTTATTAATCATTTTGATACTAAAATCATCCCATAGTGAATGTGCTTCCCTGTGATGTCAGAGAGCAGTGAAACGCCGCCTCAACAGAAGACAAACTTCTGTAGCCCCGCCCACTGACTCGCGCCTAGCATGTTAGATAAATAACAGGCCTACGTGGAGCTAAACCGGATCGAACTTCCAAGCAATAAAGCTTATGGCATTAAGTGGGAATTAAGCTTCCTTCGGATTCCAAAATGCATGGTTGAACTTTATTTTTAATGAATATCCAGCTCACGTGGGGAAGACATTGCATTTGTTCGCTTCATTTTACTGTGGGTTCGTTTGTAAACAAAAGACTGGATTTGCAGACAGGATGAGATTAAAAAACGATGCTGTGGCTTCTGAATCTGACAGGAATGATGCAACACAATTATGTGAGTAAAAAATGTTTTTTTTTTATATGTGATAGTATTGCATTGTTGCGTTTGATATCTACTGATTATGTACGTGTCTAACTAAACATAACTTACCACACTGTCACAGGCTTTGTATTTGAGTTGGTTCATTGTCCTGCGATTCGTAATCAGACTTGAACATGTATGGGCCAGGGCTCGCACGCGCGTGTGTGTGTTATGCACGGTTCGCGGTTATATCCACCGATCGGGCCGGCCAAGTAATATAAAATAACATTCTAATTAATTGCGGGTGGATGAGAGATAAATCATTGTGTTTGTTTGATAAAGACATTTTGCGAGCCCTGTGGGCGAATCATTCCGATTGCCGTTTCTCCACATTGGAAGTTTTCAAAACAATTCCTCATGTGTAAGGGAGCCGAAGCTCATTATAATTTGCAAAACTGTTATCCAATCATAGCAGTGGGCGTTTACTTCCAAGTCTTCAATGCGGCATGCCCATAAAAACCGAGCGTTTCAAGAGCTAGGCTCAAAACCAGGGTAGAAATAGCCTCTTACTTATTCATTATGATGTTTTTGAATGTAAAAACCATGTGAACGTCATAAGTTGACCTCAGACAATAGTATAAAAAAATAAAAAAGTTCATGACCCCTTTAAAATATGTGGGTCAAATTGACCCACGAACATCACAAACGTAATAGTAATTTTGTGTGTATATGTCAAAACACATCAGTATGTTAAAATTCTGCATGCAAGTCCATGACCCTAAATGAGAAACAATTTCAGGAAAAAAAACATAGGTTAACTGATATTTCTGACAACTTAAAGAGTACAGAAGGTTTAAAGTCAAGAGACTGAAATGTTGATTGTGATGTGAAAGTGTGTATTTCAGTGAGTCTCAGTCCTGCAGTATCATGTTACTGAGGAGCAGCTCATGTGTTCAATCATTTACAGCTCAATCAGCTGAACTCACAGCAGCAGAAAGAGGCTGAACACTTCAAATACACTTTACATTGTGATTCATGTGTGAGAGTCAAATATGATCTTACCACAGTTTCTCCAGTTTACAGTGAGGATCCTCCAGTACAGCAGAGAGAAGCTTCACTGATTTTCCTATTTTATTCCCAGTCAGATTCAGATCTCTCAGGTGTGAGGGGTTTGATCTCAGAGCTGAAGCCAGAGCAGCACAACCTTCATCTGTGACACCACACTCACTCAACCTGTAGAGAGATGAAAATCAAATAAATGGTTAAACACTGTCAAATAGCTATCCAACAACTTTCAATTCCAATATAATTTAACAATGTCAAATACTTATCCAAGTTTCATGGTCAAACTCACACTAATAAAAAATGTCAAGATTGCATTAACTTTAAACCAAGGGTCTTCAACCGGAGGTCCGCAGCGGTACTGCAGGGGGTCTGACAATTAATGTTTGATCACAAATAATTTCTTTATTAAAAATTAAAACGTGTAAAAAGCATAAAGTCAAATATAAATATAAGCACCCTCAGTTGATACTGTAATAATATCATGTTGGCGAAGATTTGGCAATCGCTCCAGTGTGCTTTTGTGTTTGCGCTCTTGAAACGTCAAATGTTTCTCTTTACAGTGTGTTTTTGCAGCGGTGAGAAATGTAGCCAATCACAGACATGTTTGTTGATCTCTTGAACTCAAAGGCCAATCAGAGGTGTTTCATTTAGTCAGAATCCACTCACTGCTCAAAACGCTGGAGTTTGTGTTCAGTGGTGAGTTCTGCACGCTCACGAATCCTCTCATTAACAAAGACACGATGCAAGTAAGAGATTCATTATGCAGTGTAGACAACTGTATTGATTATAATGCTCAGTGATTTGATTCTTAATTGTCCATTTCACAGCCAAATTAAAATGTGAAGTTTTACCTGAACTTTAGCTTAAAGTTTAATAAATGTTAATTGTCCATCTGACAGTAAAAATCTAAATGTATGACTCTGCTGTGTTAACCATACATCAAATGCTTTTTAGATTTGAGCTACTTGATAAATTATCTGTTTCTCCAGTTGTATGTTTGCTCATCATTTCTTTTATGTTATTTATTTAAAAACAAATATATCCATATTTAAATTTCTTCTTTATGTGCAAGAACTGGTAAACCTGAATTATATATTCATATGCAAATTCTCTGACTTTGTTTGAATGTCTGAAGGAATTTTACATTGTCTAGAAAACACATCAAAACACTGACCACTGAACAGCATCTGCAGCACTGGAAATTTATGAACTTTTATTTTCTTAATGTTTTAACAGTGAAGTGATTGTTCTCAGTGATACTTACTGAACTGATCTGGATTCTTTAATCACAGGCAGTAGCTTCTGAAGAACCTTTAGTTTTTCAGCTTTATTGTTTTCTCCAACAAAATCATTAATATCAAACTCATCCAGCTTCTTATCTGATGTCAACAACACAAAAACTACAGCTGACCAATGAGATGAAGAGAGTTTGGCTTCCTTTATTCTTCCAGATGTCAGATACTGTTGTATTTCCTCTACTAGTGAATGATCACCCAGTTCATTCAGACAGTGGAACAGATTGATGGATTTCTCTGGAGAGTCAATGGTCCTGATCTTCTCCTTGATGTACTCAACTGTTTCCTCATTGCTGTCAGATCTGCTTCTTGTCTGTTTCATTAGTCCTTGAAGGAGAATCTGATGAGACTCCACTGACAGACCCAGAAGGAACCGCAGGAAAAGGTCCAGATGTCCATTTTTACAGCTTCATTCACAGCTCTCTGATGGAGATCAGATAATGAAACATGTTCTGATGAATTGAGTCGAAACAAGTCCTTATCTTTAGACAGCAAACTCTGTTTAGTGATTGGGTCAAACACATTTCTGTTGTTGTTTGTACGGGAGAGGTGCACATACAGAGCCGCTAGATGTTCCTGAATGCTCAGATGAACAAAGCAGAAGACGTTCCCCTGATACAAGCCCAACTCCTCCCTGAAGATCTGAGTGCACAATCCTGAGTACACTGATGCTTCTGTCACATCAATGCCACACTCTCTCAGGTCTTCCTCATAGAAGATCACATTGCCTTTCACAAGCTGCTGAAAAGCCACTTTCCCCAGTCTGAGGATCATGTCTTCATCTGTCACGTTCTTCTCATAGTCCTTCTCATGTTTGATGTTGGTCTGAAGGATCAGGAAGTGTGTGTACATTTGAGTGAGAGTCTTGGGAATCTTTCCTTTCCATGATTTC
Source organism: Coreius guichenoti (assembly GCA_039654105.1). NCBI lineage: Eukaryota > Metazoa > Chordata > Actinopteri > Cypriniformes > Gobionidae > Coreius > Coreius guichenoti. Next base: position 2,005,217 of record CM077174.1, on the reverse strand, counting down.
CTCAACATCTTCTCCAGAACAGTGGCTGAGATCCAGCAGAAAACTGGGATGTGACACATAATAAAGAGGCTCCTTGATGACTTCAGGTGTGAGATGATCCTGTCAGCCAGACTCTAATCACTGATTCTCTTCCTGAAGTATTCCTCCTTCTGTGTGTCACTGAAGCCTCGTACCTCTGTCACTTGATGGACACACTCAGAGGGGATGAGATCAGCTGCTGCGGGTCTGGAGGTGATCCAGATGAGAGCAGAGGGAAGCAGATTCCCCGCAATGAGGTTCATCAGCAGCACGTCCACTGAGGCTGATTCAGTCACATCACACAACCTCACAATTTAATTCCGTACCTGAGTCCGACCCGAACCGCACCCGCATTAAACCTACATCAGGTACACAAAACAAACATATTTACTTTCTCATGTAACACAAGCAATCCAACCAACATTAGCCATTCTGAGTTGATTCATTTAATAAAAATAAACACGCAGCCCAACATGGTGGTAATTAACAGGAAAAAGATGAGAACGTGAATAATAAACAATACACTTTTCCTATATGTGAACAATCTGCCCACACAGGCTATTTGGAGCAAATGTGCATAAACAGGCTACAGTATAAGGCACACCTTAAGAAACATGTGCTTTTCATTACTTACATATGATTGCAGAAAAAATATGCAACAGAGCAACAGATTTTGTGTGAAAATAAATCATAAAAGTTGTTTATTTTGTTTAAAAATCTTATAAATGTATGAGGTGGCGAGGGGGGCCTTTTACCCCCCGTTTTTTTAAAAACAGCAAATATTAGATCAAATGAGTGACACTATCAACTTTGCGATCGCATCGAAGATCAGACAAATTTCCACGAGCATCTTGAAAAGCAGATGTTTTGGAAAGTGCTGAGGCAAGTTTTTATGCCTTCAGGTTTAGAGGAAAATAAAATCAAAGGAGCCTTTAGCCCCGTTACTTGCAATAAGTTGAACTGGAAAGTCAGAGCCCTTGATCATTGGGATCTATACGGTGCTGATTTATTATTAATTTTTCCCCTAATGAATTAGTTTGATGCATCATTCTATATGCCTATAGGTATGCTTGGGCTGTTGGAGAAAATATATAAAATTACACAAACAATTAAAACAGTTATTCATCTTAAGGTAGCAAAAAGAATTATGCAGTTAAATCTAAAAATAATGAGTAAGTCTCAAAATAATATAATAAATAATATATAATCATTAGAGTTAAGCACAATCGTCTGACGTCACACTCGTGTTGCACTGTGATATATGGAGCTGTCTGAAGTGTACATAAGAGTAGACTCACTTCCTCAGTCAAAATCGAGGGGTCGAGAGTCTGTCCATATAAACTTCACTCGTCCACTTGACAAAGAGGAACTCGCTTTAAAATGGCAGTGGGGATTCCCCTGAGGAGAAGTGCTTAGGGAAGTTTACGAGTGTGTGTGGAACCAAGTGGAAACGTGAAGTGTAACTGATACTGCTGCGATACTGGGCAGCTTTCTTCTGATTCTTCCTCCTGTAGGCTTGGAGGAGACACTCACATTCTTCAGTTCACTTCCCCAGAACATGCTCATGCTTTACACCAGCGAGGAAGCTCTGAACATTTTGCCAGAATGAAGAGCCAAATAAGGATAATAAAGCTGCTATATGAAGCTCACCTCATCAGCTACAGGAGGAGAAAGATCCAGAAACATCTCAGTCACCAGAGACACAGTTCTGCAGTCTTTACACATCACCGCGCTGCTCATCTCTCCAACAAACACTCGCTCCACAAAGTTCTCGGGTGAACCGCTCTTCTCGTACTCCGAGAAAATGATGCAAGAGAAAGTCAAAGTTATTATTTATTGTTACTCATGTTATGATCAACACGTTTTAGGTTCAATCATGCCTTAATTATTACTTTAAAATATAACATTTATCATTCTGGTATTCTGATAATGACTTGTACCTTTAATAACCTTCTTCATCTGCTCAGCCTCAAAGCTTTTGACTGAGTTTTTCAAAGCCTTCAGAATTCCAGAATTTACTCTCAGAAAAATATAGGAAATAGACAAAGAGTGAAAGAAGACTCGGTTAAACTAAAATGTCTCAAACATTCTTTATAGTCAAATGAAATGACAAAGGAAAACAAGCAGACATGAGTCACTGCTGAGATGATGCACATTTCATCATTCCACGTGACTGTGACGTATGTCATCAAAGTGCAGCGAGAGTGATTCGAAAGCAGCCGGCTGGATCATTCTGAGCAGCTTCTCCAGAGCGGCTGCACGAGCGCTGATGACGACACAGCTGCTCCATGATTGGCTCTGATGACGACACAGCTGCTCCACGATTGGCTCTGATGACGACACAACTGTTCCACTATTGGCTCTGATGACGACACAGCTGCTCCACGATTGGCTCTAATGGCGACACAGCTGTTCCACTATTGGCTCCGATGACGACACAGCTGTTCCACTATTGGCTCCGATGACGACACAGCTCTTCCACGATTGGCTCCGATGACGACACAGCTGTTCCACGATAGGCTCTGATGACGACACAGCTGTTCCACTATTGGCTCCGATGACGACACAGCTGTTCCACTATTGGCTCCGATGACGACACAGCTCTTCCACGATAGGCTCTGATGACGACACAGCTGTTCCACGATTGGCTCTGATGACGACACAGCTGTTCCACGATTGGCTCCGATGACGACACAGCTGCTCCACGATTGGCTCTGATGACGACACAGCTGTTCCACGATCGGCTCTGATGACGACACAGCTCTTCCACGATTGGCTCCGATGACGACACAGCTGCTCCACGATTGGCTCTGATGACGACACAGCTGTTCCACGATTGGCTCTGATGACGACACAGCTGCTCCACGATTGGCTCTGATGACGACACAGCTGTTCCACGATTGGCTCCGATGACGACACAGCTCTTCCACGATTGGCTCTGATGACGACACAGCTGTTCCACGATTGGCTCCGATGACGACACAGCTCTTCCACGATTGGCTCCGATGACGACACAGCTGTTCCACGATTGGCTCCGATGACGACACAGCTCTTCCACAATTGGCTCTGATGACGACACAGCTCTTCCACGATTGGCTCTGATGACGACACAGCTCTTCCACGATTGGCTCCGATGACAACACAGCTCTTCCACGATTGGCTCCGATGACGACACAGCTCTTCCACGATTGGCTCTGATGACGACACAGCTGTTCCACGATTGGCTCCGATGACGACACAGCTCTTCCACGATTGGCTCCGATGACGACACAGCTGTTCCACGATTGGCTCCGATGACGACACAGCTCTTCCACAATTGGCTCTGATGATGACACAGCTCTTCCACGATTGGCTCTGATGATGACACAGCTGCTCCACGATTGGCTCTGATGACGACACAGCTGCTCCACGATTGGCTCTGATAACGACACAGCTGTTCCATGATTGGCTCTGATGACGACACAGCTGTTCCACGATTGGCGCTGATGACGACACAGCTGTTCCACGATTGGCTCTGATGACGACACAGCTGTTCCACGATTGGCTCTGATGATGACACAGCTGTCCCACGATTGGCTCTGATGACGACACAGCTGTTCCACGATTGGCTCTGATGATGACACAGCTGTTCCACGATTGGCTCTGATGACGACACAGCTGTTCCACGATTGGCTCTGATGATGACACAGCTGCTCCACAATTGGCTCTGATGACGACACAGCTGTTCCACGATTGGCTCTGATGACGACACAGCTGTTCCACGATTGGCTCTGATGACGACACGTGTGTTTCGTGTTTATTCTAAAACCTTCAGTTCTACTAATGCTCACAAATCTGTATTTTATAACAGTAAAACCTCTTTTCATGTAGTTGCGATGTTACATTGTGTTATGTTTATCAAAATAAAACTGATAAAAAAACGTTGACCTCACTTCATAGTTCACTCATGTTGAACTTTATTCTTGTACAAACACACAGTGTATTAAGCAGTACATAAAGTATTAGCCTACATGAAAATGTCTCAGAAACATATGTGCATTGTATTGCATTTATTTCACTCCAGCTGTGATAAAGTATGCAAACACAGCGCAAGCATCACTATGGGAAGCAGAAAGTGTGTGACTTCACGTCTCCGTTTGCAGCTCCTCCCCGCCTGCACGCGGCTACTCTCGCCGATCGGTTACATCCAGCCGCAGCCGATGTCCAACACACCTTTCTTTAGCACAGTTTCAAACAATGCTGCATCTACCTTATTATTCTGTTTGATTTGTATTGTTACTGACTGTAGAAACATTTAAAAAATTATTATTTTTGTTAATATTAAAGTGTTTGAATAAAGGCAGCGGCTATTTGCACTACGTGAAAATAGTGATATATTCTACACCATGTAAAAGTAGCAGTTCTTGTGTAAATAGTAATTAGATGCTATTTATACTTTATTTTGCCAGATACATACTATTTGCACCTCACTATTGTTGTACATTAACAGGATGCAATAATAACATAGAGTGTAAATTATTATATTTATTAAAATTATTAAATGGATGCCGCCTTAATGGGACAATAAAAGCCGTCCCTACACCTACCCCTAACCCTACCCAATAAATACTTTTATTGTTATTAAACATTTCGTTAGGCACTTTATTTCCACTTTTAGAACATTTTGTCACATGTCTGTCTTGTCCTGTGTAAGCACATGTGGTGTTTTTGTCATTTCTAGTCATGTGCTTGTGTTTGTCATGTTTGGTCTGATGTCATGTCTCTGGTCTATTGTCAACCCCGCCCCTCTTGTTATCTGATTATTGGTTAATTTTCCCCACCTGTTCTCCCTCATTACCTGCCTTGTTTGTCCCCTATTTAATCTCCTTGTGTCTTCAATCCTGTGCTGAATTGTTGTCTGATGTCGTCTGTTCCCCGTTGTGCTACATGTTCCTGCTCCTTGCGTTTAGTTTATTTCTAGTTTCCCCCTCATGGGTCTTTTGTTTGTTTTATTTTGTTGTTTAAATAAACCACCTTTATTTTCCTGCAATTGAGTCGTCACTCCATTTCTCCCTTTTGACTCTGACATAACAAGATGGGTGGAGTTGACAATAGACCAGAGACATGACATCAGACTGCACATGACTAGAAACAAATGACAAAAACACCACATGTGCTTACAAGACAGACATGTGACACATTTTCATTGAAAGTAAATCCCTTTCCATTGTGATATGTGATGGGAAAAGGGAGAAGAGCGAACTTGGCAAAAGGCGGATTCGAACCCGCATCAAAACGCAAGCCTTAAGCTCTACTGACTACACCGCTGAAGACATTGTGCAGGTTTCTTTTAATCCTGTTTGGCCCAACCAGGCATCGTTGGGCAGAGTTAGTGCAAATAGCGCTTGCCAGCAAGGCCTGCTATCTGCACTTGGTGTAAATAGACACTACGTTGAAGGCAGCATCCATTTTTCTACATTCTCAAAAAATGCATCTTGTTTTAGTAATGCTTACTGGGGAATTCCTGAATAAAGTTCTAACATCATTTAACAGATTTCTTGAAGTGCAAGAGACATGAAGATGAGCAGGAATGTCACACTGCACACAGCCCATGTCTTCATCCATCAGTGCTTGCAGAGCACATTGCTCCTTTAGTAGGAGTGAAGGCAGATGAAGATGGATAATGCTAACATTGATTATACATTGAGTTGTTGTCGACAGCATAATCACCTGACCTGGGACCTGATGCTATCCTGTGCCTTAACTCCTGCTCCCTGATTAATCAGCTAATCATTCATATTCCTATTACATTTGGGGAATGTAACTGATCTCCATTTAGCCTGTTTCCACTGAAACACAACCACAAAAAAACTACATCTTGTGTTTATTGAGAAAGTGACTGCCATGGCTATTTTGTGACATTTAAAGAGATTAAGGTCTACATGGTGAATCTGTAGCTTTAAAGGTATAGTTCACCCCAAAATGAAATTTCTTGAGGGTGAATCATTTATTCACCCTCAAGTTGTCCCAAACCTGTATGAATATATTTCTTCTGCTAGAAGATTGAATAAGAAGAGTGATGAATGTTGGTAACCAGACAGTTGACAGTAGCCATTGACTTCCATAGTATTTTTTTTCCTACTATAGAAATCAATGGCTATCGTCAACTGTCTCGTTAACAACATTCTTTAAAATATATTCTTGTGTTCAGCAGAAGAAAGACACTCATACAGGTTTGGAACAACGTGAGAGTGAGTAAATGATGAGAAATTTTCATATCGGGGTGAATTACTCCTTTAAAGAAATTTTCATTGAAAAAGCCTAAGCTCTTTTATTCTTCAAGATAAACTTGTTACTTGAATGCTATGTCATTTCACAGAAAATGAAGTGAGATTTATGTAATGGTCATAGCTCAGAGGTGTTTATTCCTCTTCATGAAGAGTTTAGCTCCTGAAGTTTTCATTGATCCTAATGACCTTGATCAGCTTCTTCAGGTGTGTTTAATTAGAGCTGGAGATAAACCTGGTGGGAAAAGATACGCTTTCTTTTGATATTGAAGCATTAATAGATTTGAGAAAAATAGAATAAATATACAGAATTTAATGATACTATAATCATAGCTTGAATATTTTGTGTTGAGCAACTTTTTTTAAGTGAATCATATTGTGTTTAGTATATTAACATTCTTGAATGTGACTTTGTGAAACTGAAAGAACTTGTTCTTAAGTAACATCATGCTGTCTTTTTCAGATTTCAGAGAACCCAAAGGAAAAGATGCAGTCGTATGAAGCAAGCCAGATTTATAAAACCTGAACCGTTGGACCGCCTGTAGTTATAATGACATCAGACTTCTGAAGCTAATTATATTTTTAAAGGTTGTAATGCTTTTGTCCTATTTCTCCCCCTTTCTTTTTTAAAGAATGATCTTTTAAATCTTTTTTGTTATTGATTGTGTTAAACTATTAAATAAAATAAGTTGACTGAACTGCTGGGAAGGTGTCATTTATATTTTAAAAGGTTTTCCCCAAACTTTGAAATGGTAGTTGAAATATCAATGTTGTTTCAACATTACCTTGGTACATCAGATGGCAACATTGTTTTATGTTGTCATTACATTTCAGTTTCAATCAACATCACATTGTAACACTGATCAAACAGTATTACCAAAGATTATTTTTGTTAATTTCAGTGTTGATTCAACATCAGTGATGTAGAATCCATCATAACGTAACGCTGATTCAACAATATTACCATTGATTATTTGTTCACCATTGATTCAACATTAAATGCGGGTGCAAACGTGATATTGAACTTACATCAGTTCATTATGTTGATTCAATGGTATTATAATTGATTTTTTTTGTTGAAATCTCAACATTGCTTCAACAGTAACTGAGGGTGCAAGAGTGATACTGAACCAACTTCACTTTGCAACGTTAATTCAATGCAATTAGCATTGACGCATCAACACTGACTCAACATTGTTTCAATGTTTACATGCTATCTGGGATTTTAATCTCATAATTTTGATTGTCAATTTCGACTTTTTACAATTTTGACTTTTATCTCATAATTATGACTTTTTAGATCATAATTATGACTTAAGTCTCAAAATTTAGACTTTTTATGTCATAATTATGATTTACCAGAGCATGATTTTTTTCTTAAGTGATGGAAATGGGCTTCCATAGTTTTGATCTATTAAATGTAGGGGTTTTTATTAAATGAAATGAAACACAGATAACAGGTTTGCATTTCAGCCTCTTGCACTTATTCATGTAAAATTGTCCTAATAAAATTAATATCTTCCATGGTCTTGTGTATAATTTTGCTTGAAAACATATCATCTGCAAAATAATATGCATTTTCTGTTAATGATGGTATAAATGAGCTTAATATTTGATCGTAGACACCTGCTTACATCCAATTTTTTGTTGTTGTTTGTGTTTCTTTTTGCACTTACACTTCCATGCATCCATTGAGCATTACATTACTGACGTCTGACTTATACATCTCATATTCTTTTTTTTGCTGTTTCATAATTTAGTATTTTTTTTAATAGACTTTTGCATTGATTTTGGGATCCTTGTGTGTCCCATTTTTGTTGCGTCCCTTTTTAGCCACAGGTCGTAACAACATCTAAGAACTTTGTAAGGGTGGGTCGCCTACAGTGGTTCAGGCTGCAGGGTTGCCGAATGACTAAAGAAACGTTATCAGCAAGAGGATAGAAAACTGTACATTTCTCGTCTTTACCACCCACTGCAACTTATACCAACGACGGAAATAAGCGCAGTTACAATAGCAAAATATGTGGGAGAGCGTTGCTAGAATGTGACTATATTGTATTGCAATAGCACTTCAAAGTCAATACCAAATCAAAACTAGTTAGCACATCATTTGTAATAGAAAGGATTTAATGACAAAATCTGGTTATGGTTACACTTAAAATAGTTTCAAAATAGATGTATGAGATGATAAAAACTTATACCATTTATCGTACCCAGCATGAATAGAATGTTACCTGAGGGATAGAAAGTGAGAGAGAGGGAGAGAGAGAGAAAGAGACAAAGAGAAGAAGAGAGCAAAGAAGAGAAGAGCCAAAGAGAAGAGCCAAAGAGAAGGCCCCCAAGAAGAGAGAGAGCCAGAGAATCAAATAAATCAAATTTATTGAGGAACCGCACTTTGTCGGGCTCATGCATATCTGCCAGGTTTAGCCCCAGGTGACATTCCTGGTCCACTAGTGTGGACATCGCCTGACCCAGGGAGCGTGCAGTGACTTCCGTCACCCAGAGAGCGAGGTCCATCACCGCACGCAGTTCCTGCATAACCCCTGGGTCGGGACTACCCTCGTGCATGCAGGACAGAGGGTAGTGAGAGAGGGAAAACTTATACAGATTATGGCCCTTTTGGCGTTCCATATTTTGACACCAAATAGTTCCACACTGCTAAATTTTTCCGATGCACATCCGGGAAAAAAAAGACACAGGAGCAGGCAAGGCGATTTACGCGTTGCACTACACCTCAGCCACCCAGGAAAGCATGGCTGTCAGCTCTGAATCTGATTCAGCATGAGCATACACTATTATAGTGTGAAACTCTATAGCATTATCATTTCCAGCGCATAACAGCCCTCTCTCCGATGCAGCAATTGACATCTGTCCTCTGCCAGAGCCCCAAATGAAATGCTGGCCCCCTTTTTTTTTCTTTTTTTTTTTAAAAGGACCAGCAATCCCATCTGTAAGCTTCCAGCAGGCATGTGAGACAGTGAGCGTGGCCGTCAGTCTCGATGGCACACGGCGCGCTGAACACTCAAGCCCCTATGCCGCTGACGTGGCATGTTCTCATGAGAGAACATGAACCACCCACGAACAAAGTCTCAGCGCGCTTGTGATGCGATAGAGGAGTGGGGGCCCGAGGAGATGTACCCGGCGGGGAAGCCCCACTGTAATCCTCAGGTCACCAAGGCTTATTAGCCGAAGTAGCCCTTTTGATAATGATAATGCTATAGAGTTTCACACTATAATAGTGTATGCTCATGCTGAATCAGATTCAGAGCTGACAGCCATGCTTTCCTGGGTGGCTGAGGTGTAGTGCAACGCGTAAATCGCCTTGCCTGCTCCTGTGTCTTTTTTTTCCCGGATGTGCATCGGAAAAATTTAGCAGTGTGGAACTATTTGGTGTCAAAATATGGAACGCCAAAAGGGCCATAATCTGTATAAGTTTTCCCTCTCTCACTACCCTCTGTCCTGCATGCACAAGGGTAGTCCCGACCCAGGGGTTATGCAGGAACTGCGTGCGGTGATGGACCTCGCTCTCTGGGTGACGGAAGTCACTGCACGCTCCCTGGGTCAGGCGATGTCCACACTAGTGGACCAGGAATGTCACCTGGGGCTAAACCTGGCAGATATGCATGAGCCCGACAAAGTGCGGTTCCTCAACACCCCTGTCTGTCAGGCTGGCCTCTTCGGCGACGCCATCAAGAACTTCGCCCAGCAGTTCTTGGTGGCCCAGAAGCAGACGGAGGCGGTTTAAAAAACATCCTGCCCCGACGACCAGCTGCTGCCTCCACCCAGTCGTCGGCCGCAGCGCCTCCGCCTGCTTGTCGCTGAGGGTGTCCCCCTGCGTCTGCCTCCGCCCCTGCTAAGCCAAGCAGCAGCCTCCACCCAGGCAGCAGGTGGCCGGGCACAAGGGAGGCGCCCAACCCGTCCAGGGTCCCGTGAGTCCCCTGCAAGGGCAAGCGGCCCTGAAACGGGCAGCCCAGTGAAAAGGGGATCTGCTCTCTGGGAGACTCAGACAACACTCCGGGCCGCCTCCGGGCCTCCCGAGTCGGGTCTGTGTACTCCACTTCGCTGCCCCACCCCGGGTATGTCTGTGGTGCCGTTGGTCCCGCTTGTTCGGTCTCTGGGAGCCTGGCTAGGTCTCCCCAGGCCGTCTCGCTGGCTCATCCGTACCATCAGACTCGGCTACGCGATTCAGTTCGCGCACCGGCCGCCCAAGTACAGGGGCATCCTCTTCACCACCGTGCGGAGCTGCGATGCCCATGTCTTGCGGTCGGAGATCGATGTCCTGCTGGCGAAGGATGCGATCGAGCCGGTTCCTCCTGCCGATATGAGGTTGGGGTTCTACAGCCCCTACTTCATTGTACCCAAGAAAGGTGGTGGGTTAAGACCAATCTTGGACCTGCGCATTCTGAATCGGGCCCTGCACAAGCTCCCGTTCAAAATGTTAACACAGAAACGCATTTTTGAATGCATTCGTCCCCAAGATTGGTTCGCAGCGATCGTCCTGAAGGACACGTACTTTCATGTCTCCATTCTCCCTTGACACAGACCGTTCCTACGCTTTGCGTTCGAGGGGAGGGCATATCAGTACAAAGTCTTGCCCTTCGGGCTGTCCCTGTCGCCTCGCGTCTTCACGAAAGTCACGGAGGCAGCCATTGTTCCGCTCAAAGAACACGGCGTTCAGATTCTCAACTATCTCGACGACTGGCTCATATTGGCCCAGTTCCGGGATCAGTTGTGCGAACACAGGGACCTGGTGCTCCGTCACCTCAGCCTGTTGGGCCTTCGGGTCAACCGAGACAAGAGCAAACTCTGTCCCACACAGAGGATCTCTTATCTCGGTATGGAGCTGGATTCGGTCAACCGGACGGCGCGCCTCACAGAGGAGCGAGTCCGGTCAGTGTTGAACTGCTTGAATTCATTCAAAGGCAGGACAGCGGTCCCACTGAAATTTTTTCAGAGGCTCCTGGGGCATATGGCATCTACAGCCGCGGTAACGCCGCTCGGATTGCTTCATATGAGACCGCTTCAACGCTGGCTTCACGACCGAGTCCCGAGATGGGCGTGGCAGAGTGGCAAGTACCGGGTCTCAGTTACTCCTTACTGTCGCCAAACCTTCAACCCCTGGGCGGACCCTTCGTTTCTACGGGTGGGAGTGTCCTTAGAACAGGTGTCCAGGCATGCTGTGGTCTTCACGGATGCCTCATCCACGGGCTGGGGGGCCACGTACAACGGGCACACAGTTTCGGGTCTGTGGACGGGGCCCCAACTGCGTTGGCACATCAATTGCCTAGAGTTATTGGCAGTACGTCTCGCCCTGGGTCGCCTCAAAAAGCCGCTACAGGGCAAGCACGTGCTGGTCCGTACGGACAGCACTGCGGCCGTTGCGTACATCAACCGTCAGGGTGGTCTACGCTCCCGTTGCATGCTCCAACTCGCCCGCCATCTCCTCCTGTGGAGTCAGAAGCGTCTGAGGTCGCTTCGGGCCATTCACATCCCTGGTGCGCTGAACCAGACAGCCGACAAGCTCTCTCGTCAGTCGACACCTCCGGGAGAGTGGCGACTCCACCCCCGGAGTGTCCAGCTGATATGGGACCTCTTCGGAGCCGCGCAGGTAGACCTGTTCGCCTCTCCGGACTCGACCCATTGCCAGTTGTACTATTCCCTGACCGGGGGCACCCTCGGCACAGATGCACTGGCACACAGCTGGCCCCGGGACCTACGCAAATATGCGTTTCCCCCAGTGAGCCTTCTCGCACAGACACTGTGCAAGGTCAGGGAGGACGATGAGCAGGTCTTGTTAGTTGCACCCTACTGGCCCAACCAGACCTGGTTCTCCGAACTCACACTCCTCGCGACAGCCCCTCCCTGGCCGATCCCCCTGAGGAAGGACCTGCTTTCTCAGGGGCGGGGCACTCTATGGCACCCGCGTCTAGACCTCTGGAAACTCCATGACTGGTCCCTGGATGGGACGCGGAGGTTCTAGGTGGCCTGCCACAAGCAGTGGTAGACACCATCACTTCTGCTAGAGCCCCCTCTACGAGGCGCCTCTACACGTTGAAGTGGAACCTGTTCGTTGAGTGGCTAGAATTCGGGCCGGCCAACTCTCACGTTGTCCTGAGACCCCGGCCTGGATATGTACCCAAGGTTCCTACCACTCCCTTCCGGGATCAGGTGGTGAACCTGCAAGCGCTGCCTTCGGAGGAGGCAGACCCAGCCCTAGCTTTGCTCTGTCCCGTCCGCGCCCTCCGCGCCTACATGGACCGAACTCAAAGCTTTAGAACCTCAGAGCAGCTCTTCGTCTGTTACGGAGGCCAGCAGAAGGGAAAGGCTGTATCCAAGAGGAGGTTAGCCCACTGGATAGTGCATGCTATCGTCTTGGCTTACCAGTCCCAAGACGTGCCTTGCCTGTTCGGGGTGCGAGCGCACTCCACAAGGAGTGTAGCTTCCTCCTGGGCGCTGGCTCAAGGCGCCTCGCTGACAGATATATGTAGAGCTGCGGGCTGGGCGACACCTAACACATTCGCTAGATTCTATAGCCTTCGTGTAGAGCCGGTATCTTCCCGCATCCTCGCCCCCAGTGGCCAGTAGCGCTAAGTGCCCGTTCTAGTGTCGGCTTGCAACGCCACTCCCGCCCCCTGGGCCGGATACGTGTGTCTATTATCTCCAGTTGTGTTCCCCGGAAACGGCTAACCCTGTCAAGCTCCTCCGTCACCCCTTCGGTGTCAGACGTTGCGGCCGTCTGACGCCAGGCCTGCACCCGTATGCTTGTGGAACGTGTGTAGGCTGGGGTCCATATGTAGCTGTTCCCTAACGGCAACCCCATATGTGTATTCTCCACAGTACCAGCTACCCTACTTGGCTAGCCCCGTGTCTTTCCCTTGACAGAGCCCGCTCTGTCGTCTCTGGTGGTGTTCTTTCCCCCCTGGGATCAGGTTGGATCCACCCCAGAGACTGCCATATGTAGTACTACCCTGATAGGTTAGTCCTTATGTGTATTCCGCCACCTCTTCTTCCTCTGAAGGACGTGGCTCCACAGCGTACCATCTCCACGAGACGGGCACGCTTTCCCAGCGTTATCCAATAGTCACACTGAGTGGGTCTTGCAGGAACAGCAGTGACTGACCTTCCCTGCCGGGAGCCCTGACTCCCACTCCAACATAGGTGTGGTCCAGTGAGCTCAGGCAGGGTGCTGGAAGGGCCAGCATCCCTGGCGTGTTGGTAGGGATCCCAATTCATCGGTCAGTTCTGACGTACGTCGAACGTGACCGACTGAAAGGGAACGTCTCGGTTACGTATGTAACCCTCGTTCCCTGAAGGAGGGAACGGAGACGTACGTCAGAACTGACCGATGAATTGGGATCCCTACCAACACGCCAGGGATGCTGGCCCTTCCAGCGCCCTGCCTGAGCTCACTGGACCACAGGGAACGGAGGTGCTGTGCTTCAGCTGAAGGCCCGAGTCACTCGTCTCGGCTCCTCAGTTGAAAAGCAATGATGCGGTATTCCACTTCCGTATTTATACCCGCGCTGCGGGGCGGTGCGTGGAATGCGTGAACCGCATGCCAATGTCCATTGGCTCGTTTTTAATCACTCGAAGTAGATTGGTCTCTGAAAACAGATCCCAATTCGTCGGTCAGTTCCGACGTACGTCTCCGTTCCCTCCTTCAGGGAACGAGGGTTACATACGTAACCGAGACGGTCTGCCAGTTTTCCCCATGATTGTAGAGAATGAGCTCTTTTATTTTACTTTCATTCATTAATAAAGCTCTGTCCTGCAATAAAACACATTGTGACCCTATAAGAGCTCTCCAATTCATCTTTAGAGATATCATTTCCCATTAATCCAAATCATTAAGCCATATCATCAGCATATTTGATCAGATTAAAATTGTTATCATGAATATACATTTCATTAGTATACACACAAACAAAATCATCAAATCACACAATCAAAACACATCCTTAAGGCACCCCTGTATTTATAATAATTTAATCAGACTTTTTAATTTAAAAAATCCTTAATCCATACCAAAACGGTTAGCATTTTTATTCATGTCAGCAAGGCACATCGTAAAATGAAATCTTAAATGGAATTAAAAGCTGGAGCCTTTGGCAGTTTATGGAAGCACAAATTTCAAATTTCAATTTGCAATGTAATATGTAAAATGGCAATGCAATATGTAAAATGCGGTGCATTTCAGTATTTAAATTTACATTTTCCATACCATGTGTGCAACATTTGGAGCAAAATAATCATTCAAACTGAATAATATAATTTACATTTGCTATTTCCTACACTAGTTTTAACATATCATTTAAACATATATTTTAACATTTTATAAGTTGCAAAATGAAAATGAAAATGTATTACAGAAATGATTAGACATGTTCAAGCAAAAATTGTAGAAAAATGGTCATTTAAATGTTATTTTTCTTAATTGCATTTACACTCACAGTTAAGATACTTGTGATTGCATTTTCAATAAATGTCCCGCAATTAATGTAGAAAAATTCAATGGGTGCTTCTCAATTCTTATTTGTGCATCCTCGTTTCCTTTCCTAGCTTCCTTTCCTCACGTCTTTAGCTCCAACCCTTCAGGATGTGAGGGAAGGACGCAATATCATTTCACTTGATTCAATTCCTCCATCCTCTCGTCTTTTCCTCGCTCCCTCGCTCATCCTCGCTCCCTTTAGCGTCGCTTCAAAGCGTCGTCAATTAATGATGACTCTACACCGCTGGATTTATCTTGCACATCGGGATTCTTGAACATTACAGATAATTATTTATACTTTGTATTGTAATAGTTTCAACCTCCACCACATACCACATTTGACCGTATTTTTTAATATTACCAGCTATTATTAACAATAAATTATTCACAGTTATTAACTGCTTTTTATTTGTTGTATAGTATTACAGTTTGTTTAATTTTCTTGTGCTTTGATATAATTCTGCAACTGTCCAACTACAGTTGTTGTAATTTGACATAAATTTGTGTCTTGTACATGCAAACAATAATGATGATTATAATTATAATAATTAATAAACTGTGGCAAGATGTGGAGGGGGAGGAGAATTTATACGTGTGTCACGTTTAGTCGATAAAACACTTCCACAAAGGATACACCTGTGTATCCTCGCTCATGACTCCTCAGAAAGCCTCCTCACTCCTCCATCCTCGCCTCCTCACTCCTCCATCCTTCATCCTCACTCCTCCATCCTCGCCTCCTTACTCCTCCATCCTCGCCTCCTCCATCCTCCATCCTTGCCTCCTCACTCCTCCATCCTCGCCTCCTCACTCCTCCATCCTCGCCTCCTCACTCCTCCATCCTCGCCTCCTCACTCCTCCATCCTCACTCCTCCATCCTCGCCTCCTCACGCCTCCATCCTCGCCTCCTCACTCCTCCATCCTTGCCTCCTAACTCCTTCATCCTTGCCTCCTAACTCCTCCATCCTCACCTCCTCGTGGTGCAGTTAGAGAGTTGAGATGTCCTACAAGATGGCTGAGCTCCATTGGTTTCCGGGTCATAGGATGGAGGACGGAGGAGAGAGGAAACGAGGAGGGATATTGAGAAGCACCCAATGTGGAATTGAAAATGCAGTCCGAGCTGATCAAGGCCCCGCCCCGCCCTGTCAATCACTGCATCAAGGTGGGGCCAGGTGTTGGAAACATGGCGGCAGCAGAGCTATTCGAGCGAGGCATTTACTGGCAGATGAAGTGGAGCAAGAATAGAGAAATATCAGTGTTCCTGAAGATTATGCGCTTCTGTCAGTGATAGAACCAGTATGTTATTAGAACCATAGATATTTATGGTTAGAACGCCTCGCAGAGAACACGCCTGGCGCTCGTGCACCTTGTCATGAGCGCGGTCACGTGTCTGCTGAAGTGCTGAAACAGTGAGCGGTGCTTTACAACAGGTTATTTTACTCTCAAATACTCTTAGACAAGCTGTCCGAGATTATTGTTTGCTCTATCAGTATGGTTGTATTTTTTTTCTCTCTTTTTATCATTCTCATTGTTGTCTAATGCATCAATTGTATTAATAAAACGATGTGTATAGTCCATCTGGATGCGAATGGTTGTTATTTATAATAATAATAATAGGCCTAATAATAATCATTTTATTCACATAAATAACTGTTTTTATTTAAAACTTCACTACTGCCAAAGTTTTTCAACATTGTACAAAAGTTACCACAAATCTCCCGTTCCAGCACATCCCAAAGCTGCTCTATTGAGATCTGGTGACTGTGGAGGGCCTTTGAGTTTAGTGAACTCACTGTCATGTTCAAGAAGTCAGTTTGAGATGATTTGAGCTTTGTGTTATCCTGCTGAAGTAGCGATCAGAAGATGGTCCTCCGAGACCTGCACTCTTGCGGGACCCAACGCAATACGCAGGACTAGATTTGATGGCCGAGTGCGGGTAGTAAGATACTCGTGTGTGTGCGGCTTAATCTTCAGGAACACTGATATTTCTCTATTCTTGCTCCACTTCATCTGCCAGTAAATGCCTCGCTCTAATAGCTCTGCTGCCGCCATGTTTCCAACACCTGGCCCCGTGGGGGGGTGTCCTCAAGATGGCGTCGTTGTAGGTTGCTTTTTTCTCAGCTCTTTTCTGAACTTTGTGCAAAACTTGATTTTTCTTCCACTCTGAAGACTGTTTTGTTCTCAATGCGCTGATCTTTAGTTTGTTTTTCTCCCCATACATCAAAGATACTGTGTCTAGTACATTTTTGAGAGTTTTTCTCCGTTTTCCTCAACGACTGTTCACTGGATATGCTACACAGCACGTAGCACTCTTGTGTGGCGTCATGACGGAGGTGGACGATATCCCGAAATCTGAAAGTGTTAAACGTATGCATACTTATGCCAAACCTGCTCATGATGTGGATTCATTGGATGTGTGTTTCGAGACTCCCACGGCAAGTCCTTTAACCGAACATGCGTAGCCCAGCCTCAGATCCTTCAAATCCTGTCTTGCTTGAAGCAATAGAGAGACTGGGTAAGAAGCAGGACGACTTCATGGAGAAACTTTTGGAGATCGAGAAATCGGTTGCATCAATTCCACCCTCATCTCTGATCTCGTAACAAGGGTTAACCAGGTTAAATCAGAGGATACAGCTGTCAAGTCTGATAAAATAGACTCTCAGCTGTTTATACTGGCTGCAGAAAAGAAACGCTTATGGGATAAAGTAGATGAGCTGGATGCCTACAAAAGGCGATGGAACCTAAGGATTTTAGGTATTCCAGAGGAAGATGGGGAGAATGTCAAGATGATCAAAATGGAAATTTTTCTTCAGGTGTCCCCAGGCTTAGGAGATGTTCTGCAGTCTTCGATTGATGTCGCACACAGGCTTGGCCCTAAGTTGGGCAATGCACGCCCTCGCACGATAATTGTACATTTCCTCTCTCGGTCTCACTGCGATCGCATCTGGGCTGACGCAAGAAAATTAGAAGTGCTCAAACAGAAGAAGATTAGGATCTCAGAGGACCTGACGCAAAGAACGAAGGAAGCCAGAAACAAGCTGTGGCCTTTTGTGGAGAAAGCCCGGAAAGAGGGTCGCCGTGCTGGTTGCTATCGTAGATGGAAAGAAGATTTGTGTGGGCGATATCTGACTTTTAACAGACACCGGAGGTTAAACTCTTTTATCCCAGTGATGTTCGCTGCTGTTTTGACTGGCGAAAGAATTGTACTGACATGGCAAAAAAGCTGACAAATATGCAAGATCATTGTATGTTAAGGTAAGCTAAAGGAGGAGAGATAACAGATATAAACGGGTATGGATAAGTTTCAGGTTTTGCACTTTACTGTATTCTGTATTACATTTCATATATCTTTTGTTAATATTGTAGTAGTACATTCTTGTTTTGTTATTGTTCTTATGACGGTTAAACTGTCTTGTTTTTCTCTCAATGTACAGGGGATTCGTGATTTATCTAAACGCAAGGCTTTATTTTTATTTTGTTCGTCACAGAAAAGGGATGTTTATTTTTTCCAAGAAACACATTCTTGTTTTAAAGATGAAATCTTTTGGCGCAATCAATGGGGAGGTAATGTCTTATTTTGTCATGGTACTAATCACTCCGCTGGAGTTTTGATTTTATTTGACTGTAATTTTAGTGGCTCCATTCTTCACTCTTTTTTCTTCTTCCGAGGGTAGATGGATTATTGTTGTTATTCTTCTGGGGGATTTTTTC
This sequence comes from Coreius guichenoti, assembly GCA_039654105.1. NCBI lineage: Eukaryota > Metazoa > Chordata > Actinopteri > Cypriniformes > Gobionidae > Coreius > Coreius guichenoti. The sequence goes on along the minus strand of CM077174.1, from coordinate 1,986,737 downwards.
TTTATCTTGGTTAATGTTTATGGTTTTAATAATCATACACAAAATAGCTTATTTTTTTCAGGATCTGTCTTCTAAAATTCTTGATTTAAAATGAAAACATCCCTCTGCTGCAGTAATAGTTGGAGGAGATTTTAACGAAGCTCCTGACCTATGTCTGGATAGATGTCCCCCAAAACGAGAGTCATGCAGATGTAACACTATTATTAATGATTTTTGTGGTAACCTTCCTCTATTAGATGCTTACAGGTTTATGCATGTTGACAACCATTCTTCATATACTTGGTTTAGTAAGTATCTCTCAAAAAAAAACCGCATATAGATTATTGGCTTATATCAGACTTTATGTCTCCTTTTATTAAGTCCAGTGGTATCTGTCCTGCTCCCCTCACAGATCATGTTTTATCGACCTTATTTTGTCTGATTCTGGTACTGGTTGTCACAGAAACCCTGGTTACTGGAAACTAAATTGTTCCCTACTACAAATTCCTTCTTATTGTTTAGATATTAAGAGCATTATTGAAGAATTTAAAGTAAATCCTGCTGTTTCAATATCTTCTAATTGGGAGATGTTCAAGATGTTTTTACCATAGGTACACTTCAACTGTGAGTGACGGAATCTAAAACAAAAATCCAGAAAATCACATTGTATGATTTTTAAATAATTAATTTGCATTTTATTGCATGACATAAGTAATGTCATCTGCCAATGAGCATCTTTCTACCTATCTTTTCTTTTGGCTCCACCTTGCGATTTCAGTCACAATAACCCTCCTCAGTCTATTTTCCAGCCATCAGCCTCTCTGGCTACCCAGTCTTCGCTATCTCCCATCAGCCCATCGGTTCCTCCTCCGCCTACTCTCAGTGGCGCGGATCCACTTTGGGCCTTCAGTGAGCCAGCTCCCCCTGGAGGTGGGAATCCCATGACTCCGACTCCGGCCTCTGTTCCCATCACTCCACTTCAGCCCGTCGCCCTGATTCCTCCGCCTTCGCTCCTTCCTCCCTCGGCTCCAGCAGGGACCATCGAGCGTTCGGCTCCACTGGGCTCCCTCGGTACATCGGCTACTTCTGGGTCAGACGTCGCCAGTACATCGCAACGGACTTGCGGGTCGTCCACTATGCTCTGACCCTTCACCCCTACGGCTCTGCTTGGCTCCGCCTTCCCTCAGTCTCCGCCTCTGCCCTCAGTTGCTCCAGTTCCACCTCAACCCTCCGGTGCCCTGCTTCCTCCTTGGTGGGTCGTCGCTGTGGCTCCGTCACGGCCTCCTAAGCCTCCAGCGTCGTTCTGCTCCATCGGCTCTCTGTCTGCGCTGTGGGCCCCACTCCCATCGGCTTCATCATTTCCACTCGTCACCAAGGTGGCGTTGAGACCTTCACCACCTTGGCTCCTCCCTCCATCAATGCCGCCATGGGACACCATCCTGGCTGTGGTCTGGGTCACCATCTGGCTCTTCCTACTCGTGGCCGTCCACTGGATTACTCCTCCACCTGAACCTCCCTGGACCTTTTTGCTTTTCACTTTCCTGGACTCTCGTCCTCCACCAGAGCCTCCTCCTTCGTTCATCTGTCGCCTTCAGCACTACATCACCCAGAATCCTTCTCGGTCCACCACCTGTACGCATTCGTCAATCACCACCAGCTGTCTTCCATCACCTCATCACCCCAGCACCAGTTATATGTTCTTCTGTTTCATTCTGTGTTTGTCGGGTATCGTCAATGTATAGTGTGTGTTGCCACTGCTTACCTGTCTTCTGGAAAACGAATTATGTTATTAAACTTGTTGGAACGATATTCTTCTTCATCGTCTACTTTGCCCACAACAACCTGTGACAAACTGGGGATTTTCCACCAATAAATTCAAAAGATGCATGAATATAATATGAATATAATTGTGGCGAAATCGCAAGGTGGAGCCAAAAGAAAAGATAGATAGAAAGATGCTCATTGGATATAGAACGATAAGAAAACAGTATAAGAAATGGAGTTTTACCATAGAGAATTCAGATTATCAGCTGGCATCTCACTTTGTTGTTCCTACAATAAAGTTAGCATCTTTTGAGACCTGGAACTTCGACTCTCAGAGATTTTCTTCAAATGCTGAACTGAAGGAACATTGGGACTTAGAATTTTTCTTTAACACCACTTGCTCAAGGCTGATGTAGCGTGTTCGCAAATGCTTCTCCAGGACGGGCAGTGTAGTGCGGATTTGGCGTCCCAGCATTAGCTGATCAGGGTTTGCTCCAGTAGCTGCAACTGGAGTGGCTCTGTAACTCAAGAGAGCCAATTGAGGGTCAGGCTGGCGCAGGATATGCTTCGCTGTCTTGACAGCCCGCTCAACAGCCCCATTTGACTGTGGGTAGTGGGGACTGCTGGTAACCTGTTGGATGCCCCAGCTCTTACAAAAGTCTCCAAAGTCTATGCTGCTGAACTGGGTACCATTATCTGAGTGTAATTCTCGTGGAATCCCCCATTTTGCAAACATCCCCTTCAGGGTAGTGATCACACTACGGCTGCTAGTGAGGTTTAAATGAGCAATTTCAATGTCTCTAGAATAGAAGTCTCTTACCACCAGATAGTTTTTACCTCCATGTTCGCACAGATCTGCTCCTATTGTGTGCCAGGGACTGGGAGGAAGTGGAGTGGTGACTAGGGGCTCTTTTCTCTGGGTAGGCCTGTGCTCATGACAGAAATCACATTGAGATACTTTTGCATGCAGATCAGCTCTGATGCCAGGCCACCAGACTGACATTTTAGCTCGTTCTCTACATTTGTTTAGCCCTTGGTGGCCCTCATGCAATCGGTCAAGGATCTCTCATCGTTGTGCGGTGGGAACTACAATCCTGTCACCATGTAGAAGCAGTCCCTCGGCCCTGGACAATGATGCTTGTTCAGCATGGTAAGCTGTGAGCTCCGACGGCACATGGTGTGGCCAACCTTCTTTTATGAAGCGCATTACCTTCCTAATAATGGGGTCGTTGGATGTGGACTCACGAATGACGTTTAACTTGGGCTCTGACATTGGCCGAGTCTGAATCACAGCCTCCACATAAGCTCGCACATCCTCTTCAGTATCTGAAGCCACTGGCCCTGTAATGGGGTTACGTGACAGCATATCGGCCACCACTAGTGATTTGCCTGGGACATGTACCGCTTTAACGTTGAAGCGCATCAGGTGCATCAGCAGACGTTGACAGCGCAAGGGTGTTTTGTCCAGATCAGAAGTGTCCAGTGGGGACCAGGGGCTTATGGTCTGTTCGCAGTGTAAACTCACCGAGACCCAGCAAATAACAGGCAAGCCGCTCACATGCCCAAACTGCAGCCAGGCATTCTTTTTCGATTTGAGAGTATTTCAACTCAGCTGCTGAAAGGGTTCTGGAGCAGAATGCTACGGGAAGTGTCTTGTCGCCATGAGTTTGCAGCAGAGTGGCACCCAGCCCGAAACTGCTGGGATCTGCGGACACAATGGTAGGTTTTGTGATGTCATAGAAGGCCAAAACTGGAGCCGAGGACAGCATTGTCTTTATGTTGTTAAAGGCCTGCTGCTGCGGTGCGTCCCACAGCCATGCAGAAACCTTCTTGAGCAGTTTGTTGAGTGGGTGCAGCACCGCAGTCAGGTAGAAACTTTCCTAGGTAATTTACCATACCTAGCACTTGTCGGAGTTGAGTGACATCTTTAGGGCATGGCAGGTCTGTAATCACTTTCACTTTGTCCGGATCAGGTTTTACTCCATCACCGCTGATGATGTCCCCGAAGAAACAGAGCTCTGCCTTACTGAAATGGCATTTGTCTTTATTGAGCTTTAGTCCAGACTCCTGGATTGTCTGCAAAACCGCCTCTAGATTCTTGTTGTGCGTCTCTTGATCTTTACCATACACCAGAACATCATCCATGACCACTACACAGCCCTCATTTCCCTCCAGCAGCTTGTTCATTTCCCTCTGGAAGATCTCAGGAGCCGATGTGATCCCAAAGGGAAGTCTCTGAAAACAAAATCTGCCTCTTGGAGTGATGAACGTTGTAAGCATCGAACTACTGTAGTCCAACGGGATTTGCCGGAATCCTGATGATGCGTCAAGTGTTGAGAAAACTTTAGCCCCTGTCAGTTTTGCAGCAACATCCTCCAGAGTAGGCAACATGAATTTTTCTCTCTTAACAGCTTTGTTGAGGTGCTTTAAGTCTACACATATTCTGACTTTGCCATTTTTCTTGGCTACTGGGACCATTGGAGCGCACCAGTCAGTGGGCTGTGTGACTTCACGTATTATCTGCATGGACTGCATCCTGTGACGGCCCGAGTGGTGGCCGCACAAGAGTGGTAATGTGGATGTATCTTTCTCACACACACACACACATACATATACACTCACCTAAAGGATTATTAGGAACACCATACTAATACTGTGTTTGACCCCCTTCCGCCTTCAGAACTGCCTTAATTCTACGTGGCATTGATTCAACAAGGTGCTGAAAGCATTCTTTAGAAATGTTGGCCCATATTGATAGGATAGCATCTTGCAGTTGATGGAGATTTGTGGGATGCACATCCAGGGCACGAAGCTCCCGTTCCACCACATCCCAAAGATGCTCTATTGGGTTGAGATCTGGTGACTGTGGGGGCCATTTTAGTACAGTGAACTCATTGTCATGTTCAAGAAACCAATTTGAAATGATTCGAGCTTTGTGACATGGTGCATTATCCTGCTGGAAGTAGCCATCAGAGGATGGGTACATGGTGGTCATAAAGGGATGGACATGGTCAGAAACAATGCTCAGGTAGGCCGTGGCATTTAAACGATGCCCAATTGGCACTAAGGGGCCTAAAGTGTGCCAAGAAAACATCCCCCACACCATTACACCACCACCACCAGCCTGCACAGTGGTAACAAGGCATGATGGATCCATGTTCTCATTCTGTTTACGCCAAATTCTGACTCTACCATCTGAATGTCTCAACAGAAATCGAGACTCATCAGACCAGGCAACATTTTTCCAGTCTTCAACTGTCCAATTTTGGTGAGCTCGTGCAAATTGTAGCCTCTTTTTCCTATTTGTAGTGGAGATGAGTGGTACCCGGTGGGGTCTTCTGCTGTTGTAGCCCATCCGCCTCAAGGTTGTGCGTGTTGTGGCTTCACAAATGCTTTGCTGCATACCTCGGTTGTAACGAGTGGTTATTTCAGTCAAAGTTGCTCTTCTATCAGCTTGAATCAGTCGGCCCATTCTCCTCTGACCTCTAGCATCAACAAGGCATTTTCGCCCACAGGACTGCCGCATACTGGATGTTTTTCCCTTTTCACACCATTCTTTGTAAACTCTAGAAATGGTTGTGAGTGAAAATCCCAGTAACTGAGCAGATTGTGAAATACTCAGACCGGCCCGTCTGGCACCAACAACCATGCCACGCTCAAAATTGCTTAAATCACCTTTCTTTCCCATTCTGACATTCAGTTTGGAGTTCAGGAGATTGTCTTGACCAGGACCACACTCCTAAACGCATTGAAGCAACTGCCATGTGATTGGTTGATTAGATAATTGCATTAATGAGAAATTGAACAGGTGTTCCTAATAATCCTTTAGGTGAGTGTACATCTGTTTATTCATTTAAGGATAATCTTTATTTAAACTTCCCTCTTTTGTCATTCACATTCATTTTTGTTTCCACACAAAAATAACCACACAAAACAAACAATATTAAATTTAATTCTTTAGGTTTGCATTTGCTTACATTTGCAACACATCTTTATATACATTGTTACTGATTTGAAGTGCACACAAATTAGTTACTTTATATCTGTTACTTACATTTGTTTCTATTTTGAGTTTAAGTTTACCCGTGAAGTGTGGCAATGATCTTCAGACATGGTCCGCTGCAGCCGCAACCTGGTGTGGCGAAAAGTCCAGGCAGGAACAAAGAATTTAAGCGTTATTGGTTCCGCCCAGACATACCATTTGCTGAGGCTGCCCGGGGGAGGAGGAAAAGTTGATGTCTTTATTAAATGATTTATTGATTTGTACATTTATGGTATTTAATTACATTTTGCTTTTCTTTATCTTGATTTAAAATATCTCTTTGTTTGGTTGAATTTTGATTTACTTGATTTGTTATGTTTAATGTAAAGTTTCATTGTTTTCCCTCTTAATTTGTAATGGGCCCATCCTTTCCTTTATAAGCTGTTGCTTTTGTTCATTTGAGTAGGTCAGTTTTAGTTTGTTGGTTTGTTGTCTGTCTCAATTGTTTTGACCTTATTTTCTGTTTTTTTATTTGTTTTTTTTGTGTTAAGAAATTTATGAGTTTGTAAAGTTTTTTCTTGGGTTCAAATAAAGATCCATTTTTCAGTGGAAAGCTTGTGTTCCTTGTTCCTGACTTCTCAGTCCCTCACATATGGTGGCAGTGGTGGGATTTTTTCAGTCAGTCAAGGACACTAAGCTGGTTTGTTTTCCTTTTTGCCCCTCATGCCTGGGTTTTTTCCCCCTGTTATTATGAGTCGTACCTCAAAGAAAAGTGTGCCTAAAGCTCCACCCTTTCAGCAAGATGAAGAAAGGGGTGAGGAGGACCAGGATGTGGCAGAAGGAGGCAAGGCAACAGGAGACAGAGAAGTTTCAGTGACTGAGTTGGCAAATCTGCTTCGAGCCCATATGGCCAGGACGGATGGCAGAGAGGTTGTAAAGCAGCAAGAGCATGCAGATCAGGAGCGATGGTTTAAAACTCTCCAGCACCAGGAGGTTCAAGCACGCAAATGGAGGTTCAAGCACGCACCTCTCCTAATCTTCACTTACCTGATGATGACCGGGAGGCCCGGGAAAGGCCCGATATGGATCCTTCAGTTTCCGATGGAGACTCCGTGGCTTCAGCTCGTCAGCAGGGTTTTAATCAGGTTGAGGACAATATATGCACGCCATTATCTCAGATACCTCGATTGAAGAAGCTGAGTGGGATCCACAAACTGCAGCGGAAGCAGCGTCTTTGACGGATGTGTTTGTGGCAGACAGAGGAAAGAGTAAGCCGTGGGCTTGGAAATCTGTTAATGACCGCCGTTCTCCCGACATGCCTCACTTTCAGCAAAGGAAGGTGGAAGGGTCTGGTAAGCCCTACATGGGGAAACCTACTTCAGCCAAATTAAATTTTGCTTCTAAACGACCTCCCATATGTTACCTGTGTGGTCAAGAAGGGCACACTAAACTGAATTGTCCAAAGATCTCAGCTCAGCTTACACAGCTATGGTTTGTACAAACATAAAGATAAATGGTGAGAAATTGACTGCTTTGATTGACACTGGCAGTGATCAGACTCTGGTAAAAAGAGAGTTTATATCACCCTCTTTGATCAGCACAGTAAACAAACTATCTATTTGCTGTGTACATGGAGATGAGAGATTGGTACCTACCGCCAATGTTTGTCAAAATAGAAGATCAGACTTACCTGGTGGAAGTGGGGGTGGCTGATAACTTGTCTTTCCCTGTGATTCTGGGTCGAGATATACCAGTGCTGCTGGAGTTGTTGCACCCGACGTGACAGTGCCACATGGTGGTGACCAGAGCAAAGGCGAACCAGCCAGAGGAGACTGAACACACACTAAGTACTTTACCTTTCTTCAATGCAGAGATGGAAACCGGGGTGCCGAAGAGGAGAAAGACTAGAAGAGAAAAGAGACAAGAGAAGGTAAAACATGCTGTTCATGCAGTGTATGAAAATATGGCCTGTGACTTACCTGTGAACTTCCAGATGCCCACCAACATCATTCAAATACAGCAGGAAGATGCTAGTCTCACAGAGTGCTTTGCTAGAGCTGCAGAGGTAAGAGAGAAGCCATTAAATGACAGTACAGCCAGATATGTGATAACGAAGGGACTACTCTATCGAGAGATCTGGGCCCAGAAACAACTGGTGGTTCCACAGTGTGTTTGGGAGATGGTGTTACATCTGAGTCACTCGATTCCTTGGACTGGCCACCTGGGGAAAAATAAGACCACTGCAAGAATCAGAAAGTATTTTTTCTGGCCGGGTTTGAAAGTGGATGTGGCCCAATTTTGTAAAAGCTGTCCTGTTTGTCAGAAGGTTTCCCTCAGACATCCGTCAAGAGCACTACAACCACTGCCTGTTATTGGTACCCCGTTTGAGAGGCTTGGAATGGATGTCATTGGTCCAGTGGAGAGGAGTCGCACAGGGAACCGTTTCATGCTGGTGATAACAGACTATGCCACCAGATACCCAGAGGTATTTCCATTAAGATCTGTGAAAGCGAAACCTGTAGCTACTTCCTTGGTCCAGTTATTTTCCAGAGTCGGATTTCCTGAAGAAATTCTAACCGACCAGGGCACTAATTTCATGTCTACCTTGTTGAAGCAGGTCTACCAGCTCTTAGGAATTAAGAGTCTGTGTACTACCCCCTATCATCCCCAAACAGATGGGCTGACTGAGCAATTTAACCAGACTTTGAAGCAGATGCTACGAAAGTTTGTCAGTGAGACTGATCGAGACTGGGATCAATAGTTGCCCTATCTTCTATTCGCTTATAGGGAAGTCCCTCAGGCTTCCACAGGCTTTTCTCCTTTCGAGCTGTTGTATGGCCGTGATGTCAGGGGCCCATTGGCTCTGCTCCAGGAGATGTGGGAAGGAAGTCTTGGAAAGAAAGAGCCCACCAGTGTTGTCTGAAGATCATTGTCACACTTCACGGGTAAACTTAAACTCAAAATAGAAACAAATGTAAGTAACAGATACAAAGTAACTAATTTGTGTGCACTTCAAATCAGTAACAATGTATATAAAGATGTGTTGCAAATGTAAGCAAATGCAAACCTAACAATAAAGAATTAAATTTAATATTGTTTGTTTTGTGTGGTTATTATAAACTATTATACTGAAACAAAAATGAATGTGAATGACAAAAGAGTGAAGTTTAAATAAAGATTATCCTTAAATGAATAAACAGATGTATGTGTTAGTGTAGATGTATGTGTGTGTGTGTGTGTGTGTGTGTGTGTGTGAAAGATACATCCACATTACCACTCTTGTGCAGCCACCACTCGGGCCATCACATTTCCCCCCCCCCTTCAGGAATCTCACCAGTAGAGCGGGAGAGATAGTCAGCGGTAACGTTGACTTTACCAGACACATGTTGAATCTTGAATCTGAAGGGCTGCATGGCGAGATACCATCTTGTAATCCTTCCATTTGAATCCTTCATTCTCTCCAACCACTGCAATGCTTTATGATTAGTCTCCAGGGTAAACTCACAGCCTAGTAGATAGTATCGTAGGGAATCCAAAGCCCACTTTATGGCTAAACACTCTTTTTCTACAGTTGTATAACGTATCTCTCTCGGAAACAGTTTACGACTGATGTAAGCCACTGGCTGTCGGCTCTCGGGTGGTCCTTGCAATAGGACGGCTCCTACTCCCCTCTCAGAGGCATCAGTCTGTACAACGAAGGGTCGATTAAAGTCGGGATTGTGTAGCACAGTGTCCATTGTCAAAGCTCCCTGGATATCCCGGAAGGCTTTCAATCTCTCCTCAGTCCACTGCAATTGGTTTGGGAAAGGTGCCCCCACCATGTCAGTTAGTGGAGCAGCCCTGCTGGAAAAGTTAGGGACAAAAAAAGCGATGGTAAAATCCAGCCATACCCAAAAAAGATCGCAGGTCCTTTCGTGTCTGAGGCACCACACACTTCTCCAAGGCTTGAACTTTCTTCACCTGCGGTCGCACAACATCCTGGCCAATGACATAGCCCAGGTATTCAGTCTCTTGTTTAGCTACAGCGTACTTAGTGGGGTTGACGGTGAGGCTGGCACTCTGAAGACGCTGCAAGACTTCTTGGAGATGCTGCACATGTTCCTCCCAGGTGTCACTGTAAACAACAATATCGTCAAGATATGCAGAAGCAAAAGGTAAACCACGCAATACCTGATCCATTAACCTCTGGAAGGTTGCCACGGCCCTGTGAAGGCCGAAAGGTAACACCTTAAAATGGAAGAGGCCCCCTGGTGTCCTGAAGGCAGTCAATGGGCGGGAGGATGGAGTCAGTGGAATCTGCCAATATCCTTTAGAGAGGTCCATTGTTGTCAAATATTTGGACTGGCCCAACCGATCAATCAAGTCACTTATGCGAGGGGTAGGGTAGGAATCAAACTTGGATACTGAATTCAAATATCGGAAATCAATACAGAATCTAATACTCCCATCCTTCTTTGGCACAAGGACTATTGGATGACACCACTCACTATTCGAAGGCTCAATAATCCCCAGGCGGAGCATTAGATCTACCTCCTCCTTCAATGTCCCCTGGAGTCGCTCAGGTATCCTATAACTCTGGCGTTTCACAACAGCATCAGGTTTCAGTACCACATCATGTTTAATCAAGTTGGTAAACCCAGGATATTCAGAAAATAGCTTCAAAGTGAAGAGAGTTTGTATTTGTGACCGCTGGGAATTTGTTAGATGATCTAGCCCGATGTCCCCAGGAACTGGCTGTGGCAGATACAGTGGGGAGAACAAGTATTTGATACACTGCCGATTTTGCAGGTTTTCCTACTTACAAAGCATGTAGAAGTCTGTAATTTTTATCATAGGTACTCTTCAACTGTGAGAGACGGAATCTAAAACAAAAATCCAGAAAGTCACATTGTATGATTTTTAAGTAATTAATTTGCATTTTATTGCATGACATAAGTATTTGATACATCAGAAAAGCAGAACTTAATATTTGGTACAGAAACCTTTGTTTGCAATTGCAGAGATCATACGTTTCCTGTAGTTCTTGACCAGGTTTGCACACACTGCAGCAGGGATTTTGGCCCACTCCTCCATACAGACCTTCTCCAGATCCTTCAGGTTTCGGGGCTGTCGCTGGGCAATACAGACTTTCAGCTCCCTCCAAAGATTTTCTATTGGGTTCAGGTCTGGAGACTGGCTAGGCCACTCCAGGACCTTGAGATGCTTCTTACGGAGCCACTCCTTAGTTGCCCTGGCTGTGTGTTTCGGGTCGTTGTCATGCTGGAAGACCCAGCCACGACCCATCTTCAATGCTCTTACTGAGGGAAGGAGGTTGTTGGCCAAGATCTCGCGATACATGACCCCATCCATCCTCCCCTCAATACGGTGCAGTCGTCCTGTCCCCTTTGCAGAAAAGCATCCCCAAAGAATGATATTTCCACCTCCATGCTTCACAGTTGGGATGGTGTTCTTGGGGTTGTACTCATCCTTCTTCTTCCTCCAAACACGGCGAGTGGAGTTTAGACCAAAAAGCTCTATTTTTGTCTCATCAGACCACATGACCTTCTCCCATTCCTCCTCTGGATCATCCAGATTGTCATTGGCAAATTTCAGACGGGCCTGGACATGCGCTGGCTTGAGCAGGGGGACCTTGCGTGCGCTGCAGGATTTTAATCCATGATGGCGTAGTGTGTTACTAATGGTTTTCTTTGAGACTGTGGTCCCAGCTCTCTTCAGGTCATTGACCAGGTCCTGCCGTGTAGTTCTGGGCTGATCCCTCACCTTCCTCATGATCACTGATGCCCCACGAGGTGAGATCTTGCATGGTGCCCCAGACTGAGGGAGATTGACCGTCATCTTGAACTTCTTCCATTTTCTAATAATTGCGCCAACAGTTGTTGCCTTCTCACCAAGCTGCTTGCCTATTGTCCTGTAGCCCATCCCAGCCTTGTGCAGGTCTACAATTTTATCCCTGATGTCCTTACACAGCTCTCTGGTCTTGGCCATTGTGGAGAGGTTGGAGTCTGTTTGATTGAGTGTGTGGACAGGTGTCTTTTATACAGGTAACGAGTTCAAACAGGTGCAGTTAATACAGGTAATGAGTGGAGAACAGGAGGGCTTCTTAAAGAAATCTTACAGGTCTGTGAGAGCCGGAATTCTTACTGGTTGGTAGGTGATCAAATACTTATGTCATGCAATAAAATGCAAATTAATTATTTAAAAATCATACAATGTGATTTTCTGGATTTTTGTTATAGATTCCATCTCTCACAGTTGAAGTGTACCTATGATAAAAATTACAGACCTCTACATGCTTTGTAAGTAGGAAAACCTGCAAAATCGGCAGTGTATCAAATACTTGTTCTCCCCACTGTATATAGTCCATCGACTACATAAATCCAAAACTGGTGACGAGCTGAATTTCTTTGAGTTTCAGCAAAAAATATTCCTATTGTTTTCACATTGCCACAGGGACTGTTAAGCTGTATTGCCGTTTTGATCAATGGGGGGCGTTGTGGGAGACCATTGTAAGTGTCATTGGACATAAACGTGATATCCGCCCCTTTGTCGATTTTTGAATGTTTTACCACACACCGGAAGTCTCACCAGCCAGTCAGATTCTGAATCATTTTTCTCAATTCTGCCAAGAAAGTATACCTCACAGTCATCATTTTCTCTGTATTGCACATGTACAGCTCTCACAGCCTTGCTTTGGCAAGCAGCAGCAAAGTGTCCGAGTTTACTACATTTACGGCATTGCTTATTATATGCGGGGCATTTGCGTGGTCTATGACATCTGTAGCAACGTGAACACAGTTTCACTTCCGTCTGTTTGTCCCCTTGCTGTCCCCTCTTATTTGTTCTCTTACCAGCAGCATGGTATTTAGCTCCTCTAGGCCGCTGTTGCAACGCAGCCACTTCAGCGGACATCACTACTTGCGTCTTTACGAGCGTCTTTGTCGTGCCATGTACTGCTCTCTCGAGTGTCGTCACTTTCCATCTGAAGTCTTTGTGACACTCCACGGTCGGCTATTCCAATAACCAGTCTGTCGCGAATGTGTTCATCTCTCTGCGCTCCGAATTCGCAATGCTTAGTGGGGTTGACGAAAACACGGGGTTGACGTACTTAGTGGGGTTGACGAGAACACGCACGTTCGTGGATAATATTCCTGCACAGTATGAATGTCTCTGCCTCCATCCCCATGGCGTAAAGCAGTGAATTTACTTGAACATCACCTGTCTCTTTGTCCAACTTTGTGGCAATCCAAAATCGTGTGAAGCGTTGAATCCACAGAGGCCATGTGGAGGGCTGGCTGAATTCGAACGACTCCGGAGCTTGAAACATCGACATCTCTGTTCATTTCGTTTAGTCAGCGGGTACAACGAACTTCTGACACCATGTCACATATACTCTCACACCCGGTATATGTCCTTTAGTATTTATTGAGCGCAACAGCTCATCCCGCACTCACATGCAACACTCACTCATGTATATGACTCCCCCTATGCTTGTGACCCCCTCTTATCACCTCATACACCCCTTATGGGTAATGTAGTATGAAACACATCCCAACACAAAGAGGAATATTATTAATATTGCAATTAGTAATGAACTGTTCAGAGGCAGGAGGAAAAACAAGAAACCAGTAAAAGAATGTGAAGGTTTAGGTGGAAACTCTAATAGCTCATCATATAAAAATGGATTAAAAATAAAAAAAATATTTTACAGAAATAAATGTTCAGTGATTATCATTATTTGCATAATCTTTGTCGCCTTCTGCTGGTAGACACATTTACAACATTTATCTCTTCTGTAGTCAGACTCTGTATTGCACAATAAATCTATTGTCTATGGCTTGTTTTTTCACTTTGCTTTAATCTTTTGTCGTGTATTCTGAGTGTTACTCCATCTATACTGTAATGGATAACAAAGAATTTTGAAACAATTCAAAGTTGGTATTTTCAGCATATTTTCATGAGCCATTATTATAAAACAAGAAACTGGTGTGAAGTCACACACACATGTCAGTGTGATCGCTGTGTGTCTCTGTGTCTTCAGTCTCTGTAGCGGCTCCTTATTCACCATCAGCTGATCCTGAGGAAACTGGACTGACGTCTAAATACTGAGAGTCCTACAATAAAACACACACAGTCACATATGAGTATGAGACATTACTGCTGTCACATCACATCAGGAGATCATTTCAGAACAAACACAGCCAGAGATATTAGTGTATTCATATTACAGCCAGAGATATTAGTGTATTCATATTACAGCCAGAGACATGCGGCCAGTGTCTGATTGATATGTGAATGGGAGTATTTTAAACCTTGATCAAGTTAAAATTCGTAACAGGAAAAAACATTCTGTTGCATACATTTTCGTGTACGTACGGTAAAATAAATCTGGCCACACACTCTTGTGCTACAAATTGGCACAAAAGGAGATTTGAAAACAAATTATCTTCTCACTCGTGATTGATGCAGTAAATCGCCGCGTTTAGGACGCTCGAATTTAAATCACCCTTTGAAAAGTCTCGTAATACCTCTGACTAACACAAGAGGGCAGCCTGTCAGGTGTTCAGCACCTCTCAAATTCATGTATGTATCGCTGCAGCCCGGAGACCTGCAGGTGGGAGGAGCTTACGCCGCAAGTGGGAGGAGCTTATGCCGCAAGTAGGAGGGATTTCACAAATGTGTGCGGAAATCCCCAAGCGTCATTGCAGAGGACCGCGGTGAATGAGTATGGCAGGAAGTAGCGACAGTAATGAAAATAAACGATTATACGTTCCTCATCATGGTTTAATTTCTTACAGCTTTGTTATTATTGTGTGTGTGTCCAATACCACTCACTGTCAACGATGAAGTCACGTCTTTACACCTTTTACCATACTTAAAGGTGACGGTGTTTTAAATTCATTAGGCTGTAATGTAGGCCTTACTTAAGCATATTTTTGAATATTAGCTACATATTCTACAGTATCAAGAAAATGGACATTTTTTTCAATGAATAAAATCATTTACAAGTCACTCATTAATTTTATTATTTTTAGTCTTTTTTATTATTTGTATGTACACTTGCAGCTCATGGGAATTGATCTGCATGCAGTGAACACTGCAAAATCCAGGGTGGAATGTTTCCGAATAAATGCCCTAGACCTCGCCTTGCGTTCCCTTCCCAGCATAACCTGGTGGATACACAAGAAGCACAATAAGCACTAGGGTTTATAGTTGACATTGAACATTTACAAACATTAACAATAATTTCTCAGCTCTGTAGGTCCATGCCATGTAAGTGAATGGTGTCCAGAACTTTTAAACTCCAAGGGATGACATAAGTAAATTAGACTTTATTACTATTTTTAGTATTCCTTTTAAATGCCACAACTAGACTAACAACTAGCTTATTTATCACCAATTTACACAAAACATACCAGGTGTGCAACATTTGTACTCAAAACGGCACTCCAAACAAGTGGTGATTGAGTACATTCTCCAGAAGAGCTGTTTGTAGTGTGAAGATTTATTTTTCCAACATGCAACACCTGAGGTGAAAAAAAAAAATAATATATACATTTAACATTATCAGTAATTTGAATAATATATATATATATATATATATATATATATATATATATAAAAAGCAAAATATAAAAAAAGCTGACAATAACAGCTCGTTTTCTCTTTCTCCCATGACTTTCACAATTTGATTGTCATGCAACAAAAGCAAATAAAGTAAGCAATAGAACCAGTACAATATCAAAATTCATTGAACGCAAGGATGCATTAAATTGATCACAAATTACAGTAAAGACTTGTCAATACAGAAAAAATCTAATTAATTACAAAATTACACTGCCACAATACCTTATTATGGTCTTCAGAATCCATAAACTGGAGAGCAAATTGTAGAAATGGAATGCAGAAAAGATCCTGTCGTGCACATTACAGATTTTGTAATTTGTGTGTGCTACTAAAAAAAACTACAGAAATTAATTTGGATACACTTTACCCTTATTCTTTTTAACTAAATCAAGACTAAATACAGTGTACAAACGCCATTATGAAATGTACTTTTTCACAACTTATAATGCTTTTTTACAAAACTAAAAACTGTCCAACAAGCTTACCCCTTCATCTCAACGGCACGCTGATAAACACGTGAAAGCGGTTTTCTTCTTTGTTTTCTGATTGATCGC
This sequence comes from Coreius guichenoti, assembly GCA_039654105.1. Lineage (NCBI taxonomy): Eukaryota > Metazoa > Chordata > Actinopteri > Cypriniformes > Gobionidae > Coreius > Coreius guichenoti. The sequence goes on along the minus strand of CM077174.1, from coordinate 1,970,834 downwards.
AAAACAAAACTTACACATTACCGCCACCAACTGTGGAGCATGAACCAATAGCTACTACAACACAGGTGATACTAAATAAACCAATCAAAATCCTCTGGAAGTTTGTACAGCCCACTTGCAGCTAAAGCCCCACCCACTTGCTGCTGACCCACCCATTTGCAGCTGGCTCCGACCTCCGTTTATACCCATCTCCTCAAATTACGCACACCTGACCTCACTCCTTGGTGTGGACTCAACTACGCCATCGTGTGGGCATCTGCGGATGTTTCTTTTTCTCTCTCTCTCTCGTTTGTCAAGTGAACTCCTTTCCTTTGGTTATTTTATTTGTTTACTATTATAATTATTTTCATTTCCTGTCATTGCTATTATTTGATACTATTCAATCTTTGTTTCACTGACTTCTCACACTTATTTAAATTTGGTTTAAACGAAGTTTAAACTTGAATTTAAATTAAGTTCTCGGTTCAGCCATTAACGTTACGTGGTGGGAGCACGTCCCTATGTGACATTCTCTGCTAAGTCAGCTTTTCCTTCTTTTCTCCTGTTGTTTCAATTTGAATTATTTTGCTTCTATTTTCCCTTTTAGTTATTTTATTTTCCTCATCACTTTATCATTACTTTATTTTCATTTGGTACCATTCTAGTACTCTGCCCTTATTTAGATTTTAGTTTAAACAAGTTTGAACTTAAATTTAAATTAAGCCTTCTCTGTTCAGCCTGTGAAAGTCACTTATCAGTAGCACGCCCCCTTCTGGGCGTTCTCATATAGGTTTGCTTTCCCCTCTCTTCTCCTTTGGCTCTATTTTTGAATAGATTTATTTCTATTTCTCCCTTTTTCAAGGTTATTCTGATAATTACCAATATCATCATTCTTTGTGTTTTTAGCACTATTTGATAAATAATCTTTTACCTCTCTTACTTTACCTAATTATTTAAATTTGGTTTAAACAAGGTTAAGCTTAAGTTGACGTTACGTTTCACTTGTTCAGCCATTTGTGTACTTACAGGTAGTACTTCCCCCTAGTGCTTGGTGGTGAAGCGACTGTTACCTTCTGGTTGGGTTTCGGTGAGTGGAGTCACCCGGCGTAACTGACACTGGCCATGTGTGAATCTCGGACACCTCTGTCCTCGTACCATTGGCGGCGGCACGCAGCCGACATCAGCAATTCGGGCACTCCAGGGAGAAGTCAACGAGTCCAGCTGACCACAAGGGCAATTTTGGTTAATTACTCTGATCTGCCCGTTTGGACTTCAGAGGAAACCCAATTTTGACCCTGCAGTCTGGCCGTTGACCCGCCTCACCTGAGTGCTGCCCACTTGTGCTAAAAGTCACAAGCTGTTTGAGTGGGCGCACCGTGGCACCAGGGGGACGAGGATCCGGGGACACCGCAGTCGAGTGTCCGGGAGCACCGGTGAGATTGACCTCACCACTGATTCTCACCTGAGTGACCCCAATTCACTCCAGGCATAGTAAATAAGGTAAGCCCATTCACTTATTGTAAGACATAGAATAAACATATTCCCTTGGCATTTAAGTGTTTGGCCCAACCTTCCTCTCTTAAGCCATACCATCCTCCTATTATAGCTCAACAGCGCCTCCCACTCATTTGGCCCTGTCATAAACCCTAGCAGTGATAGTAATTTAGACCCTTTTTCCTCTCTATCTCTTCCTATGTTCTCATTTTGTTTCATTTTTATTTCATGCCTTTTCTTCTAGTTATTTTTGGTTATTTTGTTCTGTTCTACAAACCCGATTCCAAAAAAGTTGGGACACTGTACAAATTGTGAATAAAAACAGAATGCAATGATGTGGAAGTTTCAAATTTCAATATTTTATTCAGAATACAACATAGATGACATATCAAATGTTTAAACTGAGAAAATGTATCATTTTAAGGGAAAAATAAGTTGTTTACCATGTTTACCACTGTGTGGCATCCCCTCTTCTTTTTATAACAGTCTGCAAACGTCTGGGGACTGAGGAGACAAGTTGCTCAAGTTTAGGAATAGGAATGTTGTCCCATTCTTGTCTAATACAGGCTTCTAGTTGCTCAACTGTCTTAGGTCTTCTTTGTCGCATCTTCCTCTTTATGATGCGCCAAATGTTTTCTATGGGTGAAAGATCTGGACTGCAGGCTGGCCATTTCAGTACCCGGATCCTTCTTCTACGCAGCCATGATGTTGTAATTGATGCAGTATGTGGTCTGGCATTGTCATGTTGGAAAATGCAAGGTCTTCCCTGAAAGAGACGACGTCTGGATGGGAGCATATGTTGTTCTAGAACTTGGATATACCTTTCAGCATTGATGGTGCCTTTCCAGGTGTGTAAGCTGCCCATGCCACACACACTCATGCAACCCCATACCATCAGAGATGCAGGCTTCTGAACTGAGCGCTGATAACAACTTGGGTTGTCCTTGTCCTCTTTAGTCTGGATGACATGGCGTCCCAGTTTTCCAAAAAGAACTTCAAATTTTGATTCGTCTGACCACAGAACAGTTTTCCACTTTGCCACAGTCCATTTTAAATGAGCCTTGGCCCAGAGAAAACGCCTGCGCTTCTGGATCATGTTTAGATATGGCTTCTTTTTTGACCTATAGAGTTTTAGCCGGCAACGGCGAATGGCACGGTGGATTGTGTTCACCGACAATGTTTTCTGGAAGTATTCCTGAGCCCATGTTGTGATTTCCATTACAGTAGCATTCCTGTATGTGATGCAGTGCCGTCTAAGGGCCCGAAGATCACGGGCATCCAGTATGGTTTTCCGGCCTTGACCCTTACGCACAGAGATTGTTCCAGATTCTCTGAATCTTTGGATGATATTATGCACTGTAGATGATGATAACTTCAAACTCTTTGCAATTTTTCTCTGAGAAACTCCTTTCTGATATTGCTCCACTATTTTTCGCCGCAGCATTGGGGGAATTGGTGATCCTCTGCCCATCTTGACTTCTGAGAGACACTGCCACTCTGAGAGGCTCTTTTTATACCCAATCATGTTGCCAATTGACCTAATAAGTTGCAAATTGGTCCTCCAGCTGTTCCTTATATGTACATTTAACTTTTCCGGCCTCTTATTGCTACCTGTCCCAACTTTTTTGGAATGTGTAGCTCTCATGAAATCCAAAATGAGCCAATATTTGGCATGACATTTCAAAATGTCTCACTTTCAACATTTGATATGTTATCTATATTCTATTGTGAATAAAATATAAGTTTATGAGATTTGTAAATTATTGCATTCCTTTTTTATTCACAATTTGTACAGTGTCCCAACTTTTTTGGAATCGGGTTTGTACACTATAAAAAAAGATTAGTTGACTCAACTTAACTAAGTCAAGTCATCTTGTTGCTTTGAGTTAATTTGAGTCAACTTATAGTGTCAAGTTTATTACACTTCAAAACACGAGTTGATGCAACATGCAGTTTGTTGACTCAACTTCCTGTAAGTTGGACTTGAAAAGATTGTTTGAGATAACTTTAAGAGATGTTGGTTGAATCAATCAAGTCTAATCAAGTTAGGGCAACATTATTATTTTTTTCTCATGCTCTATTGCCAAGTTACTTGAGTTTACAGAAATTGCTAGATTTAAAAAAAATTAAACAAACTAATATCTACAAAAAATCTACATGAGAATTGGCCAGTCAAACTTAAATATTAACACATGAAAAAATAGCTGAAAAGACAATTCAATAAGGACCTTTATTAAAACCCCAACAAGTCCAACTTCAACCATCCTTGCTTCAAAATAAGTGTCAATGGATGTTGAGACGTCAAAAAAAGACCTTCCTTGGGACATGTTAAAAAATTAGCCTTTACACACTCTAACACACTTTTGCTTCGGGCTGCTCACAAACTGAAATTACACTGTCCCACACATAATAATATAATACATAAAAATAAGAGTACTCTTATTTTGGGGAAAAACAATAACTCCCGAGTTCAACTGAGTCCATTCTGAGTGAATGTTCAGAGTTGCTGCAGTAAATTGCAGAAAGATTCGTAAAAACAAAACAAAAAATGTATCTCTGAGAAACTTGCTCAAAATGTTGAAAATGAAAACATTCAAACATTACTGAAATGTCCACTCTCTTGACAATTTCTCTGTAACATCACATGGATTAATGTTAATACCTTTGAAATAAGTCAGAACATGAAAACAAGGTGGGGTGACCCACAGAATGGAGATCTGTTAGAACATGAAAACATAAAAAACTGTTGTGACCCACAGAAGGGCTTTACATTTCTTTTCCTCTTACTACATAGTGGACAAATGGCAAAAACAATTAGAACACTTCCTCAGGACCAAATGCAGAAACATCCTCCTGAGCCATCCCTCTAACTGAGCAGCTTATTCTTTAGAGAGTGGACCCTGGGAGTGCACATCTCAGACCCGATTCCCACGAACAGGCGCTGAATCACCTCAAAAGTATATTTCATGTCTTTCGGATAGTCAAGGTTCAGCATGTACAGCAGGCCCATCAGGTTCACAAAAGCGTTGGGTACATCACCGAGATGACGCATGACAATCTTTTCCTCGATGACGATGGCAACATCGTTGTAGGAAACTGGAAGGGGCTCCTTCACATCTTCAACGACTTCCCTTGATGGCGTCCTCCCCAGGATCTTTTGGCTTCATGCAAAAACAAACAAAAAACAAAAAGGTGCCTGTGCTTTAGACATGTTTTGCTATAGAGTGTATCCACACAGAGGATGCCTGAAATGCCCTGTCCATTGTGAACTAGTTTTTGTATCATTGAACAACCTTTTTCTGCTTACCTCACATCTCTTCATCAATGTAGAAGGATTTTCCTTCATGTACCATGGCAGTCCCTGCAAAGCTGCTGCTCTCTTCCTTTGGTTTGATGCCTGCAAAAACGATATGTGAATTCAGTTGATATCAGAACTCTGATTTTTGTCAACCCTCAAATGACGGAAACTGAGCTTTCAGTTCAAAGAGGTAAATTAAACTCTGACCTTCTCACTGGCAGGTTTTATTCAACAAACGAACAAAAAAGTCCATCTTACAGAGCCATTTTCTTATTCATTCAGTCTGTATCAAAGTGTCTATCCAAGCACATTAATTAGAGGACGTTTACTGTCTGTCATAATCTACATCCTGGTCCCTCTCCTCAGTGGGGTTGCACAATTAATGTGGACCACAACTACAACAAATATGCACTTACGTACATCCTTGTCGAGACTCTCCATTAAGGATGTAATTTCTTGAACTTCCTCGAAGCGCTTCAACTGGAATAACTGAAGAAGTTTATGCAGATGGCTGTCCAGACCCTCATATAACTTATTGATGTCCATTGACATAAGCCTGGTGAATTCCTTGACGATCTATGTGGAGAAGTAACATTACAGTTTTAGTTCAAGTTAAAAGTCACCTAAATTTTTCAGTATGGTTTTCCGGCCTTGACCCTTACGCACAGAGATTGTTCCAGATTCTCTGAATCTTTGGATGATATTATGCACTGTAGATGATGATAACTTCAAACTCTTTGCAATTTTTCTCTGAGAAACTCCTTTCTGATATTGCTCCACTATTTTTCGCCGCAGCATTGGGGGAATTGGTGATCCTCTGCCCATCTTGACTTCTGAGAGACACTGCCACTCTGAGAGGCTCTTTTTATACCCAATCATGTTGCCAATTGACCTAATAAGTTGCAAATTGGTCCTCCAGCTGTTCCTTATATGTACATTTAACTTTTCCGGCCTCTTATTGCTACCTGTCCCAACTTTTTTGGAATGTGTAGCTCTCATGACGGCACTGACGGCACTGCATCACATACAGGAATGCTACTGTAATGGAAATCACAACATGGGCTCAGGAATACTTCCAGAAAACATTGTCGGCGAACACAATCCACCGTGCCATTCGCCGTTGCCGGCTAAAACTCTATAGGTCAAAAAAGAAGCCATATCTAAACATGATCCAGAAGCGCAGGCGTTTTCTCTGGGCCAAGGCTCATTTAAAATGGACTGTGGCAAAGTAGAAAACTGTTCTGTGGTCAGACGAATCAAAATTTGAAGTTCTTTTTGGAAAACTGGGACGCCATGTCATCCGGACTAAAGAGGACAAGGACAACCCAAGTTGTCATCAGCGCTCAGTTCAGAAGCCTGCATCTCTGATGGTATGGGGTTGCATGAGTGTGTGTGGCATGGGCAGCTTACACATCTGGAAAGGCACCATCAATGCTGAAAGGTATATCCAAGTTCTAGAACAACATATGCTCCCATCCAGACGTCGTCTCTTTCCAACATGACAATGCCAGACCACATACTGCATCAATTACAACATCATTGCTGCGTAGAAGAAGGATCCGGGCACTGAAATGGCCAGCCTGCAGTCCAGATCTTTCACCCATAGAAAACATTTGGTGCATCATAAAGAGGAAGATGCGACGAGGAAGATGCGACAAAGAAGACCTAAGACAGTTGAGCAACTAGAAGCCTGTATTAGACAAGAATGGGACAACATTCCTATTCCTAAACTTGAGCAACTTGTCTCCTCAGTCCCCAGACGTTTGCAGACTGTTATAAAAAGAAGAGGGGATGCTACACAGTGGTAAACATGGCCTTGTCCCAACTTTTTTGAGATGTGTTGATGCCATGAAATTTAAAATCAACTTATTTTTCCCTTAAAATGATACATTTTCTCAGTTTAAACATTTGATATGTCATCTATGTTGTATTCTGAATAAAATATTGAAATTTGAAACTTCCACAGCATTGCATTCTGTTTTTATTCACAATTTGTACAGTGTCCCAACTTTTTTGGAATCGGGTTTGTAGTTCATATCAGTTCAAGCATTATTTAATATCATAATATATAGGAATGGCCTACAGGAAAGATCAATTTATGTTTAATGTGTCAAATATTGTGTTAGTCATAACATAGAGCAAGTTATTGCTTGTGTCTGTTGATTAAAAAAGATGAAATATTTCTATGTTTGTACATTCTGGGTCACATCAGAAGTCATCAAATTACAGGTATAAGGTGAATTGTTCAGGGTGTTTTTACTGTTATCAAATGTAAAAATGGGTCACGTTTGACCCTCAACATTATTTAAGCGTTACATAAATGTGTTACTAAAACAATTTTAAATTTCACTTTAGGAGCACATGTGCTCAATGGGAGGAATGTTAGCATAGAGCCCTGTAATATACACAATACAACATTACTACTTTGCTATGGCTAAGAAAAAATGTACACATTTTACTTGTCTTTCAGTAAAAAGGGCAGGCCATCTGACTCTCATTTCGGCCACAGGTGGCTCCTCTGCAACGATCTGCTGTCTTCTCAGTGCGTATGTGGCATTCATTGCATCATCGATGTAGGCCAGGTTTGGGGTTGTTTTTCTCATCTCCTGGACCATCTTTTCTCTATCTTCTTCAAGACTTCTGCTGTCTCTTCCCTGGGGGAGATCTGGAAGAAAATTAGTTTCAGACCGTCTAGGTTTCTTCACTTTGTTTCTCTTCCCTCGCGTGTCCCCAGCACCTCTTTTCTCAGAATAAACCTCCAGTTCTCGACAGCCCACACCTTTCAATTTCTGTCTGTAATTGCCCATCTTGAACTTTATGCTGTGTTTCCATCCATACCATCCAGATGTGGAGCCAGGTTCTGTGAGGCAAGGGTGTTTTTCAACAAGTGCCTTGGCTACACATCCAAAATGTTCAAGTGTAGGGAAGGTCATGAATGAATATATTGTTTCAGCAAGTTTGAGCAGAATCTCAGACTTCATGTCCCTTGAAATGGATAGAAGTGCTCCACTTTCTCTAAAAGCATCATTGCCCTGTCTGAGCCTCAGCTCAACATCATATGAGAAGGTGGGAATGGGAAAATGAGCTGGAGATGATGGAGATGATGAAAGAGGATGCTGCCGGAGATGATGGTACAGCAGAGCTAAAAGTGTCCAAACTTGAGTCTGAAGAGACAGGGCAGAAAAGGACTTGCAATGTCACCTTGTCCTTTGGTAGATCGTCAACACACGTGAGGTCTTTGAAATCCTCATCTTCATATTGAAGGTCAAATGAAGAGCGTGACTGCAGTTTGTTTTTTTAACACCAGGCCGTCAACCGAATCTGGAACAGAGTCCAAGCGGAGCTTTCTAATGTCCTGTGCTGAAATGATCACACGCAACAGCTGATCTATATCGTATAGGTAAATTTGAAATCACCCAATAGACTGCACAGACCTTGTGCTTTTTTTTGATGTTCCTAGTGGGTTGCAAACTTCGAAGTCGTCTATATACAGTCCTAGGGCAATGCTAAGATCTTCTGACGAGAGCAAAATATTGTCTTTGTAATATAGACCGTCTCTGTATGTTTTGTACTGAGACAAGTGTTCAACTGTTTCAATATGTCCTGTCTCCAAGACTTTATCTAACACATCATTACGATTTAACAGCTCTGTCAGGACTTTCAAAACCGGAATATAAACAAATTTCCGTCTTGGCTCAATCACTTTAAAATTTTTCTTGTAAAAAGTTTCTCTTTTGTATTCAGGGCCAAAAGGCCCGTCTTTCGACAAGAAACTTAGGGGGTTTACTTTTTTTAACTATCTCTGTAATAGCAGCAGTGACTGCACTGTTTACTGCACAATTATGCTTGATCAGTACACTTTCAATGATTTTTGGTGTGCACTCTTCTACAACTGAGCTAATACTACAAAGCTCATTTATTATTTCCTGAATTGTTGTTTTAGACAAATGCAAATTTGTTTGCATACGCAGTAAGAGAGATGCAACTTTGTGAAGTAAAGAGAGAGATTTACTTTGAAGTAAATCATGCAGGTCTTGATCCTCTATGAAATCATCTGTTAAGTCTAGATCGTCTGAATGTGTCTCAAAGTCTGTACTTTCAGAGTTTAAAGTGCCTTGAATAAAAGTTTGATACAGGTTTTCTCAAAAATTGTCAACGGTACAGAGGTGATGTTTCTTACTCTTATGTGCACACTCGACTGAAAACTACAGTCTTTAAAGGGACATTTAACAGTTTCCTTATTGTGTATGTGTATTTTCAAATGTGCAAAATACTGTGTATCACTACAAATCTCAGATAAATTGCACAGTTCACAATTTAACCTTGCAGTCACCTGCTTTGAACGGGCTTGACTATGGTCTCTAGTTAAATGTTTTTTCAGAGATGATTCTGTCCTGAAGAAGCACACACAGTCTGCATAGACACAGGGAAGAGGACAGTTCCTTGCCTGATGACAGTGCTTCAGCTTATAATGGACAATTAGTGTGTGTTGGTTCGGCAAGGAGAAATTGCAACACTTGCAGGACCACCTCATTGAGGGGCAGTTGCCCCAAACAGCACAGCCTACACTGAAGTGAAGTAACCCTGTACAGAAAAAACAAAGAAAGAAAAAAAAACATATACAACCGTTATCAGCAAAATTGGGTTGATTGCATAAGTTTTTTTCAAGTAGTATCAAATACTTTTTTTTTTTTTAAATGCGGGTCGACCCAATTTCAAACGGCATAGGGCTCCTTTCCCACTGGCCAAAAAACCCCCGTCTGATGTCCAGCTGGCGGTCTGCGTGACCGTTCACCCCCACTGCTGCGCCTTGCCATGGATACAGTGTGTAATGGCACCACTGATCTATATAATGACTGGATTGCTCATGACGTTCTAAACTGCCATCAGGGGGTGAAGCCACCGGAAGTGTTCGAGCGGCCATCTTACTATTCCCTACCGACAGAGGGCATCATCGACATACAGCGAAAACATTGACCTAAGATCACACGATTTGCAGCATATGAGTCTCACAGAATTAGTTTTACGATACATGTATGTAAATTAATAGTTACTTCAGATGTTATCTGTAATGTTTATGGTCTTTTCGGAGAGGATGAGTCATATATTGAAATCGTTAATGTGGGTGTGTCTACTGCACACTGCCGACACAGGTAACGTAACTGAACTAACACAAAAAAATATTTCTTTATGCATGTAATTATGAAAAAAATATGAAACATATCTGTGTTTAGCTGCAGAAATTGATTTCGAATAGCTTATACAATAATTAACACGAGCCTCTATTACTATATTGCAATCTATTGTATTAGGCTACAATTCAAAGTTTGCCATGCAAAGCAGTCAGCGTTATTTGTCTGAATAAGTTATGATGCGTGTATTTTATTTCCTGATTGAGCAACATCTATTTCAGACTCTTAAAGACAGCGCAAATTTATGACGTTTACAGTTTCCATATGAGTAAAGTGTTACGTATGCCATGTTGTTGAATTAATTATTAATTTAACCATCGTTTAAATCATTAACTGCTTCTAAATGCATAACGAAATCATTGTTGAAACATTTTCAGTTAGCCTACTGTATGAATAAAAACAATACTACAGCACAACATAAATACATAAACACAACAGCACAAGGCCATTTCAGGTTACAAGGCATAAATCTTTATTCCGATTTCAAAATGCGCACTTTGGCATTTGTAATACATACACTGAAGTGTCTCATCCACCCGATGTTCACTAGTGTAATGAATATGAACGTAACTTTTGAATAAGCAGGGGGAATTCCCGACTTTAAACGAATAACCATTTCCCTGCTCAGGACGTTTGTGCTGTAAGAATGTACAGGGAGACTTCAAATATAAAAACGGTGTCTCCTTAGGCAATGTTTTCTCAGTAAAATCATATAATTTCCTATTGATTCAATAGAACGCGTGAGCTTACTAGGGAATTACAACATGGCGGGGCGGCGGCTTCACTTTTTATGACGTCATGAGCAATCCAGTTCTCAATACGACAATTCACCATGACGTCACAACAATAATAGACGTTCTTCCGGGTGGCAACCCCAAACACAACACGTTTTCGTCATAGTTTCAACTTTGATCAACAACAATGTTTTTAACTATGTAACCGTTTACAGCAGTAACCGTTTACATTTGCCCAGTCTTGTCAATGCTGTGCCAGGTTGATTAAGTGCGAGCAAAGCTTCTTGTACGAGTTGCGACGTCACGTAAATTGGCGGGTTGACCCGGGTATAACATTCCCACTGTTCACACATTTTTCCATAATACTGAGGACAGGTCTCGCACGTTTCACTCATTATCGGTGCCGAATACTTGTTACAGTCGAATATGAGGCTCAACCCTACATTAAATACTTGCTGTGACACTCCGGCGGCGCTAGCCAGCTAGTGCTACATGCTAACGTATTTCTGAAAAATATTCATCACAGGTTATGTTGACGGATAATTTGAGACAGAGAGACATTAGACGACCAATGCACATTACCAACAGATAAACTAACTAAGCTAAAACAATTTTAAATGTACTTACTTGGACGTCTCAGCTCCTAGGAAAAAAGATGGCGGTCGGCTCGGATTTTCAGAGTTCAACACGTGTGACGTCACTGCGGGTGCATGCGTGTTGGTTGAAATGGCCACCTTGACCTAATTTCTGAAGTGAACTGAACAGATTATTATGAGTTTTTAATGAGTTTCCGTGCTTTTTTTAAGTTGAAGTTGTTGTAACTCTTCTTACTTTGTTGTAATGGGCAATGAGTTCTCTCAGCTTGACAACAATAGTCCCTCTGACTAAAAGCCCAAATCCCTTTTAACAGTGTATTTGCTTTTCGGTTGTTTTGTTTTCTTTCAGTTCACCTAAAGACAGAACCTATGACAGCCATCAAGGAAATCTGAATAATAGATTGACGACCAAGCAGCCAATGTCAGTAAATGACTTACTAGGCTACCGCACTGTCAAAATCATTATTTAGATCTGACGCTCACCCACATAAATCGGCCCCACCTGGCCACCCACGGCCAAGACAAGGTGCCCGGCCTTGATTTCACTAACTGTCTGCACCAGTTAGTCAAAATCACACACACAAATTAAATAGTCGCATATTGCTGTAGCTCGCTAAACCCTACACGGACTTGCATTGGCCTCTTTTGTGTTGTCTTTCTCTTGCCTACAGTGAGCCAGTATGTCCCGTTCATCCAGCCCCACCGCCCACTGGGATCACGTCAAGACCTGGTTGAGCGCCATGATGACTGCGTTCCTGCCTAAAGCCGCTGGTGACCTGCAGCACCTGAGCCAAGAGCAGCTAAGCGACGACTTGAACCGGCGCTAGAGAGAGGATGAAACGGACCCACAGCTTCAGGAGGAAGTGGAGAGACTTCAAAATGTCTTGGCAGAACTTCGTATAGAGACAGAGCACAGAGAGCAGTTGGAGAAAGAATCCAAAGAGGAACTAGCAAGGGGAAACACTGCTCAAGATGTCACCAGCCAGCTTCCAAGAGCCCCCATCAGCAGCAAAGGGGTGGGAGCCCCTAGTCACGGCATGGCTTCCCAAGAACTCTACATGCTGGCCAGAAACATTCCAACTTTCACCCCAAACCCTGCAGGTGGTCACGACGTGCATGCCTACCTGCAGGACATAGACGTTCACTTGCAAACTGTGGCTAATGTGACCACATGGGACAGATTATATCTCCTCCGAGGTACGTCCAGCCGTGAGGTACGGAGTTTCCTCGATCGGCAACCCGAGACCAGCAGCTGCGGCAGGCCCTGATTAGAGAGTTTTCGGACCCTGACTCAGACCAAGGGATCATCAGTGCCATGGACCTGAGACAGAGCCGACTTGAAACCCCACAGGCCTACTACAACCAACTCCGACAGGCCAACTTTGGAGCACAGAACGAGCCAGGTATGGAGGAGGATTTCAACTTCAAAACTCTATTCCTTCGAAATCTGCATCCAACATTAAGCCATCACTTAGGAGTCCTGGCCTGCCCACGTAGCATGTCCACCCAAAAGCTACGGGACTTAGCCCATAAAGCTTATGCCAAGCAAAAGACTGCTTCTGAAAAGACTGTGAGAAATCCAACAATTTGCCCTGTCTCTGACCACCGTTCAGAGCTGGCTCTAGAGGGCACCCAGCAACACCACAGTGACAGACTTTTTAACAGAGAGTCAAGACCGTTCCAAGCCAGCAGAGAGCAGCACAAACCGGGATGGTGCCCGTCCTAAGCACCAGACCGGCGCTCTGAAAGATTCTGGGACAAGCCACGTCCGTCTAACCACCCAAAGGGTGGAGCCACGTGGGATGCCAGCCGATGGCCCAGAAATGGCTGACCTTCATCGGCCAGAGCATCCTGCCCAGACAGCCAGCAGCGGAACGACTCTCGACATACCCCGAACAAATCCAAGTCTGAGCACTCACCAGAGCAAAACAGTGCAGCTTCGTCTGAGTCAGCAGAGATCCTGAGGATTCTGAAAGAACTCATTCAGAAGAAACCTTGCAAGGGAGACAAGAAGGACAGGCCGGACTCCTCATGACTAAGTGTAAGGCCTGCACCCAACATCCTTCCTGACTGCCCTCCGACTGAACCAAGCACCGCTCACCAGCCACAGTCCACAGAACCAGAGACCTCACCACCAAGTGACAGCGTCGCCCAATCACCTCAGCTGACAGCTGCACTTCCTGAACAATCCAACACTGTTCATCACGCCAGCAACCAAAATCCCAAGGTACCAGAAAGTGCCATTTTGGTTGTCTGCCTCCCTAACGAGCCACACGAGACCATCCTTAACTGCTTATCGATCACCACACAAACCCCAGAACCAAGACTCCTGGGAAATCTGATCGAAAAGGGAGTGGCCCGGAAACTCTATCTAGCCATCACATTGGAGAATGAGGTGAGACTTGAAGCCCTGGTCACACCGGAGCTGATCTCACTTTGATGTCATCCCAACTCTTTGACAGACTCCGAATTAAAGCTAAGAGACAAAATCGAACTCTGAAATCGAAAAATGTGAGCTAAATGTGCAGTCATACAGCCAAAATGAGATCCAACTTGAACAGATAGCTCCCGTCCATCTAACGATTGGTCCAATGAGTCTGGTACACCCTGTGTACATCTCACAAATGGACACGTACCCCCTTCTCGTCGGCAAAGATCTGCTAGACCGCTTCAAGCCCCTATTGGACTTCAGACAGCTGAAAATTTGGGCTCAAGTGCGAGAACCTCTGCCTCTCCAGCCACCCAGATCACCTGAGCCAGACTGTCAGGCCACAGAGGTCATGGGAAATCTCGCAGCCAGCCACGAGAACACCATCTCAGCAAGAGAGCAAAGTTCAAGTTCGCTACTCTGCACTTTCCAACTCACCATAGACTCTGACTCCCACTGCCCCAAGGTCATGACTGACCTCCAGCTGAATGATGTAACAACTACAGACATCATACTCGCACTATGGGCAGACAACTCAGCCATCTGTCTTGCACTGTTCAAAGCCCTCATGGAAGACACACCAGACCTTCCGTCTGCCAGCAAGCGCACCCGCTTCCCTTTGGACTCCTGCCTATCAACCATGGTAACTGCCAAGGGCATCTGCGCTTTGAACTTGAAATGAATTGAACGGTGTCTCACCCACTACTTCCTGGTCCTTCCAGACCCGCTGCATAATGTCTACATAGGAACAGACATCTTGATTCGCCTCAAGGCTCATGTGGACATTATCAATGAGGTGGTGTGGGCCCCACAGACATCACAGCCCCCTGTGGTTCCTGTCAACCCTGAAAACCTCCTGTCAGGCCAGACCATTCCAGAAGTCTGTACCTTAATCAATGAACAGGAAACTGCAGTACCGGCTTACACCAAAGGGGTCGCTGTTTGGCTCAACATGCGATGTGGTCAAACACTAAATCACACGCTGGACTTCTTCCAACCTTCACCTGAATGTGTGGAACTTGGACTCACTCTGGAAGCCACACCACTCACTGAACTGTCATCCCCAGTAGTCTACATCCTGTTCAGAATTGAAGAGAATGCGTGTCAGGGAATGCCCACCGCCTACGTCGATGGATGCTCCTACAACCAAGAGGGCATCCTAAAAGCAGGTGCAGGCGTACTATGGCTGAATGACCAGCCTTGCCCTCCACAGCACTTCAAGTTGGGTCCTCAGTCATCGCAATATGCTGAGGTAGCAGCCATTCTAATAACCCTCCAAATCGCATCAGCCCATAACATCAGAGAACTCCTTATTTGCACAGACTCCAACTATGCCAGACTCAGTTTTACATGCCACCTTCCAGGTTGGAAACAAAATGGTTTCAAAACAGCAAACAACAAGTCAGTCAAACACCAACACCTGTTCCAAGAGTGCGACGACATCACAAGAGTACACGCCATGATCGTCTACTGGAAAAAGGTGAAAGGACACTCAAGGCAACCAGGCTTTGACAAAGACTTGAATGACCAAACTGATGCCCTGGCCAAGACTGGCGCACTTCACGGCAATCTATGGTCACCTCCAACCCACCCACCCTTAATGTTGCAGCGATAACCCACAGCAAGAGAACGATTCCTGCGACGGTTCCAACATCACAGCCGCTTACGCTGGGTCCACAAATTTCCAACAACGACATAGCTGACATGCAAGCCTCTGATGCTGCCATACAAGCTATGCTAAACCACCTCTCAGACCCCTCCAACCACCCTATCACTGCGTCTGAATTCACTGCTGCCTCAGGCCTCAGACGACTGCATGACGTCAAACACATGCTGCGTGTGAAAGACAACATTCTGTGGTATGCCCCTGATGACCTCACAGCACAAAGGCTTGTGGCGCCACATTGCCAAAGGGGGGTCATGCTAATGTATGCCCACGACGCACCATGTGTCGGACATCACGGTACCAGAGCCACTTACGAGACACTGAAACAAGTGGCATACTGGCCTGGCATGCAGCAAGACATGGTAGAATATGTCAGAGAGTGCCTGGTTTGCTGCCAATTCCAACCAGCAAACCCAAACCATAGAGCCCCACTGCACCGCAGAGGAGTCACATTCCCATGGTCAGACCTCCAAATAGACTGGGTAGGACCCCTGCCCAGATCGACGAGGGGCAACAAGTACTTCCTCACAGTTGTGTGCCAGTTCGCCAAGTGGGTAGAGTGTCTTCCAGCACCGAACGACACTGCCCAAACCATGGCATACCTCCTGATGAAACACATCTTCGCCAGGTTCGGACTGCCACTTAAAGTGAACTCGGACAGAGGCACTCACTTTACAGCTGAGATCATGCAGAAAGACTGGGATGTGAAACTTCCTTTGGTGCTCATGGCCATCAGAGCCACCCCGCATAAATCAACTCGTGTCTCCCTTTGATGAACTAATGACTGGGTGGCAAATGACACTGCCGCTGCACCTGCTGTATCAAACGGGAGACTCCAGCCTTGTCACAGCCTACACCACTCACCAGTACCTTGACGAACTACACCGGCACCTGAGAACAACCTTTGCTTTCGCCCAGCAACAGCTTCAAAAGAGTGCTGAAGGCCAGAAAGCATATTATGACCTGAAAGCGTCACACCAGGAACTGGATGTAGGCGACAGGGTCTGGTATTATAGCTTTTTCCAGCCGCCCCAGACAGCCTCCCATCGGCTGTCAAAGAAATTTCTACCCCACTGGACAGGACCTTATGAGATTGTGGACAAACTCTCCTCAGTTGCATACCGAATCCAACTGAGCCGGGGACAGAAAGAGCCAATTTTCAAATGGGTCCACCGCAATCAAGTCAAAAGACGTGGCTACTGGCAGAGAAAGACAGGGAGGGGCCAATGCAAGCTAAACTCAGTTGCAGTCTTCACAGCACAAAGACTGTCTTGACCAACCAAGGACATCCCTTGCTGATCGACCACTTCTCTCCCCATCTCTCTTTCTCTCTCTCTCTCTCTCTCTCTCTCTCTCTCTCTCTTTTCAGTACCAGGATGCTGCTGTGGCTCACTGTCCTGTGCCTCCAGTTCACCAGAGGACGACTGCAAGCAGATATCCTGTCACCAGGTCCAGCATCAGGCATTGTTCTTAGGGGACAACCTGGACTCCTGATCACCAACTGCAGGACCCACACCCAGAAAGTGTATGTTCGACTTGTGTATGTTCGATGACCCTCACAACATCTACCAAGCACACTATCCCTGCACCGTTACACAGTACAGCTGGGCAGGTGCACGGTGGACAGAGGATGCCCTCACTCATGCAGAAGCCGACGTCAAGCACATGCTCACCCAACTGGGAAAAATGACAGTCACGCAAGCAGAGCTAAGTGGACACAACCGCCGCACCAAACGGTTCCTGGGAGCATTGCTCGGAGCCGCCGCTGCTGTCGGAACCCTGTTCAACATTGGCATGTCTAGCGTCAACGCAGTGAGCCTAGCCACTGTAAGGCGGCATGTAGCTGAAATCCAGACTGAGATCCCACAGCTGAGAGAACAGCTTGTCAACACTCCCACTCGTACGGCCACCCTGACTTATGATCAGCATGACACTGCTACCCGCATCAGCCTGCCCAACCAGAGTATGTGGATTCAAGTACCAAAAGGTGCCATCCTCCACCTCGATGATCTGGCGTTGTACCACCTCCCAAGTGAAGAGTACTGGTCAGAGCTGGAAATCCCATCCTTCTTCAAGAATCACAACTTCACTCTAGATCCAGTAACACAAGCGTATCTTTGCTCAGTCACCTTCCTAAAAACTCTGGATGCTTTAGATGCGTTTAAGATTTGTGCCCCTGTTTAAGGTGATATTATTCTTTGCTGACTCTCTCGGGTTACTTGTTTGTGAAATTGCCATTCTTGATCTTTCTTTCTTTCTTTTTCTACTTTTCGTTATTCTGTACATATATGTATTCTTCATTTAGTCATATGTATTCGTAGTATCAATTATTAAAACCATTGTATCCACGTTTGATTGTCATTGTTGCCGCTCACAAAAAACATAGTCACTTAAATGTTCAGATCTAGCTACAAGCCTGCATATATCGTTGAATACTTGAATTAATATCTAGTTCAGAAAGTTATTCTTCGCGGCAGAAGGGTAATCTTCCTGAAGATATGATAGAAAGAATAAAGCTTTGTGAGAGTTGATAAAGATTGTATTGTCGGTTGGTCAAACGAACGGACCAGTTGAATTTTTTATTAATTCTTTAAAAGTTATTCTGTAGCCTACTGATTTGGCATATATATTCGTAGTTAATTGCAATCCATTGTTGTTAACAGCCACTCCCAAATTTGCAATGTGAATTTGAACAATTAAAAGGCCTTACTAGGTATTGGAATGTCACTCAGGCAAAGGAGGTAGACTGATGACTCTAGTCGCTGGCCTCAAGTAGGTTCTGTCCTTCACTTTGATTTCAGCTGTTCCCGATTATCCTTTCCTGGGTAGACCTGTGTAATCCATCCAACAGGCCAAAGCGCGTGAGGTAGCTGCGGGTCCACAATCATAACGGTTTCACCTACTCATAGATTTTCCTTCTCTGACATCCATTTCTGTCTGGTTTGAAGGCTAGGTAGGTCATTACGGATGAATTGCCTCCAAAAGTGATCAGCTAGCAGCTGACTATGCCTCCATCTCCGTCTGCTAAGGCATTCGGAATCCTGTTATGTCACTTGTGGAAGCGAGGCATCTCACTGCCCTATCAACAGGATGTTGGGTGTAACTGGATCTGGGTCGGCGATGTCTGAAGATGTGTATGCAATTGGTTTGGAATTCAGTATACCCTCTATTTCAATGAGAACAGTCCACAATACTTCTTCAGTGACTGCCTGTACTCCGAGGGTTACTTGCAGGGCTGTTTTCAGGGATCGATTTTCCCGCTCCCAGCATCCACCGAAATGTGGTGCATTGGGTGGATTTAAAGTGAACTTAATCTGCTGACTTGCAAGTTGAGCCTGGAGCTCAGGCTGAAGAGCTGCAAAGGCATCCCTAAGTTCCTTTTCCCCACATTTGAAATTTGTTCCTTGATCTGAAAGGATTTCAGAGGGTTTGCCTCGCCGTGCAATGAAGCGACGAAGGGCCATCAGGAATGAATCACTGTCCATACTTGTGAGGAGATCAATATGCACTGCGCGTGAGATCATACACTTGAAAATGATCCCCCAACGTTTCTCATTTCTGCGTCCCACGTTTATGAGATAGGGACTGAAGCAATCTATCCCCATAGAATAGAAAACTGGCTGGTGAATTCACAACCTGGCTGGTGGGAGGTCTGCCATTCTTGGGGGATGCGGGTTGGCTCGCCATTTCTGGCATTCAATACATTGGCATTGATGATGTCTGACTGCTGCTCGTCCTCTTAATACCCAGTATTTCCTCCTGAGTTCTGAAAACACCCTCTCTGGTCCAGGGTGATGCAGACGATCATCATAGTCTTTGATGATCAACTTGGTGAGTGGGTGATGTGGGTCAAGGACGATGGGGTGGATGTTATCCTCTTCTAGCGGACTGATCTGTCTGAGACGACCACCAGCATGAATGAGATCGGTGCTGTTATCCAGTTCAGGGGCTAGACACAGCAGTCAACTACTGCTTGGCAGTGGTTTACCAGATTTCAAGTATGACACCTCGTCTGGGAATGATTCCTCCTGGATCTGACGGAGGGCTGTGAGCTTGGCTTCTTTATAGTCTTCTGCAGTAGCAATTGAGGAAGAGCTCTCATTCGATGTTGTACGAGGGCCTTTAGGTAGTCTGGGAAGGTGCGAAATTGATGAGGATCTGGTAATGACAGAGCAGAAGTTACCAGTCCACAGAAGGTTTACCTTTTCAGCTCTCTGTCTTGGGTTATGTGGGCAAATGGTGGCATTTCTGGCCAACTGGCTGGTGTCTGTCTGAGGAATGCTGGACCTTGAATCCATCTGCTGTCTTTGGTGAGATCAGAGGGAGATTTTCCTCTTGTAATGGCATCCGCTGGGTTGTCTTTCGACTGTACATAATGCCAAGTATCAGATTCAGTTAAGTCCTGGATCTCTGCCACTCTGGTCCCCACAAAAACCTTAAAGCGGCAAGAATCTGATAAAAGCCAGTTCAGTATTGTAGTGGAGTCAGACCACAAAATGATGCTGCTGAGGGGTAATGTTAGCTCTGTTTTCAGGACTTTAGCCAGCTGCGCCCCGTGAGTGCTGCACACAGCTCAAGACGAGGAATGCTTTGTTGTTTCTTGGGGGCGACACAGGACCTGGCTGTTACAAAGGCCACCTCCACTTTACCTTGAGGGTTCTCTGTTCTTAAGCACGCCACAGAGCCATAGGCTTTCTCTGAGGCATCACAAAAGATGTGAAGCTGCCTATTACTAGTGGAACAGTCCAGTTCTTTGCTGCAATAACATCTGGGCAAAGGGATGTACTGCAGGTCTTCCAACTCGCTCTCCCACTCTTTCTCTGGTAGTCGTGGGTCACCCCACTCTCTCTTTTTGTCCCACAACCTTTGTACTATTACCTTAAGTAATGTGACTGCTCCCCTTAAGCCTCGCAAGTGCAAACCTAAATCTGTACTGTGGCAAAACTCTGACACCCGTCACCAAAGACAAATTTGCAGAAAGGCTGAACGCAAATGGAAACGGGACAGGCTACCTGTCTCATTCCAATGTTCAAAGACTCTCTCTAACATCATACCAAAATGCTGCTAAGTCTGCGAAAGCTGCCTATTTTTCTAATTTAATTTAATCTAATCACTCTAACCCAAAGATTCTGTTTTTTGTCATTCAGTCTGTTGTAAATCCATCTGCTAACACATTGTCTGTTGCCTCAGATGCTCTATGTGAAGATTTGCAAAGATTTTTTATTAATAAAATCACTAACTTAAGACTTAGTGTCTGCCCCAATTTAACTGTCCCTCCTAGCCTGTCACCTGCTTCTGGTTTTTAGGAGGTTTTTGAACCTATCAACCTCCAGACACTGAAGCACGTGACTGTCAAGATCAAACCTTCATTTTGTCCTAATGATATCATTCACCCGAAATTTTTAAAACTAATCATTTATTCGGTTGGGCCAGGTATGGTATCTCTCATCCACAAGTGTCTCAAAACGGGCTCTGTTCCTGCCAATCTTAAAGTGGTCACGGTCACTCCTCTTCTCAAGAAGCCTTCACTAGATCCTTCTGTTTTAAAAAAATTTCGGCCTATCTCTGTCTTACATTTCATGTCTAAGTTATTGGAGAAAATTGTGCTGGACCAACTCCAACACTTTTTGTCAAAAAATGGTATCTATGAGGTCTTTCAATCTGGTTTTAGATCTGCTCACAGCACTGAGTCTGCCCTCCTGAGAGTGTTAAATAATATTTATCTCTCCACTGATTCCAGAGACACTGTGGTTCTTGTTCTCTTAGATCTCTCGGCAGCTTTTGATACCATTGACCACCATACTCTTTTATCTAGACTAGAGTCTTGGGTGGGTCTAAAAGCTTCTGTTCTGACATGGTTTCAGTCATACCTGTCTGAAAGAAAGTTTTTAGTTAAGATTGGTAATTTCTCCAGCACTATGGCACCTCTGACCTGTGGTCTTCCACAGGGCTCCATTTTGGCTCCTTCTCTATTTTCTCTTTACATGCTACCTCTGGGCATGGTAGTATCATTTGTATCAATGGTGTATCATTTCATTTTTACGCAGACGACACCCAAATTTATATTCCTATCAAGAGAAACAACCCTGAAGCGATTAAATTCTCTTCTATTATGCTTAGAGAAGGTAAAAGCATGGCTAGCCCAAAACTTCCTCTTTCTAAATGAAGACAAGACTGAGGTCATTGTATTTGGCCCGAATTAAAATTCTCAGTGTATAAGCCCTGATTTAAAGAGTCTATCAGCTTTTAAATCTCCAGGAGTGCGGAACCTAGGTGTTCTAGTTGACCAGCATTTAAAATTTGACAAACACATTTAATCTGTAATCAGTTCAAGTTTCTACCAACTTCGTTTACTGTCTAAAATCAAACGCTTTCTCACTCCGAAAACTCTGGAAATGGCTATTCATGCATTTATAACGTCTCGGCTAGACTACTGCAATTCCTTATATTGCGGTATATCAAGTTCTCAAATTGCAAGCCTTCAGTTAGTCCAAAATGCTGCGGCTAGACTTATTCACAAGTGTCGCAAATATGACCACATTTCACCGATTCTCAAATCTCTACACTGGCTGCCAGTTCAACAGAGAATAGATTTTAAAATTCTACTCTTTGTTTTTAAATCTTTGCATAACTTAGCTCCTGCCTATCTCTCTGGACTTGTTTATCCTTACACTCCGTCCAGAAGCCTAAGATCCAACGACAAGGCTCTGCTGGTAGTCCCTCGCGATAGACTCAAGCGTAGAGGGGAGCGTGCATTTGCGGTGGCAGGGCCTCGACTCTGGAACACCCTGCCTCTAGAGATTAGAACGGCCCCTACCCTGTCAGTCTTCAAGTCTCTGTTAAAAACCTACCTGTTTTCTCTAGCATTTCTATCCCTAGGTTGATCTTCCTTTTTACATTTGAGTCTGATACTGCCTTGCTATTTCTGTTGTGCTATTTTATCTTTTAGTCTGATACTGTCTTTGTCACTCCTGTCTTTCCATTCTATATTGAATATGTTACTGCTCTGCCATTTCTGTCCTCCCATTCTATATTTGAGTCTGATACTGCTTTGCCATTTCTGTTTTGCTATTTTATCTTTGAGTCTGATACTGCTTTGCCACTCCAGTCCTCCCATTCCAGTCTGATACTGCTTTCCCACTTCTGTTTTACTATTTTAAAATTGAGTCTGATACTGCTTTGCTATTTCCGGTTTTAAGGTTGCTCTTAGTTTTGCTATGAGCTACTAATTGCTGTGTTGCTATGCAGGTACTATTTTCCTGTTTTTTATCTGGCTGTTCTGTAAAGCACTTTGGTCAGCTGTTGTCAGGCTGTTGTAAATGTGCTATATAAATAAAGTGAACTTGAACTTGAACTTGACTGTAGTCCGGCCCACAACAACAACCTTATTGTCAAGTTTGCTGATGACACCACAGTGGTCAGACTCATCTCAAAGGGAGACGAGGCAGCTTATAGAGAGGAAGTTCTGAACTTGGCAGCCTGGTGTTCAGAGAATAACCTGGCTCTGAACACCAAGAAAACTAAGGAGATCATTGTCGACTTCAGGAAGAACAGCACCGACCTAGCCCCCCTTTTCATCAACGGTGAGTGTGTAGAGAGAGTCCACACCTTCCGGTTTCTTGGCATCCTTATCTCCGCTGACATCTCCTGGACAGACAACACTACAGCGGTTATCAAGAAGGCTCAACAGCGGCTACAGCGGTTCTCAGGAAGTGCAACCTGGATTCTAACTTGCTGCTGACCTTCTACCGCTCGTCCATTGAGAGCCTACCGACGTACTGTATCACAGTATGGTACGGCAGCTGCACTGTGGCAGACAGGGAGAGGCTTCAGAGAGTAGTAAAGGCAGCACAGAAGCTCATCGGCTGCCCTCTCCCCTCCTTGATGGACATTTACACCTCCTGCTGCCTTAGCAGAGCGAAAAACGTCATCAAGGACAGCTCCCACCCTGGCTTTGATCTGTTTAACCTGTTGCCCTCAGGGAGGCGCTACAGGTGCATTAGAACAAGGACCAACAGATTTAAGAACAGTTTTTTTCCAAAAGCCATAATCACTTTGAACTCACATATCACTCAGACTGTGACTTCACAGTCTAACCCCCCAATCCTCTGACTTTCTTCTATTTCACTTACTGTGCAATATTTAAATATTTAATGCTTTTGATAATATTGATAATATTTACCTCTCCTTTTGCACTACTTATTTAATTCTATGTTGTTATATTTCTTGCTGGAACTGGAAAAGGAGTTGCTTTTATTTTTCATTGTATATGTGTATATTGACAATAAAAGGCATTTCAATTTCAATATACTGTGTTGTAAAGGAGGCTCTCTCATGTGAGGAGGAGGAAATGTTCATGTTTCTCAGGTCGTCGATCAGCTCTGTGCTGTCCTCTGGCACAGCTGGGCACGGCTGTCTCTTAGCGGCAGGCGGCAGCCTCGAGCGTGGGGCTGGTATCGGATGGTATGGCTGGGGAGTCTAAATGTGAGCTGCTGGAGAGTGAGAGCGTGGTGATGGCATCGGTGAAGTGACTGATTCAGGTGGAGCTCTCCGCTCAGATTTCAGGCTTTGAAGCTCATGGAAAAGTGCAACATTTAGTTGACGCATCTCGTTGACTGCCGAGATGATCTCAGGGAGCTGGCTAGCTTGTCGTTGCAATAAGGCTGCGTTCTCCCGCTTCATCTCCTCTAACATGGCTGTAAGCTCCGGTAGCTGTCTCTCTTGCCGTTGCAATGCAGCATTCTCCTCTCTCAGTCTTTCAGAAGTGCTGTCCCACTGGTCATTCAGTATCCATTCTGTGCGCTCTGATGCTTGGCTAACTGGTGAAGTGGATCTGGAATGACCTGTAGTACTTGGCGGGTTATCATCCTGTACACCCTGATAGCTAGGCGACCGTGGTTGCTGTCGACGAGGCCCAGGTACACTGA
Source organism: Coreius guichenoti (assembly GCA_039654105.1). NCBI lineage: Eukaryota > Metazoa > Chordata > Actinopteri > Cypriniformes > Gobionidae > Coreius > Coreius guichenoti. Next base: position 1,946,520 of record CM077174.1, on the reverse strand, counting down.
GCTCGTAGTCTTCGAAGTAAGCTGGAGGGTTAATTCTTCTTGGTCGCACAGCAGGGGGATCTCTATCTGGGTGAGACATAGCTGCAACAGTCCACTTATCCGGCTCAAAGGACCATGTAAAAACTGCTGTTCACTCTTTTATATTTTCCGGTTCTAAGTAATTGAACGGCTACAGGATGTCCTGTTAGAACATTACGTCTCACACCAGTCTGTACTTCAAGATGATTTATTCTGCAAATGTCATGGGTGTGTGGTTCTGTAAACATAAACAATATACAAAATATAAATAAACATAAATGTACAAATCACAGATCTATAAACAGTACTTATCTATTAGTTTTAAGCAGCATATTAAATGGCACATTAAAGAAATAGACATAAACCCAAATATATGAATACAACTCTATACAATGTTTATGCTATCGCACTGCAAGCCTATTGCACGTAGTGCTAACAGCGCATACATCTAACTTGTCTGACTAACATGCCCGTACATGTTTCCTGAGACACTTTCAAGTCTATACAATATAAGTGCAGCATCAAATACTTTACAGATAAAGAACACAGGAAGATTATATGGCATTAAGACAAGGTATTTAGGCAACAACATAATGTGCAAACTGAATTATTAATGTAAACATTCAGACAGAATGCCGCAGTAGTGCTCCTTACGGTCTCTTAGCAATATAGTAATCACTAATGACGAGAAAATACTTACAATCAGTTGCATGCACACACAATCCACAAAGTCTGTTAATAATGTTAATAACTATATACAAGCGCATCTCTGCATCCTCACTCACTGATATCTTGTTTACAACTCCGCGGAGCAGTCCAAATCACGAACAGAGGTGGGGGAGTTTGGAAGAGTCCATTTGTGAAGGGTGGCCTTTTTTACAACGTTCTTCATATGTATTTCAGGATAAACTCCACAATCCATGCAGTGCTGCAGAATAGCAATGAGCTGCCGAATGATGTGTTTTACTGAATCCTCTATAAAGCGATTGGATAAGCGTAAACAAGGACACGTAATGACGTGGAAACTCCAGGACCAGGATGTCTTCATCTTCCGCTGGAAACAGGTCATATAGCTGTATAATATTTTTAATTGATGTCTTTTGTAGCCGTATCATTGTAGCTGCATCTTGACTAAGAGGTCTGGAGTAGCCGGGCTAAAGAAAAGAGATTGACAAAAGGTTAGTTGACTCTCCTAACTAATCTCACATCTCCTAACCAAAGGCCGGGTTTACTTCACTTTCAGCTTTCCACTCCGTCTCCATTAGTCATCTAATCCAGGGGTTTCCAAACTGACCCCCAGGGGTCCTCCAGAAGGTTCCAAGGGGTCCCCAGAAAATTTCAGAGAATAAAAAGACAAAGCAAAAATGGATAAAGTCTACTGAACATTCTAACTGTTTCATTTCTAAATGTTTCTCTCCTTTCTTGCCGTATACGTACTTTCCAGAATTGTATGTTTGCTTTGTATCTTTCTGTTGAGTTTTTCTCACTCTAGTCCCCTTTATCTTGCTCAATGGGGCTGTAAGGCAGTATTCTCAACGCAGTGCGTAAGCTGCTTACATACATTTATTGCAAAAGTTGCTTATACAAATAATTTTTAATTGAAAATGTGCTTCTTCAGGTTTATACATCCAACATTAAGTATAGCCAATTTAAGTTTGGAAACAATGTTGTATTTACAATGTCACACTTACTATTTATCTAACAGTATAAATGTTTATTCATACATAATATATATCAATGGATTTTAGGAAGGGGGTCCCTCAAAAAAGGTAAATCATATTTGGGGGTCCTTGGCATCATAAAGTTTAAAAACCCCTGATCTAATCGCATGTTTATATTCATTTAACTACTTACCTGGGAATATTAAACCACACACTTTGAGCTTAAAGAGTTTGGGAAATTAAAGAAGCAATGTACTTTACAACTGATGTTTCTAAGCTATGTCAATTATACACTCACCTAAAGGATTATTAGGAACACCATACTAATACTGTGTTTGACCCCCTTTCGCCTTCAGAACTGCCTTAATTCTACGTGGCATTGATTCAACAAGGTGCTGAAAGCATTCTTTAGAAATGTTGGCCCATATTGATAGGATAGCATCTTGCAGTTGATGGAGATTTGTGGGATGCACATCCAGGGCACGAAGCTCCCGTTCCACCACATCCCAAAGATGCTCTATTGGGTTGAGATCTGGTGACTGTGGGGGCCATTTTAGTACAGTGAACTCATTGTCATGTTCAAGAAACCAATTTGAAATGATTCGAGCTTTGTGACATGGTGCATTATCCTGCTGGAAGTAGCCATCAGAGGATGGGTACATGGTGGTCATAAAGGGATGGACATGGTCAGAAACAATGCTCAGGTAGGCCGTGGCATTTAAACGATGCCCAATTGGCACTAAGGGGCCTAAAGTGTGCCAAGAAAACATCCCCCACACCATTACACCACCACCACCAGCCTGCACAGTGGTAACAAGGCATGATGGATCCATGTTCTCATTCTGTTTACGCCAAATTCTGACTCTACCATCTGAATGTCTCAACAGAAATCGAGACTCATCAGACCAGGCAACATTTTTCCAGTCTTCAACTGTCCAATTTTGGTGAGCTCGTGCAAATTGTAGCCTCTTTTTCCTATTTGTAGTGGAGATGAGTGGTACCCGGTGGGGTCTTCTGCTGTTGTAGCCCATCCGCCTCAAGGTTGTGCGTGTTGTGGCTTCACAAATGCTTTGCTGCATACCTCGGTTGTAACGAGTGGTTATTTCAGTCAAAGTTGCTCTTCTATCAGCTTGAATCAGTCGGCCCATTCTCCTCTGACCTCTAGCATCAACAAGGCATTTTCGCCCACAGGACTGCCGCATACTGGATGTTTTTCCCTTTTCACACCATTCTTTGTAAACTCTAGAAATGGTTGTGCGTGAAAATCCCAGTAACTGAGCAGATTGTGAAATACTCAGACCAGCCCGTCTGGCACCAACAACCATGCCACGCTCAAAATTGCTTAAATCACCTTTCTTTCCCATTCTGACATTCAGTTTGGAGTTCAGGAGATTGTCTTGACCAGGACCACACCCCTAAATGCATTGAAGCAACTGCCATGTGATTTGTTGATTAGATAATTGCATTAACGAGAAATTGAACAGGTGTTCCTAATAATCCTTTAGGTGAGTGTATCTTGTACTGTCTACATACAGGTTTATCAATTATCAAATTAGAATTGAATAAAACAACTCTTAGAGAATTTCATGAAGAATAAAGTTGTCAACTTACCAACTCCACCAGCCTGTCAGACGGGTGCTTCCGAACACATTTGATGAGCACCTAAAAAATGTTTTGCAAACATAAGTAAACTGATCCATTTTAGTTTGTGTTCATGGTAATCTACAATCTGTACATCAAAACTGTAAAAACTGATGTTTATGTCAGGACTGAAAGAGAAACGAGAGGCAAAAGGTGTGGTGTACAGAAAGAGCAACTTACTGGTTTGTCATCCGAGTTTCGATATCCCCAATGAATCTTGCCATTGCGACTCGATCGCAGTTCCTTTCCCACGTCATATAGAGAGTGAAATGATTCTGAAACACACAACAGCATGTTAATATCCAGCATGAGACTGAAGTCCAGCAGCAGCTGCTTGTGCCTGAACACACCTGAGCAGATCAGGTGAGGAGTTCAAACTTCGGTTTCGGGGGTTTTAAAAGGGTTCTACTTTCTCCAGAAGTTCTTCCCTTCAGTGTGTTCTTCTGCAAACAACAAATATTGATTAGAAACGTGTTTTATTAGCACAGATTACAGCTGATGATTCACTAGAAAACGTTTGAAACACACGCATGTTTGAGTCAGAAATGAAATACACTTTACTGTGCAAAAATATCGATACAGCCAACGGTGGGGCATTTCATTTAAGGATTTACGGCCGTATATATTTTAGAGATATGTGTTGTATCGTGAGACCCGTGCCAATACCAGCCCTGTTACTGTCCCCGAAGAGAAAAGGGACCCGGACTCATTATTGCTACGCATCTACACCCATCAAGTTATATTGTATTTCTAGAAAATATTCCTATTGCATGCACTTGTGCAACTTTTGAACTATAAACATATCTTAAAACGATTATACCTATGCACTGGAAGCTTGGATCAGAAACATATGTGCTGTGCTTCCCTGAGAACTCAAATGAAAGCTTGAAAACTACAGGAATAACCGGGATTAGAGAGTTGTGTGCATAAAATATCCCGTTTGCCCGTTTGGGCTACAATTGATCTCCACACTATATTTGCTCATATTCTCACTTCCCTACATCAATATTGTCAACACATATTTCACATTTACACCCTGTTCTCCTTGCCAACAGCAAACATTAGATGTTGATGAGGCTCATGTTGTTCCTCGCAGAAAGAGAAGGCCGTTTTGAGGCGTGTAGTCCGAACACAATCAGGACATGTGTGTGACACACTTGAGTGTTTGAGTGAATGAAGAGAACCCTGTGGATTGGCACTAACAGGAGAAAGAGTGAAAGATCATCTCCGCGTCTCTCGATGAATTAACGCACAGAGGAACACAGTAACATAAGAATGATGTTTTCTTCCATCTCTGATAGACCACCATCTTCTCTTTATTCATTATATCTAGCCAAGTTTCATATATAAGTTTCTCCTTACAGTAAATGACCGGAAGAGTGTGAGCGGAAGTAAACATGCACACACTTGCATTGCCGCGCTCAGCGGCGCCATCTTGTGTGCCAAGCCCATTATAAGCACAGCGCTGCTGATATGCGCTGCTACATAGAAGTGCTCTCGTTTATTTCTGTGCACATGTCAGGTGTTGATTTGTGTGGAGGTCGTGAGTTAACTGTGGTGTTGTCCTCCCACGTGACTCTCGGGGCCGGCGGGGGTTCAGACGCCGCTGTTGAGCTGCTGTTGCCGGGCTTTCTCACAGCGCCACCCAGCGGCGGAGCGGCCTCGAACACCTCGGAGCTGCTGCAGCTAGGGGTGTTCAATTCCAGGTTTTTTGGAGTCGACTCCGATTCCTGACTCCCACTGTAGGAGTCTATAGAATCGAACACCTTGGAGCTGCTGCAGCACACATCCGTGGAGCTGGAGAGCTGCAGCAGCTCCAAGGTGTTCGATTCTATAGACTCCTAGAGTGGGAGTCAGGAATCGGAGTCTCAGATTCACACTGGATTTGCTGTAGAATGTGTTAGAAACAGTGGCGTAGGCAGAAAGTGGATGATGGGTGGGCCTCTAATAGTGTGGGTGGGCCAGAATAATTCGCATTACCTCTTAATTTGGAAGAAAAATCCAGTGCCTTCCGATGGGCCAGACGAAAAACATACCCATAGCTTACCTTGTATGGCTGATGTCTGTTCTAAACAAGTCGGAGTTGGCTGGGTTTTGAATTGAAGATGTTGATAATATCATCACATTCTGTTAGTTCACTTTCAAACAACAAAAGTGTTATGGCGTCCTGTCATCTTTGTCAAGACGTGTTTCTTTTTTAAATGTGTCATAAATGGCAGTTTAGCCATTTTTTTAATAACAAAAAGGCGCTGCTAGTTGGAATCGAATCCGGATATTGCCGCAAAGAAGAACAGAACATTACTACTGGCGTGACGTAACTGAAGAGACAAATTAGCATATTTTTATTAATATTAGAATAGAGTTCTAATGCATGACAAAATAAATCACATTTAAAATAATTATTGAAGAATTGTTAACCATTAGAAAATAGTATTATTAAAAAAAAATGTATTTCCCTGGATCTGACAGGATGGGCAAGCTGTCAATCTAGGCCCACCCGTAGTTACGCTAGTGGTTAGAAACACTCTCGATCGCAGCTTCTGCTCGGAAGAGTCCGTCAAAGTAACTCAATTTATATAAATATATATAAATAACGCAGGCGAGTTAGATTGACACTGTATTGTGACAGATTGTGAATCTCAACGAGCTGTGTGAACACTGTTGTAACACTTTGTCTGCTTCGATCGCTCTGAGTCTGATAATCGCTGGGATTAATGCTGCGTTCCAGGCAGGTTTTTGAGCCCGTAAGTTACGACTTCAAACCAAGACTCACGACTTTGTAACGTTCCAGGCAAAGTCACGCCAAACTGCCTGAGCGCAAGGAATTGTGGTAGCTAGATGTAAACAAAGCATGGCGGACCGTACGGGGCTTATGCTCATTTACAATCATTTCTATCGCCAAAGGTTCTTACTCCTTGCTTGTTTGAGGGAAACGGAGGAGAAAAAATGGCGCATAAGGCAAGAGAAGCTGTTATACCTTTTAATTTACGTTATTTGTATATTCGTAGGGGCTGCCATTGTTGTTTCACGCGCTATGTGACGTCTGAGCGGGTAACTGGGAGTACATCGATCTAGTACGAGTTCACGGGTGGGAAGTCACGGGTTTGACTGCCGTTCCAGTGCACTTTCACGGGTAGAAGGTTGGAAAAAACATGGGTTACGGGTTGCCTGGAACGCGGCATAACTCAACAACTCCGCCTGTGACGTCGCGCGGACACTTGCAAACACATTTCAAGAGTTATTCACCCAAACACGAACTAAAGTGTCATCATTTGCCGTATGAGGAGCAGACTGAACCGAGGCTTTTATTCTCTGCTGTAAAACAAACACACTAACCCTGTAAACATTATAGTGAATTGTGTTGTTTTTATGGCCAAAAACACACTGCAGTCGTTTATTAATCAGCATTTATTCAGTCTCACACACACTGAGCCAATACATTTTGAGCATTACCGATTGTAAAGTGTTTCTAAGTCATGAGTACAGAAAACTGAACACATTAATTCATAAATTAAACAATATAATCAATGAATGAATTACCAATGATTAAAATGTTTTATTGTTTTTATTGAAAAAGTGCATCATCATTAGGGATGGGAATAGTTTAATAATGATTTAAAATTTTATTAACAATACAACATTTTAAAGAACGTTTATTTGGAACATTTCAAGAACATTAAAATGTCCACTTTCTTTAATGCTAAATGTTATTTTAAAGGTGCTGTATGTAAGTTATGGCTGTACTAAAGCACAAAAACACCATAATATGTTTGATATGTAGTAAACATGCTTTAGTTCACACACTCATTCCTCAAAAAGCAAAGCTACAGCCAGTTATTCTGCTTGGAGATGTGCGGTCTGTGTGTGAATGTCTGTTTGTGTTTTGGTCTGTGTGATAACACACACCGCCAGTTCACCCAATAGTGTTTCAACACCACAGGCTGCCAGTTGGAGGAAAACACAGCGTATTGTTGCCATGGAAGCCAGCAAACAAAGATCGCAGAATCTACCCGACCTAAAAAGCCTCGGCATCCATCTAAAAATGGAGCGCATTAAAACACGATATCAGCTCATCATAAATCAATCAACTCATCAGCTTACAGTGTGAGAGTCTCCTCGCCTTCCATTGTCAATTGCGCTCGCTCCTGTTGCGTGTCCTCAATCTGGCAACCCGCGTGAGCGTCGAGTCTGAGGAGGAGGGGGCGGGACAAACTATATTTTGAATTGGAACTGCAGTACCCATCTCAACCACTAGCTGTCATTCTTACATACAGCACTTTTAAGGTTTGAATAATGTTTCTGCACTATTCATTCAACTTTATTTTTTAATAACACAACCATTCCAAGAATATCACAACAACATGTGCATTACAAAAGGTATGTCAATTACATAACTGCACACTTTAAACAAAAACTAGTTGGCTCTAAATCCTTGGTTTTTCTTCTTATATCAACTTTATAAACAAATATTTTCTCTTTTTACAGTGGGTGAACCTATCTCCGATAGTATTCTATATCGGAAACAATCGGATTGCTTTGATATCGCTACTTATATCCAAATTTCCGACTATCCGCTACTAGCCTTATCCTGCTAGCGTGGTCTCGCCTATCGCTTGCCTTGTTTACAGTCTTCCAGGGGTGTAAACTTGTAACCTTTCAGAGAAAAACGCCGTTTTTGATCCAAAATAGGTCATTATTGTGATTCGTCTAGATACGATGAGTTTTTGAAAATGGAGAGGGGGGGAGGGCGGAGTCACGGTGAATGACATCAACAGACTCGCGCCTTCTGAAGCTACGCTGCAGTCACACGGGGCGTCGGCGTCAACGCTTCTCATTTACTCTGAATGGGTGACGTCATGCGTTGCCGAACTGAATTGTGGGTTCCGTTGCGTCGCGTCACTGCCGTTGCTCACGGCAGAAGAAAACATTTCAACTTTTCAAGCGCCAACGCAGGCGTCAGCCAATCAGATCGCATATGCAAATACCCTAGCGCAGACGCTAGCCAATTGCGTTCATGATGCCAAGATATTTATACTCTTTTACTACAATACAGACCGTTTACCTTCAGCCTGTACACATTGAGTTCTTCCAGTTAACCAGAAAATAACATGATTTGATAGACCGACACTCTTTAATCTATGCAGTAATATTTCATGATCCACTGTGTCGAAAGCCTTTGATAAATCAATAAAAAGGGAAGCACAATAATCACCTTTATCCACAGATTCCACGATATCATTTAAAACTTTCAGACTGGCTGTTGTGGTACTATGTTTTTTTTTACGAAACCCTGATTGATTATTAGATAGGACCTTGTTTACGTTCAAATAACATGTCAACTAATAAGACTTTCTATAACTTTTGATATGACACAAAGCTTTGAAATTGGCCTGTAATGATCTAGTATGGTGGGATCTCCCCCTTTTAATAAGGGAACAACAAAAGCTGATTTCCAAATTTCCGGAATAACACCAGTATCTAATGAAAGATTCAGTGCCGGCCCTACCTAATAAGCAATATAAGCGGTTGCATAGGGCCCCTGTGGCCTCCGGGGGGGCCACCAGTTTGCTTGTGCCAGTCGTGTGTGTTAATGTTTGAAATGAAGAGGCGGCGACACTATCAATCTGGTGCAGAGAAGAGGAAAATAGGGAAAAAAGTGAACAAGATAAAGAGTGTTTTTTTAAAAAGATATTGTTCTGCATCATTTCTTATTGGTTTAATTCGGCATTCACGAGCGCTTTGAAGACGATGTGCCACGGTATGGCATTGTTATCGTGGGCGCTTAAAAATACGTTAATAATTGTAGATACCTTAATATCCAAATTGTTTAGATTTTTAGAATGCATATTAGCTTCTTTTCCATCTACCAGTGAATTCTACAATACTGCGCGTTTGCGGCGTGTAAATTTGATCTGGCTTTCGCATTGATCATCTGCACAAGCAGCAGACGGGCTGAATACAAATGCAAGTTCACTCTCTGGCAGGAGGTGGCGCGCGGTTACCATGGTTACGCCTGTACACAAAGGAGCTGCGCAAGCGCGACTTTCTGTTTCTGCTCGTGACGGAGAGGAAAAGAAGGCAACCGGTATTTACGTGTTCAAACAGCCATTCAGATTTTTGTATTCGCTTTAGTGACCCAGAGGCAATAAAGTGCTTGTTAAAATAGTTAAGCATTCGCTCTCGATCAGAAACGCTAGTAGAATCCATATTTATACATGAAGGAAAATTAGAGGTATTTTTGTTACCCGTTATATACTTTATATTCTGCCAAAATTTCTCGGGATTATTTAAATTTGTTGTAGTTTTTGCAGTAAAATAATCAGCCTTAGCTTTCCTAATAGCAACTGTACATTTATTTCGAATGTTCTGGGAATGATTTTTGTTCTGGGAATGATGTTCATGGAACATCCTTATAATGTTGTACTTGCTGAAAGTTCTCATAATGTTGACAGAAAACATTCTCAGAATGTCCTTATAATGTTATTTGTTAAGTTATCCATTAACATAACATAAGTTAATCTTATGTTATGATAAGTGATAAGTTAATAAAAAAAATCTTGCTTGGGACCTGACAGGATATGATTAAAAAATATAATTTAAAGGGTACAGAGAAAATATTGAGATGGTTTGCATAAGAAACTGACTTCACCCTCAAGGTTTGTTCTTTTATGCATCGGGGAGTGTTAAAAAAAGACCAGAGTTGCTGTTCCTTTTAATAGAGTGGACGTCAATACATTGAGACCTGACTTAATATGAACACAGAAAGGGTGTGAAAAGTTGACAAGGAATAAGTAAAGAGAAAATTCATACTTCTTGGTTTTTGTCTTAATTTAAAAGGATCCTAATATTGAAATTACTACTTAATATTAAAAATTGTACAACAACAATAATGATAAAAAATAATAATGTGTATGTTCATTTGATCACCATTTGCAAACGGTCATGCACACAAAATCAACCAACCAAGTGCCTCGACCAGACAGCACACATCACAAGAAGAGGTAAGTGTGTGTGGTTTTGTATGTTCAAATTCTGATGATGCAGACTTAGATGACATGCCTTCTTTAGGAGTTAGACTTGCACAGTGGGCCAATGAATTTCAGGTCAAACACAATGCAGTGGATGGCCTTCTTAAAATTCTTGGTGAACATCACCCAGAGCTCCCAAGAACTGCAAGAACATTACTTGGAACATGTGAAAATGTGAACTTAGACATGAAATCTGGGATGCAAGACTACTACTTTGTATGCAAAGAACAGCTGTGTAGGTATTTAAAGATTTACCCCAGTGATGTTGTTACCCAGTTAGATTGTCTGGATATTTCTTTGAACACTGATGGCTTACCACTTTTCAAAAGTAGCAGTCAGTGTTTCCAAAGAAAATATGGTAGCTTTCTTACTAGTCTCAGGCTTACTTTTCAGCTATTTTAAATGCAAGTGTCCACAGTGGTACATGGATTAGGAATGGAAATAGCTATTTGTGCCAAAGTAATAATTGCAGTTTTTTATTTCACGTCCTTCACCTAAGCCGCCTTGGAGGCAAAACCCCTGGAGAAGCAATCCGGAGGGTTTTGAGAACAATTGGACTCGACGGGGTTTGGCGTCAGTACAGCATGAAGGGACGGAAAGGGAAAAGATATTTTCAGGACCTTAGCATTTGCAGTGTGATCATTCGTAAGTATTACATTTTGTAAGACTCACTGCATTTACAGTGTATTAATTAATACAAATAAATAAAAAGTTCTCAATTTACGCCTAGTAATAACATGAATTTCACACAACGTATGAGTGAGCAAGAAGCAAATGAAAAGGATATGTAGGGCAGCTACAATTTTCACATTAATCTGTGTGTTTTGGTACAACGCAGCAAAGTTTTAATCACTTGTTCCAGAACGAGGTTGTGTTAGATAAGTGGGCAGTAAGTACATGACATATTCAGGACAAATGAAAGTATACACTAGACAATGCAAATAGGGCTGCGTGTCGGCAACAAAGTCATGATCAGATACGCATCACAACGTGCCGATATATGGTAATAAGATACATCACCATAATAAACAAACAATATTGTTACGTGGGTAATTAATACTGTGAATAATTCCTTGTAAATTATTCAGTACTGAACTAAATATATTGAGTGTATTTTGCTGGAAATCAGTAAAATGTCATAATTCTTGGTACCACAGCAAAAAACTAATAGGCCTCAAACAATATCTGACAAAAAGTAAACAGTCTGTACAGTAAATACAAAGAAGAAAATGACAAACAATAGGACATATACAGTAGAGAATAAAGTAACAACTTAATGTTTTAATTAGGACTATTAGCTGAATACTGTTAAGACTTAAATAAAAAACAAAAATTAAATAAAATAATCAATTGTGATCTCTCTCTCTCTCTTTTGAGAATTAAAATAAATGCTATAATTCATTCATTAATTTAAATAAATGTAATCTTACGCACTACTTTATCTCTGTGTCTGATTAAAAGCGGACAGAAAATGCTAGACCTAACCTATACTTTCATATGTGCTTTCAGTGACATTTTAGGCCCTGTTTACACCTGTATTCAGCAAATGTTAAAGCAAGACTAATGTTCATTAAAGATATCATGACATGAATGTTTTTTTTCTTTGAGGTTCACATTGGTTTTCCCAACATTTTTACTGAAGTTCCACTAAACCGAGATGTAAACTTCTTTTAAAGAAGGCTTGCCAAAAGGTGCCTGTGAAGGTGTTTGAAGAGTGTATTGCAGACACCTTGAAGTACGCTCCTCATCGTGATAACATTACAGAATTATGGCATGTTTTCTTAACCCTTCATTTTTATTGTACAAACATTTGAGAGGTTTGGGACAGGAGTACTGAATGTGTTGCTGTCACTTTGAGAAAATGATTGAAAAGGTGGTCGATGTAAATAATGACAGATATAAACTACTTATCTTTTGGCTAAAATCATATTTTATAATATGGTTAGGGAATTATTTGCTTTTATAAAGGTAAAAAATGCCCCAGGGAGTAAATATCACAAATATGCATGTTTGAATATGTAAATAAGCTGATAGAACACTGATGAGAGTATTGTTTCAGAATAAATTATATTTACACCACAAAAAAAATCTATTTATTCCTGGACAAGTAACTTTTTTGACCGATTTATTTGTCCAAAGGACAAGTACAAGACCAGGGTTAATGTCAAGCCCTGGTTTATAATTTTTTTAAAGCATTTTATTAATCATAATGGCTTCAGAAGACTATTCTTCATGCTGCTATTCCTACTTTCAGTGTATGGCAAATTAGTACCATGAAGAAAAGTCTAACGGGTACAGAATTTTGATACATATTACCTTATTTCCCCTCTGTGATGGACGTTAACATTTTCAGGTGTAATCCTTTATAATGTGTTATTGAACCTTTCCATCGTATAACATTTGTAAGCTACATTTGAAACTTGTGTGATTTAATATTTATAGTACTCTAAGGACAGGCTTAATAACTTAAGGGTTACCTTTTATGAAGTAGCTACACTGTTATTATTAAATGATTATGAAATAATAAATGACCATTAGTAACATCAGTCAATCTGTTCACTTTACAGACGGAGCATGAAGAGACTGGACCACATTGCTAGTTTGGCACCCCCACACAGACTTGTATTATCACTGTTCCCAGGACATTTAAATGTTAATGTGAAATATGTTGTTGCTTTTTTACTTTTTAAGTTATAATGATCGTAAATTTGAAATGCTACATTATATGAAAGTTTTTAATTTTTTTAAGTGTGGTTATGTAATTTGTAATGCATGTTATTGTGATATTCTTGTAATGGTTGTTAAAAAAATAAAGTTGAAAGAATGTTCCAAATAAATGTTCTTTGAATGTTGTATTGTTAATCAAATTTAGGTGGAAAGAACGTAATGCTAACCTTGCGAAAACGTTCCAGGAATGTAATGCTGACCTTAAGATAATGTTCCAGGACTGTTACGCTAACCTTGCGAAAAACGTTCCAGGAACGTAATGCTAACCTTAAGATAACGTTCCAGGAACGTAATGCTAACCTTAAGATAACGTTCCAGGAACGTAATGCTAACCTTAAGATAACGTTCCAGGAACGTAATGCTAACCTTAAGATAACGTTCCAGGAATGTTACGCTAACCTTGAGAAAACGTTCCAGGAACGTTATGCTAACCTTAAGATAATGTTCCAGGAACGTAATGCTAACCTTGAGAAAACGTTCCAGGAACGTAATGCTAACCTTAAGATAATGTTCCAGGAACGTAATGCTAACCTTAAGATAACGTTCCAGGAACGTAATGCTAACCTTAAGATAACGTTCCAGGACTGTTACGCTAACCTTGAGAAAACGTTCCAGGAACATAATGCTAACCTTAAGATAATGTTCCAGGACTGTTACGCTAACCTTAAGAAAACGTTCCAGGAACGTAACGCTAACCTTAAGATAACGTTCCAGGAACGTAATGCTAACCTTAAGATAACGTTCCAGGAATGTTACGCTAACCTTGAGAAAACGTTCCAGGAACGTAATGCTAACCTTAAGATAACGTTCCAGGAACGTAATGCTAACCTTAAGATAACGTTCCAGGCACGTAATGCTAACCTTAAGAAAATGTTCTAGGAACGTAATGCTAACCTTAAGATAACGTTCCAGGAATGTTACGCTAACCTTGATAAAACGTTCCAGGAATGTAATGCTAACCTTAAGATAACATTCCAGGAACGTAATGCTAACCTTAAGATAACGTTCCAGGAACGTAATGCTAACCTTAAGATAATGTTCCAGGAACGTAATGCTAACCTTAAGATAACGTTCCAGGAATGTAATGTTAACCTTAAGATAATGTTCCAGGACTGTTACGCTAACCTTGAGAAAACGTTCCAGGAACGTAATGCTAACCTTAAGAAAACGTTCCAGGAACGTAATGCTAACCTTAAGATAACGTTCCAGGAATGTTACGCTAACCTTGATAAAACGTTCCAGGAATGTAATGCTAACCTTAAGATAACGTTCCAGGAACGTAATGCTAACCTTAAGAAAACGTTCCAGGAACGTAATGCTAACCTTAAGATAACATTCCAGGAACGTAATGCTAACCTTAAGATAACGTTCCAGGAACGTTATGCTAACCTTAAGATAACATTCCAGGAACGGAATGCTAACCTTAAAATAACGTTCTAACAACGTTAAGCAAACTGGACATTTACACGTTTTTAGAATGTTTCAAATCACCGTTCCCACAACCAAAACAACGTTTGGAAAACGTTCTCAGAACGTAACTTTGTTAGCTGGGATGTAAAACCATAATGATAAAGATTAAAGGGGGGGGGGGGGTCTAATTCCCTGCATTCTGCCTTATTTACACTGTTAAAGAGTTTATTCTCATGATAAACATGGACAAAATTCCAAAACATGAGTTGGACGTATTTCTGTGCAGAATACACTCCTTCAGGATTCAAACAAGTTTCGGAACATTGTTTTTTTTCGAGTATGGCCCTGTATGAGGTCATAAACGTGACGTCTGTATAGATCAACAGCTACATGTTATTGACGTGTCTACGTGACGTGATACAGCGTATTTGTCTTTTATAAATATGATAAAACTAAAGACTCTTGGGAGATATGAAGGATCAACACTACTCTATAGATACTCAAGATTAACATGAGACTGGCAGAAACTGTGTGTGTTATGTACCCTTTAAGAGAATCACAAATTAATTTTAGTCCATCAGATGCTGACTGCAACCAGTTCACATTAAAATCACCCAGGAGAACAAGCTCCTTATAATTCAAAGGAGTCATCGTATGCATCAGAGATAGCATCATTATTCGCTGAAGGAGGTCTGTAGCAACCAGAGGTGGACAAAGTACACAACTCCATTACTTGAGTAAAAGTAAAAGTACTACTGGTCAAATATTACTCCGTTACAAGTGAAAGTTGTAAAAACAGATTTTTACTTAAGTAAAAGTACAGAAGTACTTGGCTTTAAAAGTACTTAAGTATCAAAAGTAAATTTCCTCTTTTATGTCAATGCATTATTTTATTATTTTTGCATTGTTGTATGAATGCACGCTGTGCCATCATGTGGTTTAAGCCAGTCAGTGATGCTCATTCACACATGCTAGCATACGACTACCTTAAACTCATTTCAGTTACTTGTTTAAAAGTTACAAAGCTCTTTATAAAGCTGCTGTCACTTTAAGGTTGAATGCATGGATCCAATACACTGATACACATCCGATATTCTCACAGCTGTTTACGTTCGTTAAGACATAATCAACTATTTACATGAATACTCACCAAAACTGACATTTTGACATCATTTTGTGTGTATTGGTCTGTTCAAGTACGAAAAGACGCAAAAGAGAGCTCAGTACTCGTGCTCTGGCGTCCTAGAGGTAGCTTTCTGTGCGTGTCTCTTTCTCCCAGACGTTTACATTTTTGAGTGTTTTATGAGACATGCAGCAAGTGTATGCCAACTCATGTCCTGTGGGTAGATCAGCACGTTACATTTCAAATGTGCGCATCTCACGCAGGACATCATTCTGACTGGATCTCTTCCCAAAGAAAGGAGGAGGAAGAGACGGGATGTAGGAGGACGAATTACACCACAGCACTTGTATTGTTGCACTGATTGGCTATTAGCTGTGAGAAGACAGTGTCAATCAATGTATTGGAGAAAATGGAGACCATAAATGTAAAGAAACAATGTTGCTTGACATATTTTCCTAACAAGCAACCACATTTTTTTAAAATAAGCCCAAAAAACCGCAACCCGTGATTTTTTTTTAACGCGACTTGCCAAAAAAATGCTGGAAAACTTCACATGACCCTACAAGAGTGATTACTGATTGGCGGTTTGCACAACAAAACAAAAAAAAAAGAAAAAATTCATCCACTGACTTTCAAAACTGCTACAGAAACGACTTTCGACTTTGAGGAACTTGATAGAAATGTAGTGGAGTAAAAAGTACAATATTTGTCTTTCAAATGTAGTGAAGTTAAGGTCATAAGTTTCTAGAAAAAAATAATACTCAAGTAAAGTACAGATACTCAAAAAGTGTACTTAAGTACAGTACTCAAGTAAATGTACTTAGTTACTGTCCACCTCTGGTAGCAACCGACTACAGTAAGGTTTTAGAAAAAATAAGATTTAAAGCTAATAATTCATATTGTTTAACCACTGACTCTGTAAGTAATACAGTAGCTTCAAATCTATCCTTAACATAAACTGCCACCCCCCTCCTCTTTTTGGCCTATTGGCCCTATATACAACATAACCATTGATACCAATGGCTTTGTCCAGAGCTGTTTTATTAAGCCATGTTTTAGATATTACTATAACGTCAGCATTGGTATTTTTTACCCAGATACGCACCATATCAAACTTGGGAAGCAAGCTTCTTGCGTTAAGATGAATAAAACCCAAACCTGATCTGGATTTAAAATCAATAGGAACATTCAAAACTGAAGCAGAGTCATTATAGGGACCAGGATTTGGTAAAACATTCCCAGATATCAACAGCATAAGAATGATAAAACTCCGTCGCCTTACTGTTTTACTTTCATTGCTGACATATGGAACCAAACATGTTGAGTGGTTGACAATACTGTTTTCGTTTTTTGCTTGAGCAGACCTTATAGAGTCCTCATACACAAAATTAGAGAATAAGAATTAACTTAATTGACAATCCCTGAAAGCATGAATGTTTGTGTACACTCCAATATCTGTCAATATCTGTCCAATATCAGTTTGTCCGTTTTAAAACTGCAGGAGTATCGTGATACAATGTGAAAACATCTCCGTTTACTATCGTAACCTCGGTTCCCTGAGAGGCGGGAACGAGACACTGCGTAGAACGCTGCGGGAAATCCCCTTCCTTCCAAATTCTTGAATATTATAGGCTAAAGGCAGTTAGAAAAACTGGCCAATTGCTGCGCAGTATGTAAATCACATGCAAATACTGGTGGGGTAACCTGGCAGTATAAAAGGCGAGGAGAGTGGCAATTACCTCAGAATCACGACTGAACGCGAATGCTGAGTGAGCGGCGAGCACGGAGGCTTACTCAGTGTCTCGTTCCTGGCTCTCAGGGAACCGAGGTTACGATAGTAGCTGGAGACGTTCACTTTCGAGAGCGGTCACTTCAACACTGCGTAGAACGTTGCGGGAACCAAATAAAATCCTGCCGTGAGAGCTGCGAGGTAGCAGAACCCCAAAATAAGTTGCACCAATCGCAGAAGGAAATGAGCCACAGATGAGCGGTGCCACTAGAAGCTCAGTATGATAGGCGAAGCCAGGCCAATGAGAGACGAGCCAAGGCCTATCCAAATTTGCATATGAGAAAAGTGCAGACTGTACTGACAAGGGCAGAACTAACACAAAAATATGTTAAAAAAAAAAAAAAAACAGTGCAGCGGTAACCAACTGTGCACCAAAATGAACACTTGTTTATAAGTGAATTAAACAAATGAGAAGATAGAAGTGAAGACTGCACTAAAGGCATAACTAACACAACAACGTGTAAAAAACACGCCATGCATAAGCACGGGCGTACACAGCATCAACAGAAAAGCTGTAATAAACTGTGCAGCATAAAAACACTTGAAATAGTGAAATTTTAACTCACCGAGAGCACTTGTGAAGCCACAGATGGCACGTCCAGCTTGTAAAATCTGGCGAAGGTGTTCGGAGAAGACCAGCCAGCAGCAAAGCATGTATCTTGAATGGATATACCTTTAGACCAAGCCCAAGAAGATGCAATGGCTCTCGTAGAATGTTCCCTGATGTGGAAGGGGCAGTCCTGGCCCAGGCTAGCATACGCCAGCGCAATAGCGTCCACTCTCCAGTGGGAAACCCTCTGTTTAGAAACAGCCCGTCCTTTAGAACTGCAATGGGGCAGCTAAGCGGGTCGATAACATGATCACAGCACCATTTTTCAAACACTCCCCATTTTTAGAGCATAAAGGCGCCTGGTGGCTGGCGCACGGGACTCTGTGAGTGTAACGAGGATGCTCGAAGGCAAAGGGCTTAAACCCTCTAATGACCTTGAAGCATCCACACGTGAAGTTTCCACAGATCCAGGCTGGGGTGCCATATCATGCCGCTTGCTTGCGACAGCAGGTCCCTTCTGAGAGGAATTTGCCATGGAGTGGCTGTCAGCATCTCCTTGAGATCCGGAAACCATGGCTGGTTTGGCCAGTTCGGAGCGACGAGACTCACAGATGCTCTCTCCTCCCTGATTTTGTATAAAACCAGAGGCAAATACTTCACCGGAGGGAACGCATAAAGTTTGGCTCTCGGCCAGCTCAATGTTAGAGCGTCCCCTGACAGCGGGGAGTGGGACAGCGAGAAGAACAGCGGGCAATACGCATTCTCGGTCGTCGCAAATAGATCCACTTCCGCCCTCCCGAACCGCGCCCATATTTCTCTCACTACGCCGGGGTTAAGTCTCCACTCTCCCTGAGGAATCTCGTTCCTCGAAAGCAAATCCGCTCCACGGTTGAGAAGACCGGGGATGTATCTCGCCCTGATGGAGAGAAGGTGTCGATCCGCCCACAAGAGGAGCCGTGCAGCCTGCTTGAAAAGGGTTCTGGATCTTATGCCGCCCTGGCGATTTATGTACGAGACCACAGACCTGTTGTCTGTGTGAATCAGAACATGTTGCTGCTCCAGCTGAGGCAGGAAAGCTTCCAGGGCTAGAGAGACCACGCACAGTTCCAAGCGGTTTATGTGCCACTCCCTCCGTGACTCTGACCAGAGACCTAATGCTGGAGAGCCCACACAGACCCCGCCCCATCCCGAGGTAGACGCGTCCATCGTGACAATGGTGCGCCTCGTCACTAGACCCAGGGGCACGCCCCGTCTGTACATGTCCAGGTTGCGCCACAGTTTTAAAGCACTGATGCAGCTGTGATTGACTGGAATGCGCAAATGGCCTGATGTCCACGTCCTCCACGGGACTCGAGACTTGAGCCAAAACTGTAGCGGGCACAGACCTGCCCGGTTTGACATGCCGCAGGGTAGAAAGACTGGCCCACATAGTTATCGAGTCGAAGCAAACTCCCAGATAGGTTTTCGACTGACAAGAGGTGAACATACTTTTCTGCATATTTTGTTGAGGTATGCTTATCCGGGGGACGGTGCCTGGATTGTCACTTCCCCCGCAGCGTTCCGGTGAGTATGACAATTTCTTTCAGGATGCCTCCCGAAAGACCGCAGTGTTTCTGCATGGGCATCCCCACTCAGAGGCAGCGCCGTGCAAGTCCGTCTGCACTCTACACTGCGGTGAACCTTATGGACTCTGGTGATGAGCTCATGCCGACTAAGTGTCCGCCTTCCTCTCACCCAACCCTTCAAAAGGACATAAACCCGGCTTCTCATGCAGCCTGCAGCTAAGGTTCTAAGCATGGACCCTTGTTATACTATACATGCTAAGCTCCCCGCCTAGAGCGGCGATCTGCCATCCCCTTACTCACACGATATAAACAGCCCTTGTCTCAGTGCAGCGGCCTTTTGTGTACAGAAGACAAATTCCCGCCACACGACATATGCAGCCCACTGTCTCAAGCAGCGGTCTGCCGTGTTCAGACTCAGGGCATGGATAAAGATCCAGTTGCTCACTCAATAGCACAATAATACGCAGCAGACTGTCTCAGAGCAGCGGTCTGCCGCACACAAATCTCAGTGATGTGACCTGCCCGAGGACGAAGTGCTTCAATCGCTCACCCACTCATAAGCAGTAAAGCAGCCCCCCGCATCAGAACGGTGGTCCGCCTTCCTTAAAGCATGGAGCTCGGCCGCTCGCTCACTCTCATGATAGGCAGCTCCCCGCCTCAAAGCGGTGAGGGATCTGTCATGTATGGAGTTCAAAGCATTCCAGCCACTCACTCGCTCGCTCGTACAATATAAGCAGCCCCCCGTCTCAAAGCGGCGGTCTGTCCTATATAAAATGCTCCGTCCACTGCTTACACTAACCATTATGCGTGCCGGCGTGGCCGCGGTTCATGGCTTTCTACAATAAGCACTGGCCGTGCTGCTGCTTGTGTGAGGGAGCGGGCTGCGTATGCTACTGCGCTATTCTTCCCTTCGATGTTAAACATCAGCTGGCTGTTGGTTTTCATGAAAGGGGGTAGTGTCAGTTACGCTGGTCACCGTACACTCTGCCACTGTCGCCGGCCATAGCCCTCATTTGATGATACACTGGCTATACCGCTGTTTTCAGCGCTATGTCTCTCTGCACTTGCACTTGCTCTATGCGACTGTTATCTAGCCCCACCTCAGCCCCCTGCATAGGGCCTGAGCCAGCTATGAATCCAGAGAACGATCGTGGCATTGTGTGGCGCGACAGCTGTAAGACAGAACACAGAAAGTGCTCTGTATTGGAGCTCTTTCTCTGGTGAGATAAAGTTCCAAATAAAGGCATAAGTGCTTCTGTCCCTGTCAGATTGTACGGAGGTGTGACATGCCCTTCCAGGGACTCCAGAGAGTGCACGATTAACGCTTCCCCAGAATGCTCGCGCTGAAACAGATACTCCCGCAGGTTGGCCGGAGGGCTGTTTATTTCAGTGTGCCTCCAGAATGCTTGCCTCTATGTTCAGAGCATCACAAGTGTAATATGGGGGATATTGTTTTGTGGCGGGCTGGTCCTCGCAAAACGCTTTTGCTGGGTTTTACAACCTGGAAACTCCCTTTTCGCACCGCATGTTCTGTCTGTGCAGGGGAAGATGGCTGAGCAGCCATTGGATATCTGAAAGGCTTCATGGCCACGCGCTGAATCTCTATTGTAATTGTTACATTTTCCAAGGATTCGCATTCTCCCCTAAAACTGATCGGACAGACCAAACCGTAAGTCGTAGAGACTTGAAACTTTCAGGGCTGGTAGTACTCACACCGCCTACAACGTCACCGAGGTGCGCCCCGATCGGCCTGACGGGGGGCGCTACAGCGGTCAAAAGTATAAAATGGCTCATAAATCCTAAACCGTTAGGCGTAGGCTCAAGTGTCTTATATCGTTGGAATGATTTTGTGTATTTTGGATTTTTTGTAAAACCTACTTTTTGCCTGATCGGAACCAAACCAGTGCAGAAATATTCTCTGCAGAGTGAATATCAATATTTATAAAAAAAAAAAAGTTGAAATTTGGTTTCACGGTTGCTAATGGGAGCCAAAATGCTCAATGTGGGCAGGGCCACTTTTACTAAAATGGCTATAACTTGTGAAAGGAACAAGATATTTTCACCAAACTTGGGACATGTGTATGAGCTCAATCTGAGGTCACGTGAAAATCGAGACAATTGGCCACTTGGTGGCGCTATAACAGGAAAAAACATGAAAATAGCTATAACCACCTAACCGTTAGTCCGATCGACTTGACAATTGGCATGCAGTGTCTTTGTCCAAAGTGCCATGATAGTCTATGAGGACATTGGCGTATCTCAAAAAACATGGCCGCCGTCGGCAAATGAAGTTTGAGCAATTATTTGTTAATCTCTTTACATTTACATTGATGGTCCTGCATCCAGCCTCCTTGCACCCGGCAGCAAGATCTGTGTACGTCTGCCTCTTCCTCTCTTCTACTCCTCAATAAGGATAGCGGTCTTGACACCACTGGAACACGTCACTATATCAGACTTGTGCTGGTAATCTCCCTGGGGAACTGGAGCTTCCACCTTCTCTCATGAATTTGATATGATAACACTCTGGTAGTAACTGTCCTCTACTCGTATCCTGTCTGCGTGCCTCCAACACCTCCACCAACCTACTCAGAACATTACCGTGCCCCATCTATAGCGGCCTTGTACGAGCGCCACCTTGCAGCCTGACAGGATGTGCTGGAGGTTTACATGTGGACTGCATTCTTCCAGGCCAGACCACTGGGCCTGAATGAATGTTGCCCTAATAAGAAAACTAAGCCTTGCTTGTGGGATCTTCTGCCATGCTGATATTTCTGCCAATGCCTTGCCATGTTGTCCAGCCTCCCTGTAGTCCCTGATGGATTGTAGCGGCAGCTGCGAGATGTGAGGCCAGTTTCAGACCAGCATTGTGGCAAGCCCAGCCATTTGGCTTTCCCACCCATCTTACTGTGGATGGGGGATTTCCCACAGCTTCAATGGCCACACAATCCTCTGATATAGTGTGGTGTGGATCAACGCTTCTCCCCATGTTCCTATCAGAGAGCTCTTCCGTGTGACATCCGTCTCCCAAAATTAATGCATGAAGCGAGAATAAAACAGAGGGTCTGTTCTTTCTTTTGATAGATTGCATGTTCATACAACAAAATATTCTGGGGGCCATGAAAGTTTTGTGAAAATGTTCAAAAATGCTGGCGGGGAAATAGTTAAACTGCAATTTAAAGGGCACCTATTATGCAAAATTTACTTTTACATGGTGTTTGAATGTGATGTGTGTTGGCAGTGTGTTTACACAACCACCCTATAGTGGTAAAAATCCACCCAGTGCTTTTTTATTATAAATCATAAGCAGTGTCTCAGAACAAGCCGTTCGCAGATTCTGAGCAAAGTGACGTCACATATGCTCAGGCCCCGCCCACGAGTGTTGATGGACACTTCTGTTTCAGCAATGACCCCGCCCTGAGTGAGCCATTATTTTGACGCCGAAAACAAGTTTTGCTAAAAAGCTTGATGGATCAGTAGCAACTGTTGGTGATCCAGCTTACAGTCTCCGGAGCGATACTGGTCACGCCAGTGATGAGAGGGAGAGCGCACACGTTATGACTGAGAAAAGCCTTGTGCAAAGATGAGATTCACACACGGATGTTTTTACTGAATGTCCTGAAGTTGTAAATGGCCTGTGCTTCCCTCGTAGCTGTGCTCGTGTTCTGTTTCTCTGTGTCAAAATACAACATTTTTAATACAGCATTTATTATCCATGAATTTATTTATTATACTTAAAATACCCATTACACAGTAAATTAAACAATCTTAAACACAACTGATTCAGAGTCATTTGTTATTTTTATTAAATATGCATGTCTCACCAATTGTCATAATTGATAAACACATGCACAGGAATAATATCAGGAGCTTCGTGACATTATTTGATGATGCTTTTGAAGCTTCTGAAAGTCAGGCTCCATTGACTGATATTGCATCGCCTTGTGTTAATATTTAATATAAACATTCATTTTGTTATTCTTCGTCTCAGAGAGACATCCATATGTAAAATAATACATTGACAATTAACATGAACCTCCTGTCAACTGTAGACAACACAACACGTCTGGCAAATAAATTCATGATAGAGAGAGAGATAAAATAAGTTTGTTCATTAAAATAAGGCAACATACTTTGATTAAAATCGTCCAATGATCAAGCCAAGTCTGTGAAAGTCAGATTTACCTGAAATATGTTTTAGTAAAGTATTTTGGTCACACTTGATTTTAGTGTCCTTGTTACATTACTGTAGTATATAAATTATGCATAATTACATGCAATTAACCCTAATCCTACCCTAACCCTATAGTAAGTACATGTTGTTGATTAAAATGACTCATTAATTAATAACTATAACTGCATTGTAATAAAGACACCTTTAAATAAAGTGTAACAGTGGTGTGTGTGCAGATGTGTGGCCACAACAAAAGAAACTTTAGCTTGGTATAAATGTCTTGATATGAACAGAAAACGCCTTCCAACAGAACTAGGCACACGTCACTTCACCGCCTGTTTGATATGAACACTTCTGAAACTTATGAAATGAGTTTGGGATGAAGAATCGACCGATGACACGAGGTCAACATATTAAGTCACATGATGCTAGACCCACATTCAAGTCTTGATTCACTGATAATTCCGCCCAGGCTCGGACAAATTTCAGGAAACGTTCAGATTCGGACAAGGTTCGTTCAAAGAAGAGGAATGAACATTTATTCTTACTTTACATATGTGTGTATATATCTGTAGTATATTCAAGTGTACATGGATTTGCTATATGGGGCAAAGAGTGCAGAAAAGTTTGCACTAGCACAGAAATGAAGAACTTGTGTTTGCATACGGTGTGCGTTTGCGTTTGAGAGCTGCGGCGGAGGATTTTAGGGAGTTGCTTGATATTTTAGAGCTTGACAGACACTCACAGTTTACCTGTTTCTCCATGATTCATCATTTACACACCGTACGTATTAGCTGGGTTACTTATTAATTATTGAATGGGAAATTAAAACAACACGCAGATTAAAAACAGATCACAGTCCATCAGAGTGAGGGATGATAATGGTCATATTTGTTGCACTTTGAATAGTTTTATGAAAGAATTCTTCAAAAATTCAATTTTTCTGTTCCATGGGGGAACTATACCTTTAATGAAGAAGTGATTGCTTAAATCTCTACCATTCAATTTAAATATAAATTGTTGCTTCTCCAAAAAAATACAGTCTTTTAACATTTTTATCTAACGTTAAAGTTATGCATAATGATAATTGCTCATCCAGTCAAATACTGGTTTGCATTACATGATTGTTTTCTAGCCAGCAGCTTTGGAGCCTCTCTTTCTGAACTTGACCACCATCACGGTGATGTTGTCCGGACAGCCGCGGTAGAAGGACTGCAGGACGATGCTCTTCGCACCGAAGTGCGGCTCATCCAGACGCTCTTTGATGAAGTGCACGGCTTCCTCGCTGCTGAAGGCGTCCCAGAGTCCATCTGAGGCCAGAATCATGAACTGAGGCCGTAGTTTGTCCAGGTCGAAGGTCAGCACATCAGGGTCAGGGATCAGCACCTTCATCTTCTTCAGCGGATAGTCGCCAAGTGAACGGGACATGGCAAGGACGCCTTGCACACGCCAGGAGCCGTTGAAACTGATGAAGCCACCTAAATCAGAGAATTAAAGCAGGCCAATCATTCAATGAAAGAATTAAAGGCGTTTCAAAAAACATTTTCTGTTTTTTAGGGTGTCACCAGGCCTTGAATTTCACACACACACACAATGACAGTTCTGCTAATAAATCTAAAACAGTTGCAGAACATTTTTAACTCTTTCCCCGCCATCTTTCCGTGTTTTTGGTAGGGGAAGAGTACAGAATCTCCTGATCAAAACACAGGCGAAGAAGAAGCAGAAACAAGCGATCTCATATGTAATCAGATGCACATGTAAAATAACGCGATCATCAAACATTAAACGGCATATAAATCAAAACGGCCTAATGTTACTGAGTGAAATGTCGCCCCAGGACGACTATAGGACTGTGAAGCTTTGATGGACTCCATCTACTCCATCTGTGTTTGATCATCTGAATCACATCTGGATGGAGTCTTTGACCAAAACGTGATTTTCTCAGCTTTTGGCTCAATGTTGCTTTTTTATGAAACTTACCCTCATTCAAGTGTTGATAAAAAAAATTAATGCATGAAGCGAGAATAAAACAGAGGGTCTGTTCTTTCTTTTGATAGATTGCATGTTCATACAACAAAATATTCTGGGGGCCATGAAAGTTTTGTGAAAATGTTCAAAAATGCTGGCGGGGAAATAGTTAAACTGCAATTTAAAGGGCACCTATTATGCAAAATTTACTTTTACATGGTGTTTGAATGTGATGTGTGTTGGCAGTGTGTTTACACAACCACCCTATAATGGTAAAAATCCACCCAGTGCTTTTTTATTATAAATAATAAGCACTGTCTCAGAACAAGCCGTTCGCAGATTCTGAGCAAAGTGACGTCACATATGCTCAGGCCCCGCCCACGAGTGTTGATGGACACTTCTGTTTCAGCATTGACCCCGCCCTGAGTGAGCCATTATTCTGACGCCGAAAACAAGTTTTGCTAAAAAGCTTGATGGATCAGTAGCAACTGTTGGTGATCCAGCTTACAGTCTCCGGAGCGATACTGGTCACGCCAGTGATGAGAGGGAGAGCGCACACGTTATTACTGTTCATCAGAGTCCTTTTACGGATATAAAGTTTACCAGTTTATTAAGCACCCCCTGAAAAGGCATAAGGTCTGTGTATATTTGTTCACTGTTAGTTGTAAGGAGTGTTTTTGTGTAATTCGCTGTGTATGCTGATGATAATCCAAGGGACAGAGAGTGTTTATGGATAAGACTTTAATGCGCACTTCTTCTGCGTATTCAGCTCTCACAGTGATTTTCTGGAGTGAAAAGTCATCTTTTTGTGTGAAGTACAATAAACTTCATAAAACTCGTCAGTAAAGTTTTGGCCATCATTCGGACAGGGTCCGCTACATCAGGCTTGTACTAATAGTGGATAAAAGCAAGATGACAACATAAGTTATAACCGTAATTAAACTAAACTATGCCTTTTCTCTCTTCATGCAGCAGATATTCTCTGGCTCTGTGGACATTATTGTCCAACTTTTTTACATCTAGTAAAAAATGGCATAATAGGTGCCCTTTAATGTCAGCTTCAGAGATGTTTGGCAGAATGTCATGAAAATGTGTACAGGTTGTACTTAACACCTAAAATCTTGTTTTTTTTTTTAAAGCTATCATTTGGCTAATGTCAGCATGAACAGCATGATTGTCTTTTCTTCCCTATTGTGACGTACATTCGAATGAAACGGCTTCTAGAACAGTTAAACACATGTAGGGCAGGGCTTGATTGACACACTCTCATGTGATTGACAGGTTGATGGAGGGAAGAGATGTTGTTATGAGGGGGAGGAGACTGAAATATTTCATAACAAATAAGAATTATCTATTTTGATTTCATAGTGACTTTAACAGAAAAGGTTATTTTAGGACCATTAAGACAATTATTCTCAATATTATAATGCAAATTGTAGAATGCAATTGTAATGCATCCAATCAATTGTTTTCAAACATGATTCTAATTATTGTAATATAATATTATTGAAATGCATTAAAACAACAGAATAGTGTGAGAAGTTTTTCTTTTTATTTAAAGGGGAGCTATTATGCCCCTTTTCCACAAGATGTAATATAAGTCTCAGGCGTCTCCAGAATGTGTGTGTGACGTGTCAGCTCAAAATACCCCACAGATCATTTATTATATCATGTTGTAAATGCCCATTTTTGAGTGGAAGGAAAAACATGCTGTTTTTGTGCATGTATCTTTAAATGCAAATCAGCTCCCTATCCAGAAGAAGGCGGAGCCTGTACAGCTTGTGCCTCCGATACTCTAACAAAAACTAAAACATCTGTTTGGTTTTGATGATCATCTCTATCGCGCTCACGTGACATTGCAGTTCTTCATCATGAGAATTTATGATCTGCATGTGTTTTAAAGCCATATAAGTCTAAACTTTTGATATATGGTTTTCTGAGCGCACACACACAGAAAGTTGTGTGTCAGGATTTGAGTGAGTTTGACAAGGGCCAAATTGTGATGGCTAGACGACTGGGTCAGAGCATCTCCAAAACTGCAGCTCTTGTGGGGTGTTCCCGGTCTGCAGTGGTCAGTATCTATCAAAAGTGCTCCAAGGAAGGAACAGTGGAGAACCGGAGACAGGGTCATGGGCGGCCAAGGCTCATTGATGCACGTGAGGAGCGAAGGCTGACCCGTGTGGTCCGATCAAACAGACGAGCTACTGGAGCTCAAACTGCTCAAGAAGTTAATGCTGGTTCTGATAGAAAGGTGTCAGAATACACAGTGCATCGCAGTTTGTTGTGTATGGGGCTGCATAGCCGCAGACCAGTCAGGGTGCCCATGCTGACCCCTGTCCACCGTGAAAGCACCAACAGTGGCACGTGAGCATCAGAACTGGACCACGGAGCAATGGAAGAAGGTGGCCTGGTCTGATGAATCACGTTCTCTTTTACATCACGTGGATGGCCGGGTGCGTGTGCGTCGCTTACCTGGGGAACACATGGCACCAGGATGCACTATGGGAAGAAGGCAAGCCGGCGGAGGCAGTGTGATGCTTTAGGCAATGTTCTGCTGGGAAACCTTGGGTCCTGCCATCCATGTGGATGTTACTTTGACACGTACCACCTACCTAAGCATTGTTGCAGACCATGTACACCCTTTCATGGAAACGGTATTCCCTGGTGGCTGTGGCTCTTTCAGCAGGATAATGCGCCTGCCACAAAGCAAAAATGGTTCAGGAATGGTTTGAGGAGCACAACAACGAGTTTGAGGTGTTGACTTGGCCTCCAAATTCCCCAGATCTCAATCCAATCGAGCATCTGTGGGATGTGCTGAACAAACAAGTCCGATCCATGGAGGCCCCACCTCACAACTTACAGGACTTAAAGGATCTGCTGCTAACATCTTGGTGCCAGATACCACAGCACACCTTCAGGGGTCTAGTGGAGTCCATGCCTTGATGGGTCAGGGCTGTTTTGGCAGCAAAAGGGGGACCAACACAATATTAGGTGGTCATAATCTGATTGGTGTATGCTGTTAATATGAAATCAAACAACGGAAGAAAAAACGGAAAATCACTCACTGCTCTTGACTGAATAACTTTAGTAGCTTTAATAAGAATAAATTTCTTACTTGAATGTTGCTGTTAAACGCTCTGGCGAGAAAACATAAACATGGCGCACTATGTACAGCTCACTGAGGGGTGGAGCTATGCTAACAAGGCAGTCGTGGGCGGGGCCTGTTTCAATGTGATGTCACATTTGAGCACAACCCTGAATGGCTCATTTTGAGACACTGTTCTAGATTTATAGGGAAAATAACAAACAGAGTGGGTGGATTTTTACCACAATAGGGTGGTTGTGTACACACACTGCAAACACATAATTATGTTAAAAAACAATACAAACGTGAATTTTGCATAATAGATCCCCTTTAAAACAGCGTAAAGGCAGTATAACAAATACTACCGTGATGTATAAATACTTTACAATTATCACATTACAGTAATGAGATTCATATATAAGAGATCATATATAGAGAAAGAGAGAGAGAGAGAGAGATCATAGATATATAGAGAAAGGGAGAGAGAGAGATCATAGATATATAGAGAAAGGGAGAGAGCGAGAGCGAGAGACAGGCATGACTGCAGTGGGCTGCTACTCACCTGATTTCTTGATTCTCTTTCGCTCTTTGACCTGGTAGGGTTTGTGGTCATGTGACAGCGGGACGGCATTACCGTCTTTATCACACAGCACTGCCCTGGAATCGCCAACATTAGCTACAGTCAAGTCCTTCTCAGACAGCAGAGCCACCAGACACGTGGTACCTGAGCGAGACACAAAGCGCACGTGAGCGAGGCTCTGGGCTGACCTTACCCGTTCACAAGAATGAAGAACAACCTCTTGAAAGGGAACAGTGAAGCCAGTTATCAATGGAAACCCAGGCTGGTTTCATGTGTGTCTGCTACTATTCTCAGTGTCTGCACGTATACACAAAGATCCGTGTGTCATGTACTATTTCAGTCTGTAGGAACAGCAACAGCGACCGGCGGCTAGAGAACGCGAACCCCGAAAAACCACGATACCGTTATCATCTTCGTGTAAGCTTAAAAAAAACATGAACCTGTGAGAACGGTGACAGCATGCACGTAAGCATTATGTGTTTAGTCTATAGGCAAGCGCGTCTGAATACTTATGTGTGCAGGCGTGTAGTTTTTCTTTACAAAATGACCGCCAAATTACTTGTCTGGATTGCATAATACAGTGTTTTTAGTCGTTTCTGATAATTTCGATAAAGTTTTCATCTGTACAGAGGGAAAGTGAAGTGAAGGAGGCCTTCACAGGGGAGAGTCTAGCTGACACGGTCTCTGCTGACACTTCAGGGATGCGTTGTGGTCGTGTCTAGGCGCAGGTCCACCATCTGATCTGGATTAAGGATGTGCGCAACGACTAATTTCATAACCGTTTAAACTGAAAATTTGTAACCGGCTAGTCGACTAGTCTAACCCCGCCACCTGGAGACAGTCTGTATATGCGATCGGTCTATTTGAAAGAACACATAATCTATGTCTATCAAATCCCATACTGAATGCTGCTAAAAATAGATCAGATACAGTGGGGAGAACAAGTATTTGATACACTGCCAATTTTGCAGGTTTGCCCACTTACAAAGCATGTAGAAGTCTGTAATTTTTATCATAGGTACTCTTCAACTGTAAGAGACGGAATCTAAAACAAAAATCCAGAAAATCACATTGTGATTTTGACACACTCCTTAGTTGCCCTGGCTGTGTGTTTCGGGTCGTTGTCATGCTGGAAGACCCAGCCACGACCCATCTTCAATGCTCTTACTGAGGGAAGGAGGTTGTTGGCCAATATCTCGCGATACATGGCCCCATCCATCCTCCCCTCAATACGGTGCAGTCGTCCTGTCCCCTTTGCAGAAAAGCATCCCCAAAGAATGATGTTTCCACCTCCATGCTTCACGGTTGGGATGGTGTTCTTGGGGTTGTACTCATCTTTCTTCTTCCTACAAACACGGCGAGTGGAGTTTAGACCAAAAAGCTCTATTTTTTTCTCATCAGACCACATGACCTTCTCCCATTCCTCCTCTGGATCATCCAGATGGTCATTGGCAAACTTCAGACGGGCCTGGACATGCGCTGGCTTGAGCAGGGGGACCTTGCGTGCGCTGCAGGATTTTAATCCATGACGGCGTAGTGTGTTACTAATGGTTTTCTTTGAGACTGTGGTCCCAGCTCTCTTCAGGTCATTGACCAGGTCCTGCCGTGTAGTTCTGGGCTGATCCCTCACCTTCCTCATGATCATTGATGCCCCACGAGGTGAGATCTTGCATGGTGCCCCAGACCGAGGGAGATTGACCGTCATCTTGAACTTCTTCCATTTTCTAATAATTGCGCCAACAGTTGTTGCCTTCTCACCAAGCTGCTTGCCTATTGTCCTGTAGCCCATCCCAGCCTTGTGCAGGTCTACAATTTTATCCCTGATGTCCTTACACAGCTCTCTGGTCTTGGCCATTGTGGAGAGGTTGGAGTCTGTTTGATTGCGTGTGTGGACAGGTGTCTTTTATACAGGTAACGAGTTCAAACAGGTGCAGTTAATACAGGTAATGAGTGGAGAACAGGAGGGCTTCTTAAAGAAAAACTAACAGGTCTGTGAGAGTCGGAATTCTTACTGGTTGGTAGGTGATCAAATACTTATGTCATGCAATAAAATGCAAATTAATTATTTAAAAATCATACAATGTGATTTTCTGGATTTTTGTTTTAGATTCCGTCACTCACAGTTGAAGAGTACCTATGATAAAAATTACAGACCTCTACATGCTTTGTAAGTAGGAAAACCTGCAAAATCGGCAGTGTATCAAATACTTGTTCTCCCCACTGTACATGCAACGTGCTTGCAATAGGCAGCGAAGGACCAATAGACGTGATGGAGTATAATGGAGCATTAAGAGCTCGCTCAAGTACTGGGGAGCTAAACCATTTAGTGCTTTGTAAGTAAAAAGCAAGATTTTAAAATGTATATGATGTTTAATAGGGAGCCAGTGCAGTGTTGACAGAACCGGGCTAATATGGTCATACTTCCTGGTTCTAGTAAGAACTTGAGCTGCTGCGTTTTGGACCAGTTGCAGTTTATTTATTAAGCGAGCAGGGCAACCACCCAGTAGAGCATTACAATAATCTAGCCTTGAAGTCATGAACGGGTCATATCTGTTCTGCCTTTGTCATTGAGAGCATATGTCGTAATTTAGATACATTTTTAAGATGGAAGAAATGCGGTTTTACAGATGCTATAAACGTGGCTTTCAAATGAGAGATTGGTATCAAAGAGCACACCCAGGTTCCTAACTGACGACGAGGGCTTGACAGAGCAGCCATCAAGTGTTAGACAGTATTCTAGGTTACTACTTGCTGAGGTTTTTGGTCCAATAATTAGAATCTCTGTTTTTTTAGAATTAAGTTGTAGGAAATTACTAGTCATCCAATTTTTTATATCAGCTATGCATTCCGTCAATCTTGTGAATCGGTAAGTTTCGTCAGGGCGTGAAGAAATATAGAGCTGAGTATCATCAGCATAACAGTGAAAACTAACGGCATGCTTCCTAATGATATCTCCCAGTGGTAGCATGTACAGGGTGAAAAGCAACGGTCCTAGCACTGAGCCTTGCTGTACCCCATACTGAACTTGTGTTCGGTGTGACATCTCTTCATTTACTGCTACAAACTGATAACGGTCAGATAAGTATGATTTAAACCATGCCAACCACACAGTATCATTATTTCTGCCTTACAATCATTCAGATTATCACAGAAGTACTGGGATAAAAGTTTATAGTTCGATAAACACTGATGTCTACGGTAGCAATCAAAATAGAGTAAATCACCTTTTGAAAGTAACTTGATGCTTCAAATAATGATCCATTGTATAAATATAAATAATGTATCCATTACAATGTAACGCCAGTAGGTGGAGACAAGTGACTGTTAAAAACGTGTTTGTCATTAAATTTGTTATGTCATTGAATCATTCATTCAATAGATTCATTCAAAAATGCTAATTCATCCAGTAATGAAACAATTATTTTTCCTCCGTTTTTTAATCCAGACTTTTATCTCAGTTTATCCAGAATCATGCAGCTCCACTGAATAATGTCAGGCACTTAAACAGCACAGAGTATGACATGACAGTTGTTTGACACAGTGCACAATGACCTTAAGGTTTGATTCTCAGGTCGAATGTCTAACGGTTGAAGGCGTGATTGTGAGCCATCCATGGGACTGTGAGCTCTCACCTGCTTCATCATAGGAGGCCGACAGTTTCTCCAGGATCTCTTTGTCTATGTTGAGTATCTGCTGCTTGAGGATGGACTGATGAGGACGAGCGCTGTTTTCTTTCTGAAGCTGCTGGCGCAACATGATGGGAAGACGAGACTTGGCGTACTCTGCAGCTGCCTGAGAGACGGACACAGTTAACACACACATTTCTCATTCTGGAGCAACACTTTGATACTTCAGGCAACAGTTTATGAACAGACTCTTGTGCGCATGCATTTTACTGACTGTGGTCATATCTCTAAATATTTAAAGTCCTGACATAACGATAACAGTTATGTTAAAGTCATTGGAACTGCTGTACGGTAGAATTTTGTTAAAGCTGGACAGGTATAAAACATCATCACTGAATGAAACGCAAAATAAACACTGATTCATCCAGTAATGAAACAAGGGAAGTCTTTATGAGCGAGTCATTTAATCATTCAATCAAGAGATTCGTTCAAAAACACTGATTTATCCAGTAATGAAACAAGTGAAGTCTTTATGAGTGAGTCATGGAATCATTCACTCAAGAGATTCATCAAAAACGCTGATTCATCCAGTAATGAAACAAGCCTTTATGAGTGAATCATTGAATCATTCATTCAAGAGATTCATCAAAAACACTGATTCATCCAGTAATGAAACAAGTGAAGTCTTTAAGAGTGAGTCATTGAATCATTCACTCAAGAGATTAATCAAAAACACTGATTCATCCAGTAACAAGTGAAGTCTTTGAGTCACTGAATCATTCATTCAAGAGATTTGTTCAAAAACACTGATTCATCCAGTAATGAAACAAGTGAAGACTTTATGAACGAGTCATTGAATCATTCACTCAAGAGATTCATCAAAAACACTGATTCATCCAGTAATGAAACAAGTGAAGTCTTTATGAGTGAGTCACTGAATCATTCACTCAAGAGATTCATCAAAAACGCTGATTCATCCAGTAATGAAACAAGTCTAAATGAGTGAGTCATTGAATCATTCATTCAAGAGATTCAGCTACAATACAATGGAAAATCGGCTGGACTTACTTAAAAACGGTATCTGGACATGACTGGTATTAATAGCCAGTCTTGGAGTAAATGTAATCGGATTTAACATATAGTAGTTTTGACCTCTTACTTTATCATTTAAACTTGGACAGCTGGTTACCATAAAGCCCAAAGTACATCCAAAGAAATGAGCGTGACCTCAGCACTGTAATGATGGGACTAAATATTTTGTTGCCCAGAAACAAGAAGATTTATAAAACATTAGGATTAGGAGCGTTAGTGACGGCTAATCAGACGGACATGTAAACTTTTCAAGTTTATCATTTATATACAGTAGTATATACACTGATCAACATTATGACCACCTTCCTAATATTGTGTTGGTCCCCCTTTTGTTGCCAAAACAGCCCTGACCCGTCGAGGCATGGACACCACTAGACCCCTGAAGGTGTGCTGTGGTATCTGGCACCAAGATGTTAGCAGCAGATCCTTTAAGTCCTGTAAGTTGTGAGGTGGGGCCTCCATGGATCGGACTTGTTTGTTCAGCACATCCCACAGATGCTCGATTGGATTGAGATCTGGGGAATTTGAAGGCCAAGTCAACACCTCAAACTCGTTGTTGTGCTCCTCAAACCATTCCTGAACCATTTTTGCTTTGTGGCAGGGCGCATTATCCTTCTGAAAGAGGCCACAGGGTGGACAGGGGTCAGCATGGGCACCCTGACTGGTCTGCGGTTATGCAGCCCCATACGCAACAAACTGCTATGCACTGTGTATTCTGACACCTTTCTATCAGAACCAGCATTAACTTCTTGAGCAATTTGAGCTATAGTAGCTCGTCTGTTTGATCGGACCACACGGGCCAGCCTTCGCTCCCCACGTGCATCAATGAGCCTTGGCCGCCCATGACCCTGTTGCCGGTTCACCACTGTTCTTTCCTTGGAGCACTTTTGATAGATACTGACCACTGCAGACCGGGAACACCCCACAAGAGCTGCAGTTTTGGAGATGCTCTGACCCAGTTGTAACGACTGAGACAAATCAGACACAATTATTTGTTATATTTTTAGGGCCTCAGTTACCATGGATACCAACTGATAAGACGGTTTATTGCTCTAAAAAATGTGGTCACATGGCCATAGGAAAGATCCATAGCCCTTAGAACAGACTTTCCTGCATTAATTTATAGACAAATTGATCTATAAATGAACATGCACCCCAGGACACTGTGTGTATAATTAGTACTGTCTTATGTAGTGTCTCTCATATGGTATTTTGTTTTATGCATATTTAATGATAGAACCAATGGTCAATGTAACCTCACCTATACCATGTTTGGTCTCTATAAATTTGTACTTTGAAGATCGAAATGATCGTGTATATGATGTGTCGATAGCTACGCAACATATTAGTATTACAAGAATCTTTAATAGTTTCTTTACCAGCAACCAATCCAGCTGCACATGCAAATGAGCACGCTTGAAACAAAGAGCCATAAAATCTCCAACAGCGGAATCTTCCCGCTTAAAAATTCCACCTTTCTCATTGGTCAATCAACCCTGAGAGGTGTGACCTTTCCCAGACTTTAAACAGCCATGCACAGTTCCGCCCACTCTCTCCTTCCTTCTACTGCCGCTTCTTCTGGTTGATGGGCATGGGGCGACCCCACCAGGGCCCATGGGCGCCGGCAGGCCTCAACCACAGACTTTTATGTCTTCACTCTCCGCCCAGGAGAGAGGACTCTTCCAAAAGAGTCAGACTGAAATTTCCTCATTCCAACTCGGGAGGAAATTGCAACTTCGCTGTCACTGCGCTCTTCCTGCTTCTCCTGCTACGGAAACCCGTTCCGGCCACACGGTCGCGGGCCGGCAGGCCCAACACCCAAAGCCATGTGCAACTTCCTCGACCATGATGGAGTCGAAATAACCGTGCAAGTTCATCATATCTTCAGTCAATGCAGAAGAAATCGATTGCAACTTCGACACCATCAACTCACAGAACCATCAAATCAGGAACTTTACGAAACTGCTTCAACTGCCACGGCAATGCAAGTATCGCCTATTTTAATTAATCAGAGGGTTAGTATACGCAGTAAAATCCTCCTAACAAGGTGCTTTGAAAACAATAAGCTGATGGTTCTTTTCATGGTTAATGACTCTTTTCCATAGCTTCATTCCCGTTTTTCGGTTTCATTCTGTCACTTTCCATCTTACCCCTGTATGTGTGATTGTGTGTATGCATTTTTAATTAGTTGTGTTCGTTATTTAGTTAATAAAACTTGTGCACAATACATATTTGGTTCTGGTGTGCTTGTAAATCAATGTCAATTTAACGATTATAGTCACAGCTACATGCTAGGAAAGAATTATTTTTCTGTGGCCATGAAAAATATCCTTTTCTTAATAATCAATACTGAGTGTTCGCTGGACGAACTGATTAATTGATTGTAATATTAATTTAACTACAAGTTAATCGGATTAACTGATCCAAATATTCATAATTAATCATAACAAGTTATGATTAATTATTAATATTTCCTTTTTGAGCTAATTTGCTACCCAGTCGTCTAGCCATCACAATTTGGCCCTTGTCAAACTTGCTCAAATCCTTACGCTTGCCCATTTTTCCTGCTTCTAACACATCAACTGAGGACAAAATGTTCACTTGCTGCCTAATATATCCCACCCACTAACAGGTGCCGTGATGAAGAGATAATCAGTGTTGTTCACTTCACCGGTCATAATGTTATGCCTGATCGTATGTCTATAAGCTTGTTCTTTTGTGCAGTGATTTAAATGTTTTACTTGCCTTTTTACCTTTCTATTTGTTTGCACGGTTGCCTGCACCTTTTAAAGTCTGACTTCTCCGTTTGCATAAATGCAGTAATAAAGACATTCCTTACCTCAAGGAGAAAATTTATGTTTAAAATTTATTTGTATGTATTACAGCACTAACTTGTTTACTAATAGTTCAAGTGAAATTGTGTTCAATGGAAGCATAAATTATGAGGTATGAAATCGCTGAATCTCACAGAGACTTTGAAGAGTGCAGCAGATTCAACTCAAACACAGCGATTAACTAAAGCATACATTACTAGTGAAGGATTCTTTACGACGTGAGGCTGAAGATGACAGAAGTTTAAACTGTTCCCTTAAATGCTTCCCAACCCACCTGAAGAATGTCAAAGCACTTCAACTCTCTTCACGTTACTGATCTCGATCAAATGATGTCCATCCTCTCTGAACTGAACATATTCTGCCCATATGATTGTATTTATCAGCACATGAGAGTCCATCTGAGATGTGCTGGAGTAATTCCTGCTGCGGCTTTCCTTTCCTTATCTGACTGTCTGATTTAAGGTTTTTTTCATTTTAAGTTCTATTTAAGTTTTTATTTTATATCAGACACTTTTATTTACAGTATGGTGGGGAAAAAAGTTTTAGCAGATGGATCAAATCTTCTCCAAAGTCTGGAAAATTCCATCAGACGGCAGCGTCCAAACATGTGCTCAGCAGAAACAGGCCTTCATCTTCAGGGAAACACAGATGTGTGGAGGAAAAACAAGATATAATAACCGTGCATGTCTTAGTCTGAGAGGTCTAGAGTAAACGAGTGCCTCAGTTTTGTATACTACACATACTCAAGCATGCGTGATGCTTGTGGTGTCTTTAACAATCTTTAAGTTTTAGAAGTTTTAGACTTCTAATTCATGACCGGTGTTTTGTTTTGCTCTATCCTCTGCGCTTCTGCGTTCGTCAATACTATAACTGTCCCAGCTATTTCAAACCAGGCCTGCTACAGAAGAATGAGGGGCAATCAATCTTGCACTCTACCCTACTGGATGGTGTTCAGGGTTTGGTCATGTATGCATGAATAAACAAAAGACAACAAAAAAGAAAATCTTTTCCCAGCATATATTGAATTTTTACATAAAACAATTCACCATAAACACCAAACAAACAAACTCAAACATTAAATGATCACACAAAAAGTAATGGTGTGGGTGGATGAGTGTGAAACGTCCCATAAAGATGTTGATGAATGATTGGGTTCGGTAAAGTGAGCAGTCATTAGAATGAACAGTCTTATCTGCAGATGGTAGGAATCGATGCAATTGATGAAGTGATGAAAGGAAGTATATGTCCTTCTGGTTGTAGGCCTGGAGTCTTTGAATAAAATCCTTGGGCAGTTGCACAATCCAGCACTCCTCAAGGGCAGTGTAAGTTCACGTGTAACACAAAAATCCTCTACAAAAAGAAAACAGCTCATTAACTTTTTTACAAACTCTTCACCAAAGCATACACAAAAGCAAAAGATGAAATATAAGAGCAACAAACTCACGGTTGAGCAGAAAACTAAATGTTTCTCAAACCAGGATTGTTAATTACCCCTTTTCCACCAAGGTGGTTTGAGTGCTGGTTCAGAGCCAGAGCCTAGTTTCAAATCGGTTCTTTGTCTTTCGACACCCAAAGCACCAGCTCTGAACCAGGAAAAGTGGTTCTTAAGTAGCACCAAAACATTGCTGGTCTAGAAGTAAGAACCGCTTGCGTCAGGGGCTGGGTTACCGTGACCAACAAGACAAACACAAACTTGTGACCGCCATTTTTGAAATAGCAGCTAATCGAGCTAATAGCTGCTCGATTGTAATCTCCGTCTACAAATCACGGCGAGCTGCACGGATGCGTTGGATTCACTGTGTTTTGCCGATATAGGTTCGCAAAGCCATGTGCATCAATAGTAACGCAACGTTCGCCATTGTTGATGGAAGGCTTGTTCGAGATGCATCATCGGCGCTGTGCAGACCGATCGCCGTATGACATCAAAGTACAACGAGAGCATACGACTCCTTATGCTTTTGAATCGCTTTTGCGGTACTTTGATGTCATACTCTGCGCAGCGCCGATGCATCTCGAACAAGCCTGGTGTGTTTGTGTTTTCTGCTGCCTCGCTAGCGTTGCTGAGAAAGACGAGACGTATACAGTGACGTAAGACCTGGCTCTGTGGTGGCTCTCTAGCCTGTGGAAAGGCAAACCGGTTCTTAGAAGGCTCGTCAGTCAAACCAACTCCGAACCGGCACTAGCACTGGCTCTGAACTAGCACCCGGTTCTTTCTGGTGGAAAAGGGGTAAATGAGAACAGCAGATACCATGGCTGCGTCTGAAACCTGGAAAATGCTGCCTTCGGAGGACACATTTCAAGGTAGGAAGGCATCAAGGCACGTCCGAATCTAATGTTAGCTTCACTTCCTGTCTCCTGAGAGACCTTCATCTGATCTAGTTTTGAAGACAGCATAAATGTATCCTTTGCTGCCTTTGATATCCCACAATCCTATGCGTTCCATTCTGTGACAACTGAACTAGAAAAAAAGATGGCATCCGAAAGTTGCGTTTGCTGGTCAGTTTGTGTGTAAATGTACATTTTTGACCAACATTTTCCACTTCTGATGTCATTTCAAGCGAGAAATGACTAATGTAGAAATTAAATATTTGTTTAGTTCTCACCAAAGCTCACTCTATTTTGCTGTAGATCATTAAACTGTTACACTGCCTTAGAAGTCTGTCCAAAAATCAGTTTCGTGAGGTGCCTTCGTGCACAAACGCTGCCTTACAAGTCAGCTGCCTAGGTTTTCGGACGCAGCCCATGTGGTAACTCAAACTGAATCTCCCTCTTACTCTTCTGCTTCCTCTTTTATTCATAAGAGATGTGTGCTACTGGTGTCCCCTAGTGGCCGGGATGAACATAGCACTGACAATAAAAACCAATAAACCATGTGACAGACAGTTTCTGTTACAATAGACCCTTTTCACAGACTGTGATGACGCGTCATCAATATCGTAAATCCTGCTAAGTTTTTTGTATTTTAATTTTTTTTTAAATGTATGTACATTTATAACACTAATACTTTGTATTATATTACTTTTGCATCAAATTACAAAAACAAGTTACCGCTGCTGTGAGGGTGTTTCTAATATAGCGTCTATGGGAGTGATAGTAAAATTAACATCTTTCTCTCTTTTCACTGCCGTTATCAACTCACTCTATTTTTTTCCCTCTTTTTGAAAGTTGTGAAATCACTATTGTGGAGTTTTTCTTTTGCTATTTGAGCAAATGGGGACACAAAAAATATATTTAATGTATATTCTCATTCACCGCTATAAAAGTTAACCCAACTATGACGACTTCTGCTTCTGAGAAACCCGGACATGTGAAAAGGGTCTATATGCATGCGTCAAGGGTTCAAGGGTCAAGGGTTACTCTTTCGCCATAAGTCGACTTGCTACCGCTGACCGCCGGAAGTTAGTTATTTTAATCTATAAAGTTTTAAATATGGATATTTTTTTCACACAAACGCATCGCTTCACTTCAGAAGGCATTTATTAACCCCCGGAGCCGTGTGGAGCACTTTTATGATGGATAGATGCACTTTTATGATGGATGGATGCACTTTTACAGATGCACTTTTATGATGGATAGATGCACTATTATGATGGATAGATGCACTTTTACAGATGCACTTTTATGATGGATAGATGCACTATTATGATGGATAGATGCACTTTTATTATGGATAGATGCACAATTATGATGGATAGATGCACAATTATGATGGATAGATGCACTTTTATGATGGATAGATGCACTTTTATGATGATAGAAGCACTTTTAT
Source organism: Coreius guichenoti (assembly GCA_039654105.1). Classification (NCBI taxonomy): domain Eukaryota; kingdom Metazoa; phylum Chordata; class Actinopteri; order Cypriniformes; family Gobionidae; genus Coreius; species Coreius guichenoti. Next base: position 1,905,883 of record CM077174.1, on the reverse strand, counting down.
GATGGATAGATGCACTTTTATGATGGATGGATGCACTTTTATGATGGATAGATGCACTTTATTGTATTCGTCTGAAAGAAGAATGTCATACACACCTAGGATGACTTGAGGGTGAGTAAATCATGGACTAATTTTCATTTTTGGGTGAACTAACCCTTTAATCACACAAAATAGGTTTTATAGAATAAAAAAATGATTATTTTCTCTCCTCTTTTTCCTCGCCTTAAGAGACCAATGTTTTCAGAAAGCAAAAGTTTGTGTTATTATTATTTCATCTGTGTCCATTGCAAATCGCACCATTTTTACTTCCTTTTAGGCCTAAGCTTTTCTAGGTCAGTACGTCTACCTTGGGTTGTATCGTGAAAATGCAGATATCGGGTATGGGTCACTTTTAAAAGAAGACGTAATCAAAAAAAATCGGACAGTCAACAAACTGGAATTGGGCATCAAGATCTGCAGTGTAAATGCGGCCCAAATGCTCACACACAGACACTCAACCATGCACTCACACACACATAACACCCACGCTCTCATCCACACACTTATTTAACACTCGCCCACATCATTCTCCTCCAGACGCTCGCCCACACCTCACCAAAAGCTCACACACGCTCATCTAAACACATACACTCATCCAAATGTTCACACATACTCACCCACACGTTCACCCATACACACGTGATGCCTGAAATCTGTGCTTATAATGGGGGAAATTCCCACAAGTGTTTATGAACTGTAACAAGTAAGCAGAACGAGTACATTCATCAGCTCATCTGCAGTAACGCCACAGACACTCACCCAACATTCAAACCTTTCATCTGGAAACAGCTTGAATGACAAGCAAGACTTTTATTAATAAATTAATAAATCTGCAATCAATTGTACGTATAGACATCAGAACCATTGTGTGTGTTTGGGACAAGACCGACTTTTTAAGACCAATGATATTGGACCCACTCACTTTCACCATCTCTAATTCAGCGCATGTTTGTTCACTTTTCAGAGGGCCATCAGTCAAATCCATTCCACTTGAGGAATGCCCTTAAAAATTAAACTACATTCCATGTTTTAGCTACAGCCTCGACTTCCACGTTAGTGGGATTATAACAAAGTGGAAGCAATTGGGAACAACAGCAACTCAGCCACGAAGTGGTAGACCACGTAAAATCACAGAGCGGGGTCAGCGCATGCTGAGGGTCACAGTGCGCAGAAGACGCCAACTTTCTGCAGAGTCAACAGCTACAGACCTCCAAACTTCTGTGGCCTTCAGATGAGCTCAAGAACAGTGTGTAGAGAGCTTCATGGAATGGGTTTCCATGGCCGAGCAGCTCATCCAAGCCTTACATCACCAAGTGCAATGCAAAGCGTGGGATGCAGTGGGGTAAAGCACGCCGCCACTGGACTCTAGAGCAGTGGAGACATGTTCTCTGGAGTGACCAATCACGCTTCTCTGTCTGGCAATCCCATGGACGAGTCTGGGTTTGGCGGTTGCCAGGAGAACGGTACTTGCCTGACTGCATTGTGCCAAGTGTAAAGTTTGGTGGAGGGGGGATTATGGTGTGGCGTTGTTTTTCAGGGGTTGGGCTTGGCCCCTTAGTTCCAGTGAAAGGAACTCTTAATGCTTCAGCATACCAAGACATTTTGGACAATTTCATGCTCCCAACATTGTGGGAACAGTTTGGGGATGGCCCCTTCCTGTTCCAACATGACTGCGCACCAGTGCACAAAGCGTCGGTCCATAAAGACATGGATGAGCGAGTTTGGTGTGGAGGAACTTGACTGGCCTGCACAGAGTCCTGACCTCAACCCGATAGAACACCTTTGGGATGAATTAGAGCGGAGACTGCGAGCCAGGCCTTCTCGTCCAACATCAGTGCCTGACCTCACAAATGCGCTTCTAGAACAATGGTCAAAAATTCCCATAAACACACTCCTAAACCTTGTGGAAAGCCTTCCCAGAAGAGTTGAAGCTGTTATAGCTGAGAGAGAAAATCAACATAACACTGACTTACACAAAACTCCACAGAACTCGGCACCATAAATCAGAAAGTGGCACAATAACAAGTGTGTGTGTGTCAGACTGACTGTAAACCAGCTGCTCTTTTCTCCTCAACTCAAAGGCCACTAACAACACAGATACACAATAAGGTTTCCAAATTATTCCAAACACCAAGTTAACAATATTTTGTATTATATTTTGTAATACAGTTTGGAAAAATGATACTTTACTTAATGTGAAGCCTTTTCTGTTATTCACACTTAGGGTTGTAAAGAAGCTGAACATTTCCAGAAACTTTACAAAAAAATTCCCAAAACATTTCCAAAATTTTTTTAAATATTTCCAAAAAAATCCTGAAAAGTTTCCAAAAATCCTGGAAAGTTTCTAGAAACTTTGCAACCCTATTCACACACAAAGGTGATTTTTGTGCTGATGTCAATGCAAAAATTAACTACATTTTTCAATAACCACAGAGTATTCAGCATCAAAACTGTCAGTGACCCCCTTAAAGACAAATATGGCAAAGTGATGGTACAGAATTATAATATCATAAGACCACGCTACTGAATGAGACATTTGTATGTTACAAGCTGCTTCAAAGGCTATGATATTTTCTTGGACCCTATGTTCATAACCATACTATAGAAGTGTGTAGTTGGTGTTGTAGTTATCATTTACAAAATACAAATGTCACTAGAAAGACATAGATGCATGACAGACAGATAGATAGACAGAGAGATAGATAGATAGATAGATAGATAGATGCGCACACACACACACACACACACAGATGTACACACACACACACACAGATGCATGCACACACACACACACGCAGATGCATGCAGACAGATAGATAGATGCATGAACACACACACACACAGAGATGCATGCACATACACACACACACAGATGCATGCACAGACAGACAGATAGATGCATGCACAGACAGATAGATGCATGCACACACACACACGCACACACAGATGCATGCACACACATACGCAGATGCATGCATGCATGCACACAAACACACACAGATGCATGCACAGACAGACAGATAGATGCATGCACACACACGCACACACAGATGCATGCACAGACAGACAGATAGATAGATAGATGCATGCACACACACGCACACACAGATGCATGCACACACACGCACACACACAGATGCATGCACAGACAGACAGATAGATAGATGCATGCACACACACGCACACACACACACACACACACACACAGATGCATGCACAGACAGATAGATGCATGCACACACACACACGCACACACAGATGCATGTACACACACACACACACACACACACACACAGATGCATGCACGCACAGACAGACAGATAGATGCATACGCGCATACGCACACATACACACACACACACACACACACACACACAGATAGACAGATAGATAGATGCATACGCACACATACACATACACACACACACACAGATGACAGTTGTTTACCTCCCCACCGTGCCCATCGAAGATGCCGAAGATGGATGGATGGCTGTTGTTGATCGAGTCCGTGAGGATGTGGAATCTGTCCTCCATGTGCTCTCTCCGGCCCTGGATGGAGTACACGGCTGCAGCGCTGCTCTGGTACTGCCATGTCCTGGAGATCTGCTCACCCAGCGGCGCAGAGCGCTCGTTCTGCATCATCTCCGCCACCCTGCCCTTCATCAGGTTGACCGCGTCGCGGCTGGACTGCACGATGGTCTTCACCTCATCCGTGTGGAAGAGGAAGCTCCAGAGAGCCAGACTGACACACAGCAGCAGCAGCAGAGTCTCCGGCCGCAGCAGCAGACAGCGCATGATGCGAGCCAGCAGCGACAGCACACTCATGCTCACACACACACACATCAGAGGAACAAGACACTCATGCTCTGCTCCGGCACACACTCTGCGCGGATGACAGCAGAACGAGTGCAAACATCACACATCTGTTAATGTAAGACTTTGCCTTCCAAAACGATCAGTAGATGCAGTGTTTTCCCTTTAGAAAAGAATAAGCAGGTGCATCGCTCCCCCCTTTAAAATGGTAAATAAATGGCGTGTTTGTTTAGCGCTCTGACGCCCCGGCGCGTGCAGGTGTTCTGCGTACTGTGAGCGTGCATCGCGCGTGCTCGTAGCTCTGTCTGTGTGTGCGCGTGTGTGTTTGACACAACCAGATGCCAGACAGACAGACAGCTGTTTGTGGTCAGTGAGACAGACACACACGACGATGGTGATGATCAGTTTCACTTTCACACAAGTTTATTTTTATTCTGCTACACAACTCTTACACACACACACACACACTAAACCAAACTGCCTGTCAAAATAAAAGTCTGAACTTTGTGCTAGAATAGTTTATTAAAAAAACAGAAACTACAAAATTGTGAGTCAAAGTTTGCCTGATGGTGAAATTGCAATGGGGGGGAAAAAATGGAAATGGATTGTACATTACATCATCTCTGCTATTATTCAGCTACCTACCAAATAAATAAATGAACAAATTATTAATTTGATTTGTAATTATTTAACTAAGTGAAAAGTGGGTGCAAATACAGGAGACATGAAACAGCTATTTAGGAAATCACTCACATGGGACTGTAACAGTTAAAGGAGTCCTATAATGCCCCTTTCCACAAGATGTAAAATAAGTCTCTGATGAAGTGTGTGTGTCAGTTTCAGCTCAAAATACCCCACAGACCATTTGATAATTTTCACTTTTTGAGGGTGAGCAAAAACGCGTCGTTTTTTGTGTGTCCCTTTAAATGCAAATGAGCTGCTGCTCCCGCCCCTTTCAGGAAGAGGGCGGAGCTTCAAGAGCTTGTGTTAGCAGCTCCGATTACCTCATGCAGACACACACTGAAAATATCAGAAACTGTTCAGCCTTTTATGTTCAAACCGGAGTCGGACAATGATGGAGAGACTCAAGAAGAAGTGCCAACATGTAGAATGAGACAGGACGTTTCTGAATGGATAGTTGATGAATTTATGAGTTAACTATCTTCAAGTCATTGGTTAGCATATTCTGATAATCTATAAATCATATGAAGGTAAAATGATGCCATAAAGAATCGCATGCGCAGGGTAAGATTTGTGGAAGTGTACATAAGATTGCAAGTGTAAATTACATTTCCATGCTCAAGAGAAGCTTTTTAAAGGTGTAAATCGCCTTTCAAGTGTAAGAAAAAAGATTTGCAGCATTTTACTGTTATTTGTAATTCATGTATTGTGAAACTGCAGCTTCATGCTAACGCAAAATAAATATGATCTGTATGATTCTGACTTCCATTTTTCCGCGCCTACACTTTTGACACGTTTCTTTCGCTAAAATACGGCCAAAATCATTGCAAGCCTGTGAACATCAATTTGCAAGCGAAAACAACAGAGTCAGGAACTGCAGAACAGATTGACCGTGTAAAACCAACCTTTGTGTAATAAAATCAACTGTTGCAAATGTCTAAATGACTTCTTGTGTGCGTAGGGCAAAAAAGTTCCCGAAATAACCCGATTTGTACCGTCCCGTCTTTCCTTTAGCTGTGCTTCTGGCACGATTCTCTCACTCACTGAGTTTTGCAAGCGTGAGGAGGAAAGCGGGTCCATCTTCTTCTGTAGCCAATCAAATCAGTTTCTCGCTGACTCCCGATTTACTCTTATCTGATTGGTTCAATAAACACCCCAGACGCCAAGACATTCATCTTCATCGTTCTCGCTGCCGGAATGGTACTTTTAACACACACATACATAAAAAAAATGAAATAATAATAATAATAAAAAACTTAACTCAACCCTTTATAGTGCATATGAATCGGCCTTCGAAGGATGCAGCCCCTGAACTGAGACACAGCTATAGTACATCAATGACTCCTCTGTGCCTCATAATTATTCATGAGACTGTGTGTCCTTGTCCTATGAGAAGATGCCTCGCTTAATTATTCACAACAGCATGCATTGATTTCCTATAGGCGCTTCAAACAGAAAGTGAGAGATGCATAAATGGATCCAAAAAGAGTGTTTGTGGTCCATAAAGACATGGATGAGCGAGTTTGGTGTGGAGGAACTTGACTGCACAGAGTCCTGACCTCAACCCGATAGAACACCTTTGGGATGAATTAGAGCGGAGACTGCGAGCCAGGCCTTCTCGTCCAACATCAGTGCCTGACCTCACAAATGCGCCACGTAACTCCATTGGCTCCTCAAACTATCAGTCAAACCTCATAACTCCACCCACCTCCATCGTGAATGAAGTGGAAATAGATCGCTGCTTGTTTGCAATGCAAGGATAAATAAAAAACTGATGTTTGAATAAGTGCTAGTAGTGTTTACTCTAGAAACACCATCACTGCGTCCGAAATCAAAAACTTCCCTACTATATAGTATGCGAAAAACAGTACGCCAACAGAGTAGTATGTCCGAATTCACAGTATTGGAAAAACAGTAGGCGTAAAGTCCCCGGATGACCTACTGAATCCGGCGAGATTCTGAAGTGTGTTCGATGGACACTTTACTATCCCATGAGGCCACGGGAGAGGATTTGTGAATGACAGTGAAGCGTCACATGATAACGACAACATGGCGGATGTAGTACGTCATACTATATAGAACGTACTTTTTTAACGGTCGCAATTTAAGTTGAAATTCAAATGTAGTGTCTACTCAGCGTATGTCTATAAAGACAGATGTTTTTTTTTGTTTTTTTGTATGTGAAGAGTCTTGTCATTGCCGTCTATTTGTATCCAATATACTGTTTTAAACATCATGTGCATAGCGCTTTGTCTTTTATATCATGAGATTTTGGCCAAACGTATTTACAACTAGAAAAACTGAGCACCCATATATTTACAGTAAACTTTATAAGCTGTAAGTTGATGAAAACGTAACGTGATGCACTGACTGAAACCCATCGGCCTATCTCTGTCATTCGCTGGTCAAAAACCTCATAACTCCATTTGATCTTGATTTTTATAAAAGGTTCATATTATAATGACACGTTCAAGTGTCTGGACATATATAACGCCACATTTACCAACTTTGATGACACAGTGTTCATAAATTACGAGGTTCCCGCCGACATCGACGATATGTAGCCCAAGTGTGTTGTTTTATTATAACCAACACCATCATATAGCCTATATGACCTTATTGTGTTGCTACCTGAATTAAGCTCAAGTTTCACCTTAAATCTGAGTACTACTTTAAATAAATGCCATTTGAAGCAATGCATGTGTGTGCAATGTTGTTGTTTTAGTGCTTTAGTGTTTTTTTACTTATCAAAACTGTGCTGTGGCAAGAAAAAGGTTGGGAAACACTGATGTATGATGCTTTTTTATTTTACATTAGGTTCCCATTCAACTCTAAATGTGATGTGAGCTCTAATAGTTTATTTACTAAAGGATGAGTTCACTTCAAAATGAACATTTCCTGATAATTTACTCACCCCATCATGTGTTTCTTTCTTCAGTGGAAAAGAAATGAAGTTTTTTGAGGAAAACATTCCAGGATTTTTCTCCACATAATGGACTTCAATGGGGACCAACGGTTGAAGGTCCAAATCAATGCAGTTTCAGAGGAAGGGCTTCAGAGGCTCTGCACGATCCCAGAGGAATAGGCTCTTATCTAGACAAACCATCGGACATTTTCAACAAAAATAAACATTTATATACTTTTTAACCACGAATGCTCGACTTCGGTGTTGTTCTTCTTCACGGCGTATGATGTCATCACGTCGGAAAGGTCACGTGTGATGTATACGGATGCAGCGATTAACTGATTTCTCAATTAACCGCGCTTAAAAACGTCATGGCTAATTAACCGTGAAGGCTCTGCTACACCGAGTGTTGCACAAAATGAAAATAAAGTTACACCAGCGGCGCACCAGCCTAAAGTGCAGTGTTTATCAGAGACACGGAGGCTACTTCTGTACACACTGGATTAACTGTGGCAGAGGGACCAAACAGCCAAGCTTTATTTCCACCAAAGAAACGCCTGAAGTCGGCAGCTCTAGCTGAGACCCAACGTGAGGTTTTGTTTTAAAGCGACTGTTATTTCAGAACGTATTATTTCCATGCCGACGCATCATGCAGTCACAATACAAGTATCGCGTTTATTTCGTTTTTCCTTCTTTATTCAAAATATTTACAAACTTGTTAACTATATCATGAATTATGATATATTCCGATTGTCAAATATGTGGAAGTGACAGTGACAGTTCAGTTTATTCCCCTCACGCTGACATGTTTACAGAGCAGAGCAAACCTTTCTTTAATTCCAAAGGGAGAGATGGACTTTAGTCTTTATTATGTTGTGCTGTATTATTTGGTTACTGTGTTATTTCTGGTTCAAAAGGCAGCAAAAAAGAACACTAAAATCTAAAGAGTGTTCATGTGATTTTATACATTGTTGTGAAATTTATGAATGCATAATAATCATGATAATTGTAAAACTGTGATTATTTCTCAGACTATAATTGTACCAACAAAATCTATAATCGTTGCCTCCCTAGTGACGTAGGTGGAAGTACCGACCCAGTGCCGAAAAACTCCATCTCATGTTCTCCTCCACCTTTAAAATCGTCCGACATCGCTGTTTTACCTTTATTTTTGTAAAGGGCGTTTGATTTAGTCTTTGCACGTTCGTTTTAACACTGGGTCGGTACTTCCACCTACGTCACGTGACCTTTCCGACGTGATGACGTCATACGCTGTGAAGAACAACACCGAAGTCACGCATTTGAGGTTAAAAAGTATATAAATGTTTTTTTTTTAAATGTCCGATGGTTTGGCTAGATAAGACCCTATCTTCGTCTGGGATCGTGCAGAGCCTCTGAAGCCCTTCCTCTGAAACTGTTAATTTCGTTGATGAATAATTTTCGTCATAATTTTCGTCAACGACCTTTTTTCACTGACGAAAACGAGACGATAACTAAATAAAAACCAGTTCTGGATGACAAAAACTATGAGGAAAATCTACTGTCATTTTCGTCAGTGAATAAAAACGAGAGGAAGATGTTAGGGAGGGTCGATTAGGGAAGAGATCCCGTCAGAACTGATGTCCTGTGTAACAGATGAGCACACGTGCGGATCTAACGGCGGGAAAACACGGAGCTGTTGAGCTTCTACAGGCTCACGCGACAGCGCTTCAGAGCGGCTCAATCAATGAATAACACACATTTATGACAGGTGATGTTTATGAACTAATGCTGAGGAATAATGACAATGTTTACTTTACCATGTTTATATGGTAATATGGTTTAGACGGTTGTAACAATGCATATTTTATCTCCCTCATCTGAACTGCAATAGTAAGGCATTTCAAAATAAGAGTCCCGGTGTATTTGAGCTTGTTTATAATTAAAAGTCACGCATTATATATACGCTTTTGGTTACACAATAAACTATTTAATTTCATTCCCATTTAATTCATAGTCAGGAGGAAAGACTAAGAACAGTATTTGACATATTATTCAATAAAGTATCAGGGATATAATAGTTTAAACCATTAAAAAAAATCTTCATTACTTGAGATTAAATAAATGTTAACTGAAATTAAAAAAAAGAAATAAACCTAAACTTATTTGAATCTTTATCTTAACCTGATATACTTACTAAAACAGAAATACAACATTATGAAAACTATATAGATGTTTTTAAAACTCTCATTAGCTCTCTTTAATGTATTTTTGCGCTTGAACGGTCAAAAACACACAATTATGTCAGTTTTGACATGTACTCAAGCAACAGTCGGTTATGTAATGCTTAAATGCTCAATTAATGCATTACAATTGAACTGAACTCAGATTTTAGTCGACTGAAACTAGACTAAAAGTAAAAACAATTCCAGTGACTAAAATATGACAAACTAAATGGCATTTTAGTCAAAAGTCTATGACTAAAACTACATCAAAATTTGCTGTCAAAATTAACACTGCTTTGAAACTGCATTGATTTGGACCTTCAACCGTTGGTCCCCATTGAAGTCCATTATGTGGAGAAAAATCCTGGAATGTTTTCCTCTGAAGAAAAAAAAGACATGATGGGGGTGAGTCAATTATCAGGAAATTTTCATTTTGAAGTGAACTAATCCCATTTTTTAAAGCATGCTGAAAATGATAATGCAGCTGTTCCAGTGTTACGCGCATTTACATTCAGGCTTATGTCGGGACAGCTTTCAGGGTCCTGTCTTTCTGATAACGTGTGGCGGCGGCATCATCAGCAGTCGCCGGCCCAGGCACGGACACACATGTGCACGTTCACGCGAGGAAATATTGGTGTAATTGGGTTGTTTAGCGCTGATTCTCCGACACAGTGAGTATTGAGCAGGTGTTTGTGTGCTATACTGACAATCGCCCTTCCAAACAGCGCTACAGTGACGGGATCAGGTAATATTGTCGTGTTTGTTGTTTATGGCAGTAGTCGCCTCCTCTGCTCAGCTGACCGGAGTTTTGCTCTGTTATTGTAGTGATGGAGTACATGCAGGCTCCGCCATCCAGCAGCCACGGCAACATGTGAGTATCACACTTCTCATGAGTAGTGTTGTGTGTGTATCCACACCTTATAGTAGTGATGCTCAGGCGTAAAGTTAACCTAACGTGCGCTATTCGCAAATTTAGGGAGCGTCTCTAAAGTTATATACGATTGGTACACACGTTATAACTTAAATAACAGTCTCAAAACCTGCTGTGAAGTGTTCATGTGGCTGTCAAATCATATGTATATGTTTTACTACCGAATGGGCTCAAATACGCAAAAAAAAAAATCACAATTTAAAACTCAATATCATTATTTACATATGACTTGACAGTTTATTTTATGAAATATCAAAAATCTAAAAGTTGTGCATCATGTCTGACACAGTTTACAGTTGTTTTTGTGACTGTATGTTATTGAAGCCATGTAACTTTAGAGACGCTCCCTAATATCAAACGCCATCTTTACACCAGCCAGTGTGAGCTGTTGGATCATTTCTCTCTGTCTCTCTGCAGTCTCTGCTGTACATGTGGCGTTCCCATCCCTCCAAACCCCGCCAACATGTGTGTGTCCTGCCTGAGGACTCAAGTGGACATCTCCGAAGGCATTCCCAAGCAGGTGTCCATCCACTTCTGCAGGCAGTGTGAGCGGTACGCCCCTCTTTACCTCCTCAGCTGACCAGTGTTCGTTTTGACAGCAAATTTTAATGTAGTTTTAGTCACAGTCTTTTGACTAAAATGCCATTTAGTCTGTCATATTTTAGTCACCTGAATTTTTACTTTTAGTCTAGTTTCAGTCGACTAAAATCTGAGTTCAGTTCAATTGTAATGCATTAATTGAGCATTTAAGCATTACATAACCGACTGTTGCTTGAGTACATGTCAAAACTGACATAATTGTGTGTTTTTGACCGTTCAAGTGCAAAATACATTAAAGAGAGCTAAAGAGTTTTTTTTTTAAAAAACATCTATATAGTTTTCATAATGTTGTATTTCTGTTTTAGTTAGTATATCAGGCTAAGCTAAAGATTCAAATAAGTTTAGGTTTATTTCTTTTTTTTAATTTCAGTTAACATTTATTTAATCTCAAGTAATGAAGATTTTTTTTAATGGTTTAAACTATTATATCCCTGATACTTTATTGAATAATATGTCAAATACTGTTCTTAGTCTTTCCTCCTGACTATGAATTAAATGGGAATGAAATTAAATAGTTTATTGTGTAACCAAAAGCGTATATATAATGCGTGACTTTTAATTATAAACAAGCTCAAATACACCGGGACTCCGTTGCATGGATCAAAAACAACTAAAACAATAACTAGGCCCATTTTATTTTTTTGTGGTGGGACCAGTGAAAATTTTGGCAGGGCAAGTAAAACATTTTTAGTAGCTAGTAGAAAAAATCCTTAGCATTGAGCCCTGCTATTGAAGCTCAACTTCCATAAGAATAAACACTCGCTCTGTTCTGCACCGTTATGAATACCCGTGCGCATTTTACTTTCACTTTCAAATTAGCAATTTAAAAGCCCCCGCCGGTATTCACACGTCGATTAACCGTTGGGAAAATATCCTCACCGTCGAATCTCTAATGTGTATCAGTGTATTAGATCTGCGCGTTTGCTCTTAAAGTGACAGCAGCCTAATATTCCTGCTGCCGTCTGTGTGTTTAATGTGAATCAAACAACAAAAGACAAAGAGAAAATCACTCAGTGCTCTTGACTGAACAACTTTAGTAACTTTATTAAGGATGAATTAATAAGGATGTTTAATTGATAGTGAAGACTATGCAGTGTTATTTTACACATGGCAGGTGTTGCAGAAAGTTAGTTTTAGGCCCTGTGTATGCATGTATGCAGTGTGTGTGTGTATGTAAGTAACGTCGCATTGTGTTTGTCAGGTACCTGCAGCCTCCGGGCACGTGGCTTCAGTGCGCTCTGGAGTCCAGGGAGCTTCTGGCGCTGTGCCTTAAGAAACTGAAGGCTTCCATGGCTAAGGTGCGTCACTCACACATCATCAGGTCAGGGACCGCTGCACTTGATGCTGAGCTCACCTCGTGTTTCATGCATTACCATCCAGGTGAGGCTCATCGACGCTGGCTTCCTGTGGACAGAACCCCACTCTAAAAGGATCAAGATGAAGCTGACCATCCAGAAAGAGGTACTGTAGGTGTGTGAGGTGACTCCAGATCTGCGGTCAGAGCGGTGTTTCAGTGAGCCCATGTGCCCGCAGGTGCTGAACGGAGCCATCCTGCAGCAGGTGTTCGTGGTGGAGTTTGTCATTCTGCATCAGATGTGCGACGACTGCCATCGGGTGGAAGCCAAAGACTTCTGGAAAGCAGTGGTGCAAGTCAGGCAGAAGGTGCGCAAAGTTTGTCAATTCTCAAACCGATGGGACATACCTGTTGCAGAATAGGGCATTCCAGGATGACAAGTTTTTAAATGGGTCCTTGATTATGATTAGTTACAACGCTCAAAGTTCAAAGCAAAAGGGAAATTTTACAGAAATCTCTTTTTAAGAACTACAACAAACGGCTGGTAGGGACTACAACGAGTTAGTGACATCACAAACCCTAAAATTTGCATAAACCCCGCCCCCGGGAACATGTTGAGAAGAGGAAGAGTTGTTGTAGTCGAGCACATTTGGGAGTCGCTCAAGCTGTCATCCGTCTTTCACATTTATTGCAATACAGTACGAACACAAATGCAATAGCATGTCATAAAGCAAGATGACAACATAAGTTATAACCGTAATTAAACTAAACTATACCTGTTCTCTCTTCATGCAGCAGATATTCTCTGGCTCATCTCACAACAGTTCCCACACCAGCGGTTTATAGATTATCATGACAGAATATGCTAATCGATGACTTGAAGATCGTTAACTCATAAATTCATCAACTATCCATTCAGAAACGTCCTGTCTCATTCTACATGTTGGCACTTCTTCTTGAGTCTCTCCATCATTGTCCGATTCCGGTTTGAACATAAAAGGCTGAACAGTTTCTGATATTTTCAGTGTGTGTCTGCGTGAGGTAATCGGAGCTGCTAACACAAGCTCTTGAAGCTCCGCCCTCTTCCTGAAAGGAGGCGGCAGCTCATTTGCATTTAAAGGGACACACACAAAGTGACAATTTTAACATACTATAAACATGATCTGTGGGGTGCAACTCAAGATTAACGTCCACCAATATATCCATATAACCGGCATCGGCTCATCAGAGTTGGAGGCGGGACTTTTGTTTTGACGGCATCAAACTGTCCTAAAATATTTAATACAACATTAACCCTCAGGTGCTGTTCAGTCACTTTTGACCAAAAAATTTTTTTTCCTCCATTGGAATGGTGCAAAACTTGGTAAAGGTTTTGGCTCTTGCTGTGTGAACATACACAAAAAATCATGGACATGATCAAAAAGAGACTTGAGTAAGATTATGCCCGAAAAGGTTTTGGATTTTGTTTATTATATGTTAATTTAAAAAAATCTTGTATATTATGACTTGTTGTGTTTGTTTGCTTGGTTTTATTGTATTTATTATATTTGTATTTTTATAGTTGAATTTGTCATGAAAATAGCCTTAGATGCTGACACAGCATTAAACAAAACAATCTGTATCTGATCGAAAAGGTTAAATGTGTCCCTGGACCACAAAACCAGTTTTTGAAATTGAGATTTATTCATCATCTGATAATCTTTCCATTGATTTGTTCGAGATTCAACTAAAATCTGGAATCTGAGGGTGCAAAAAAATCGAAATATTGAGAAAATCTCCTTTAAAGTTGTCCAAATGAAGTCCTTAGCAATGCATATTACCACTAATAATACATTTCTGATATATTTACGGTAGGAAATTTACAAAATATCTTCATGGAACATGATCTTAATATCCTAATGATTTTTGGCATAAAAGAAAAATGGATAATTTTGACCCATACAATGTATTGTTGGCTATTGCCACAAATATACCCGTGAGACGCAGGACTGGTTTTGAGCTCCAGGGTCACCGATAGTCCTGTAAATATTCACACTTGTATTGTTGACGGTTAAAATTGACTGCATTGGATATGAATAGGAGGTGAATTTCACCTAGTGGAAGCGTTTGGTACTGCGCACAAAGAGATCAACCTCTGATTTGGAACACAACTTGTTTAGATTTATGGCTATGATCTTTCTCACAGTTTTAAAGTAAAATGTGTTTTGGAAAATATATATATCATAATAATTGAGTGGTCTTTTTGTGCAGCAATAATCTACCAAGTGTCATCTTTAAAAAGAGATCCAAAGCATTCAAGATTTGCTAATATTTGTAGTCTTCATCGATGTTGTGTGAAGCCACGCTCTCGGTCTGATATCTGCACGCCGTATGGTTTCTGTGCGTCCTTGATTGAACCGTTAACTATTGCTCTCAGACAGTATAACGTTTATCGATGTCTATATCGTTAACCTTGTTGTTTTTGTCCCACCAGACTGTCCACAAGAAGACGTTCTACTACCTGGAGCAGCTGATTCTGAAGCACAAGCTGCATCAGAACACCGTGCGCATCAAAGAGATTCACGGTGCGTTTCCCATCATCCTCAGCGCTGTGTGAGGAGTTACTGGGCCTTACGGGCTGTGTTTAACCCTTCTTCATCTTTCCAGAGGGCATTGATTTCTACTACGGCTCTAAGCAGCATGGGCAGAAGATGGTGGACTTCCTGCAGTGCACCGTTCCCTGCAGGTCTGAGAGTCCAGCAGACACGTCAGATTCAATACACACAAACATGTTCAGGGCTGAGTGGCTTTTCTGTTCATAAGCACATCATTTCATGTGCATTCGCTCAAAGATTCAGGGTGTCAGAATAGAAGTGAAGCATTATGGGAGTTGAGAGCGAGCTGATGAAACCCTTATTGTGATCTGCTGAACTGACTGAGTGTTGTTTGTGAAGGTCGAAGGCGTCTCAGCGGTTGATCTCTCATGATGTCCACTCAAACACCTACAACTACAAAAGCACCTTCTCCGTGGAGATCGTTCCTGTGTGTAAGGTGAGATTGGGAGTGTGAAGTCCCGTTTGTTTCCTGTTTGTCTCTCTTCGCCCCGTGACTGAGTGTGTGTTGCAGGACAGCGTGGTGTGTCTGTCTCCGCGGCTCGCCCAGAGTCTGGGTAACATGGGTCAGGTGTGCGTCTGCGTCCGGGTCACCAGCTCCATACACCTCATGGACCCCAACACCCTGCAGGGTGAGTGACTGCCAACTCCCGCTCGTCATGTGACCTGTTATCGTGCACATTATATGATGTGTTGAGCAAGCAGGGCTCCGGAGGGACATTGGAGGGCGTGGCCCCTGATTTAGGGATGGAGGGGTGCTCTGGGGCCTATGAAATGACACATCTGGGGACAGATACTACTGATGATAGTGTTATTGTGTTTTACAAACAAGCCAAATGGATACCAATTATAGTTCCCAATATCATTACATATTTTGTATTATTAAAATGCAAGATGAGGTAATTTGATTGGATCTCATGTGTTTACAGCATTTTACCTGCTAGAAATTCATGCTCGGTTTTAATGTTATTTTAAGGTGAGGTAGAATTAACCTGTGTCTGACCCTGACAGACATAGGGTTATGATGGAACATTGCTGTCAATCATAAGGGCCAGTTCTTTAACCGTGGAGGATGAAGTGCTTTATTTGTGTGTGTGTGTGTGTTTCTCAGTCGCTGAGGTGGATGGAAACACATACTGGCGTCACCCGTTCAACAGTCTGTGTAGCCCGCGTCAGCTAGAAGAGTTCATCATCATGGACATGGACCTCATCCGAGACCAGAGGTTAGGAGCTGGCGCTGGGCTCACGTCCAACAGGGTAAGATTGAGCCCAGAAGATCACAGGAAGAAGCTGTCCGGTGCTTTCTCTCTGCTATACATTCAGCTTATTGCAAGAGTGTGTGTGTGTTTGTTTGCAGCACACTCTGGCCGAGGTGTGGGTTCAGAAGACGTCAGAGATGGACTCCGGTCATCAGTATCACTGCAGGACGTTCCTGGGTCACCTGCTGAACATCGGAGACCTGGTGCTGGGGTCGGGTCACATGCTTCATTTCACTGATTTAATACTCAAGACATGGAAAACATTGATTCTAACACGCTTTTGCTCTTACACCTCAGCTTTGATTTTGCCAATGCCAATATCAATGATGAGTTCCTCAACAAAATGAACCCTCACCATGTTCCCGATGTGGTAAGACAGTCGTCAGTTTTGTTTTTCACTACTGTTGGGGTCAGAAAGAAATTAATACTTCTATTCATCAAGGACGCATTAAACTGATCAAAAGTGACAGTAACGACATTCATAATGTTACAAAAGATTCTATTTCAAACTTTGAATCCTAAATATCATGACTTCCACAGAAATATGAGCTGTTTTCCACACTGATAATAATCATAACTGTTTCTTGAGCATCAAATCATCATATTATAATGATTCCTGAAGGATCATGTGACACTGAAGACTGGAGTAATGATGATAAATTCAGCTTTGATCACAGGAATAAATTACACTTGACTATATATTCACATAGAGAACAGCTGCTTTACACTGGAGTAATGTTTCACTGTTTTACTGTAGTTTTGATCTTATAAACGCAGCCTTGGTGAGCAGAAGAGAAGCCCCACTGTATGTGCTGAAGAATAATATTTGAACATAAGGTGTACGTCAGGGCAGGATTTTTGAATCGGTTGATTTGAAGATGTTGTACGTCCTGAGCGTGAGCGTGTGCTGCAGGTGCTGATAAAGAAGAGTTACGACCGCATGAGGAGAGCGAGGAACCGAGTGTGGAAGCTGAGGGAGCTGGAGCGCGAGAGAGACGCGGCGGACACCGACGACGAGAGGTCAGTCGTTCCACACAGCAGGGATGGCACCACCGTCGGGCTTGACTGGGCTGCACCGCCCCCTGCGTTACCCGTTTACATTCGTTTGATTTGTTATAAGCCAGACAGAGATGATTAGCTGCATTTCCATTGTCTGGCCAGTAGGGATGGGACAATTACCGGTTTCACGATAAACCACGGTAAAATGTACTGATGGTTAGTAATATCGTTTAAATTGTAATTATCATTAAACCGTGTTTGATTAGCGTGATTTTGAAAACTCGCATAAATCCTGTCCAGTCAGCATCAGTCTGACGCAGGCGTTGTTTTTGAACGAGAAGAAACGGCGGAAGGCAGTGACAGCGCTCGGGGGATTGTTCAGCCTTCTAAAAGGACCAAATCTGAGGTGTGTCATATTTTGGCTTTTACAAAAGTCCTGAGGGAAACTCAGTCGAGGATGCTCACCCTGCCTGCAGAACGTGCCAAAAGAAAGTCTGCAATAGTGGGAAACACTTCAAATCTGCCGAGTGGTCTTCGTGACCATCACACACTGATGTACAGCGAACGCAAGGCAAGTGGACTTTGACCTCAATACCAAAACTGCGTCTGGGAAATAACTGGACACAAAGTGTTGTTGAAATATTTTATCTCGCTCACTTGAAATTAACGTGAAGCTTCGTGAAGAAAAGTTCGCAAGGCTTTGAGCCAGAGACAAACGAACACGTTCAAACAAGACTATTAAGGGTGACATTTAAGGGATAATAATGGATATTCATTGTACACTTATTACACAGATTTTTTTTTACACTACATAAATAATTACGGGGACATATTGAATTGAGTAATGTTTTAAATCTTACCCGTTTATAAATCCATTTTGTACAGCGTAAGATGAGATGATCACAACAATATTATAGTAGCATTAATAGTGAAGTCCTCTGGTTTCACTTTCAGTACAATCAAACATGGAGACTCAAGACGGCAAGCTGCATTTGAATGAAACGAGAGCGTGTCCGTTGTGGATGTGCGCTGTTATAATGCGTTGCTATTGACGACGGTCATAAGGAAGGAAATGCCACAGAATAGAATCGCGCTTAAAGTGCATAGAGCTGCTTGATTTATTGGTTTGTTGAATTTCAAATATAAAACTAGCTGAATAGTTTTCAGTGTGTGCATCTGTTCTTTTTGAACACTTTCATCTCATTTGAACAAAACCGTGATAATATTGATAATCGTGATAATTTGGGTCACTATAATTGTGATGAGATTTTCATACCGTCCCATCCCTACTGGCCAGTGCGAGCGAGGGATTTAAACACGTCAGTCCGCTAAAGCCCAAAGTAGTGACTTGAGTGCTTAAACTAAATCTAATACACTAGATAGACGCGTTCTGCACACACACACTTTCCACGCTCATGAGTATAGTTTGAAAGGCTTGCGCGCTCAAATCTGAGAGCTCTCTGACCCTCCATAGACAGCAGTTTAATGAACACTTTCAAGGACCAGAAAGGCAGTAAAGACATCATTAAAATAGTCCATGTGACTCCAGTGGTTCAACCTTAATGTTATGAAGAGATGAGAATACTTTAGTGCGCAAAAACAAACAAAAATAATGACTTTAGTCAATAATTTCGTTCTAGCCTGTGTCAGACTCATACGCTGGCCAACGTAAACTGTATTTTAGTATGTTAACGACATCTTCACTGCCTTCAGGGTTCCCACGCTGCTTGAAAGTCCTTGAATTTCAGACGCATGGATTCAAGGCTTGAAAACAAACATAGGTCCTTGAAAGTGCTTGAATTAAGCATGAAATACATTTTGTTAGAGTAACATGGTGCTATTACAAAAATTGGCCTTGATGCGCTGAACAGCGCTCCTGATTGGGGAGAGAGCGGGAAAACCCTGTGAGCGGCTGGATCGTGATCACGTGCAGTCAGCTCTGCATAATGAGCACAGGACCTGGAGCTTTTTAACTCGCTTAGTGCCAGGAAATGCAAATCCAGTGATGCTTGGCTCAGTGTTGATTGGTTTATCAAAGTTCCAACGAATAACGCTTAATAAAGTAGTGTTTATCATCGCTGCGCTCCTTTGTTTACAGAGGTTACCGGGGTAACCAGTATATTTCTGCTGCTCCATAAGCGCCATCTACTGTCAAAGAGTGAAATTTCCAGAGCATCAGTTGGTTTGTTCAGACTAATGCATATTCTGATAATTTTCCACTAAATGATGCGTTCTGAAGAGCTGAGCGCTCTCTCCCGTCTCACTGCCGTCACTATAGGCAGAAATGTCATCAAAATTATAAAAGAAAACATTTAGGCCTATTGAGTTCCCGTTTGATGTATTAATAACATGAGCCTATGATATGAGTTATCACACAGACAAGAGTGCTTTTTTTCTGAACATCTGCACGATCACATTTATACATCAGTTCAATAAAGTTACTCAGTAACTTACACACACACACTCTTCTGTGAAAACAGAACAAACAGCAGAACCGCTGCGTCTCAGAGCAACACGTGTTTGTTCCTCAGAGAATCAGCGTCCAATCAGACGAGAGAATGATTCAATTAGGCGACACATTCATAAAAACAGTCGTTTGCTAAGTTCAATGAATTAGGACTTCTGAACGAATCGGCTGAATGAAGGATTCAACTCCACCTACTGGCGGTTTTAGTTTGAGTGAAATAATAGTCTACTTTTTGAATCATTTAATCATTTTACATTAAAATGTCGCATTAATCTCTTAACATAATTTACACAATTATAATTTGCTGTGTAAATCCATACATGCCATGTCTGAACGGCATGTGTGTAAATCCAAAGATGGATTGTATTGATACTGACTTCCTTTTATTGGCAGTGATAGTCATACATTGTGTCTTTTTGTATTCTGATTGAATTTGATTTAATTTAACAATCTGACATGAGGACACAGATATGACAAATTTAAAATGTAATTTTTACCTCTAAACTTTGACTAGGCTAGGCATTTTACATATTGAACCTCAAAGCATGTTTTAATTTGTGCTACTCCATAATGATGTTTGTAGCGTCAGTAGGGCCAAACTCAAGCCCAGGGCCCCTGACCCCTGACCCCTGACCCCTCAGTCCTGCCCTGGATGTCACGCTACCAACATTCTAGTATTTGATACCAATACCAATAAAATTGTACGGTTCTTGGTACAAATTTTGGTACTACAGTTAATTAAATGAGTTTATTTATGATGGTAATCATTAAGTAAATGATACATATAGACATTTGAAGGCTACATGCTGTTTAAAATTGAAAAATGAGTAAAAGAAATAAAGTGTACAGAAACGGGCTGCCTCTGAATCCACTGACACACCTGTAGATTCGCTGTGACAGCAGGGGGCGCTGACGTGTTTCTCCGGGTACCGCGCTTATAAACACTGCTGTATACGGAGGGAAGAGGAACAGAAAACGCCATCAGTCGGTCTCCTTCAGAGACGCATTCATATAAACCCCAGCCCAGTTATTGTTCTTCCTGTATGTCGAGCGTCGTGAACCGTGATCTGGTCTTTCCTCTGTTGCACTTGTGCAGTGCTCAGAGCATTAAATCATTAACTAGATTAACAACTGATCCATCAACAAATTAAACTCACTCATACTGTCAAAAACTACCAATGTCATTTGAATGACTAATACATTTTCTTGTCCCTAATAATCAACATAATTCAGGGGAACTGCAGCAGTGCCAAACTCACTGCATCATATAATCAACACAGACGCTCACGGTGTCAATCAAACTCTCAGACTGCCGACAGATTCTTTCCCACGCATCAGTTTATTACATCCATGTGGTTGGTCAGATCACTCTGTCCTGTCTGTGCACTCGAGGCGGTGACGTGAGCTCCACTGACTCTTCATTCCTATTGGTTGTCGGTCGCGAAATTCGCTTCTAATTTGCATGAAGTTGAAATTTCTGAACTTTTGACGCGCCAACATTCTGTCGCCAACGGTCACTGTCGCTCGTGTCGCCAGCGCTCCATTGAAATGAATGGGATCGTGTCGCTGGCGGTGTGAACGGGGCTTTACCAGAAGTACCAAATCGTATCATAAACACTTCTGAGCTATAACACCACTGCGTCACGTTTGTTTCAGAAGGGAAATCAATCTTTATTCTTTCCCAGTCAACTTTTGATGATGACGATTGTTTCTTATAGGCAATACAATGAATTCCTGGAGGACCTGGAGGAAGATGAGCTTCTGAGGAAGAACGTCAACATCTTCAGAGGTGATGAAGCACACGGCCCTGACGGTACGTGTCTTGAGTTCATGCGCTGGCTGTTCTCACATCAGAATCATGTTCCCTGTACAGACGCTTCAAAGATCCCTGTGGAAAGTGACACGGATGATGACGGCGCTCCCAGGATCTCTCTGGCCGAGATGATGGAGGATCTGAGCCTGAGTGACGCCACCGGTGGAGAGGGGGCCGATATGATGACTGATTCATGAACATCACCGCAGATCAGACGTCTGTAAAGGATGAAACCAGTCAATGTTCTCACTGTCTTTACTCTCTGTCGATTGCATTTCCTAGTAAAGCTGGTGCAGTTCCACAGTCAATAAAGGATTTGAACCCAGTGGCTATGACAGGTGATTGAATAATAAGAGGGGTGGTTGACCTGAGAATTTAAAATGCTGCCATTACAAAACTAATTTCCTTCCTTTATGCTGTGGAACAGACATTTAGATTGTGATAGTGAGTGACTGACCTACCCAGGTGAAAAAAGTGCTTTATTTCAGTACACTTCCATAATGTACTTAACTGATTTTGTACTTAATATACTAAAAATGATTCTTTAGTTGGCCTGCTTCTTAAAGCGGTGGTTGATTATGATTTGACTTTTTTAACTTTAGTGAGTGTGTAGTGTTGCAACGTTACAACGCTCAAAGTTCAAAGCAAAGGGAGATATTTTCTTCTACAGAAATCTCTTTTTAAGAGACGGCTGGTAGGGACTACAACAAGTGACATCACTAACCCTAAAATGTACATAAACCCCGCCCCCGGGAACACGCAACAAAGGCCATGTTGAGAAGAGGAAGAGTTGTTGTAGTCGAGCACATGTGGGAGTCGCTCAAGCTGTCATCCGTCTTTCACATTTATTGCAATACAGTACGAACACAAATGCAATAGCATGTCATAAAGCAAGATGACAACATAAGTTATAACCGTAATTAAACTAAACTATACCTGTTCTCTCTTCATGCAGCAGATATTCTCTGGCTCATCTCACAACAGTTCCCACACCAGCGGTTTATAGATTATCATGACAGAATATGCTAATCAATGACTTGAAGATCGTTAACTCATAAATTCATCAACTATCCATTCAGAAACGTCCTGTCTCATTCTACATGTTGTCTCTTCTTCTTGAGTCTCTCCATCATTGTCCGACTCCGGTTTGAACATAAAAGGCTGAACAGTTTCGGACATTTTCAGTGTGTGTCTGCATGAGGTAATCGGAGCTGCTAACACGAGCTCTTGAAGCTCCGCCCTCTTCCTGAAAGGGGGCGGGAGCAGCAGCTCATTTACATTTAAAGGGACACGCACAAAAAGTGACAATTATAACATGCTATAAAAAATGATCTGTGGGGTATTTTGAGCTAAAACTTCACATACACACTCTGGGGACATCAGAGACTTGTATCCACCATTTCACACACCACTGAAAGATATGTATGTTATGACCTGTGTACATATGTTCAGGAAAATCAAGTACAATAACGATAATGTAATAATTAACTTGCTATGTCCATGTTAAATGTATTTAAAAAGTATTAAGAAGAGGAAGAAATGCTGCTAAAACAGAGATCCATGCCATGTTTTGGTGATGATCTACTGGATTTGACTGCTATTCACATTTCCAACACATGACAGTTAAATAGGCTATACAAACTTTGATGCACTTCTGTTATTTGTGAAGCGGTTTTCTGAAACTTGTGCATGGCATAATTGAATTAATTTGGCTGTTGGGATAATGTAAGTATTTTAAATGGGTCACATAATACACATCTTTATTTTTTTTCTGAAAAGCTATGTATGTGTATTTTTGATGTGAACAAAATCTAAATGAATCTTGTACACTTGCATGAGGTGGATAGAAATGCGCATAAACTGATGGAAACACATTTACAGAAGAAACTCCTAGTGTGTTTTTTGTTAATATATCTTCGTTACCTAGCGTTATAATTAAACAACATACAAAAAGTAGTCAAAACACATCTAACAGAACATAAATTTAGTTTTTTTACCACATTAAAAAGTGCTTATTTTTAATTAACAAAATGTCAATCTTTATTTCTATAATAGAAGATACAAGAACAATACAATCTTCATTTTTCTAGTCAACTAGTAGTCATTAATTTAAGCAATATTAATCGACTAATCGCACATTTATATTAATTTAATAGGCTGATTAAATATATACCGGGTGTATGGGGAAATAGCCTATTCCGTGCTCATGCATAAACCCTGCCGCAGAATAATCAGATAGGATATTGGTAGCGTCCCTGATGACTGACTGCTCGTATGAATCCTCAGTGATTGGTATTCCCTTTTACCAGGCGAGCAAGCAAGCTTGAGAGAGAGTTATTTGTGTTATTGGACATTTGGATGTTTTATTATGCTGCCGGTGCCCGCGCGCAAATGACTGTGGCTAGAGTTTAAACCTTTGAATTCCGTATGAATGTCAAGGGCTATGTTGGAAAAACTGTGTGCCAAGCTAAGACCTTTTGTTGGGCCCAATGCATAATGCCATGGTGTTTTACATGCACAAATGGTCACAACACGTCATCAGTATGCGAATAAACCATCACTCTAATGCACATTTGAACTAATGCAAAACTCAAGATAATCTGCACCTAGAGCATTAAAGAGTTTATTTAGCATGTCAACCGTTTCCTTTCAGGATTTCTGATGCACATTCTCAAAAAAATGTGCATCAAAATAACTGGATGGAGCCCCGACTGAGATTGCCCATACACAGGCTATGTTTCTGTTACCTTTCCCTACTCCACTCACTTGCCGGATCCGTCCCCTCCCGTTGTTCCGGGACCTTGGAATTTACAAATTAAGCTCAGGTTATGCTTCACACAAAGCTGCAATGTAAAATTAGATCCTTGGTAAACCAAGATATAAAAATGTGTCAAAGCTCTAACAAAGGAAGGCGTGGCGATAGAGCAGAAGGATAGCTGGTATTCTGGGTAGGGTTCAGTAAAGTCCACACTAGAGGCTTAGTAACTACTAGCTAGTTTGTAACTAACTGTGTACTTTATTCGGTTGCACCGTTTGTTCATAAGGCAGAACGTAGCTAGTAGGACATAAGCTCTCCGTAAAGTAAAGCTTGGTCGCATAATATGCCGTTTACCCTCAATGGTCCAATAGCAGCCTTCAGATACGAGAGCAGAAGCTGTGTTGAAGTGCTGGGAATTTCAGTTTATCCTTCATTATTATAACTTCTTTTGCAACCAACGGTAAAAATAAGTTTCCATTAAATACGATACTTAATGAAAAGCATAAGTACTTTTATATATAAATAACATTCAGAAGCATTCAGTATATGAAACGACATTAATAAGGATCAATAAATAAATACTGAAACAAGAAAAACATAAGAAATGACATTTATTGATTATGACCACACGGACCGATGGGACAGATGCCGAGCCGTACCGGTGGGAAAGCGCTATAAAACACTCAAAGCCCCTCCCTCCTATGTATAAGGAAACCTCTGCCCCCAAGTGATTGATATTAAATACAATTCATAGGTGCAATTAAACTTTAATTACAGTTTTGTTGCATTATTATTTTTCAGTCTCATTTTATTGTTTTGCTTCGTCAATCAATTTATAATATCCAATATGAGTGCAGTGGCTTCGTAAGCTCCTGGGTTTTGTGTTGATGTTTGTAGAGTGAGTGTGAGAGCAAGTGTAAGTTAAAGCGCTCTCCTCCCACCCGGATCAGTCGTACTCTTTAGCCAATCAGATTTAAGCTTATCAATCGGCCAATCATAATCGCGTGAGGGCGGGCCCACCTGGTGTTACATCATTAGCTTTCGACCACAGTTCAGGTCATGGCTGAGCAGAGGTATGTGCAGTTTGATCGGTTCATTTATGTGTTTACTGAAACTAAGAAGTTAGAGATCAGTTGTAGCGATAGTTTATTAAATATTAACAGCACCTGAGCCTGTCCAGTTACTGGCCACTTGGGGCGAGTACACGAGCGGACACAGGCTCCACTCGGAGATTATAAAATCTTGCAAATGTGTTGGGTGTCGCCCAGCCAGCAGCTCTACAAATGTCTGTCAGCGAGGCGCCACGCGCTAAAGCCCAAGAGGAAGCAACACTCCTAGTGGAGTGTGCTCTAACCCCAAGGGGGCATGGCATGCCCTGAACCTGATATGCCAGGACAATGGCGTCCACTATCCAGTGAGACAACCTCTGCTTGGAGAGAGCCTTCCCTTTCTGCTGCCCTCCGTAACAGACAAAGAGCTGGTCTGAGGTCCTGAAACACTGCGTCCGGTCTACGTAAGCGCGAAGGGCGCGTACTGGACAGAGCAGTGCCAAGGCTGGGTCTGCCTCCTCCACAGGCAGCGCTTGCAGGTTCACCACCTGGTCCCTGAAGGGAGTGGTGGGAACCTTGGGCACGTATCCAGGCCGGGGTCTCAGGATCACGTGAGAATTGGCCGGCCTGAATTCCAGGCACACTTCGTCAACCGAAAATGCCTGCAGGTCCCCTACCCTCTTGATGGAAGCCAGAGCAATCAAGAGCGCCACTTTCAATGAAAGGAACTTCAGCTCCACAGACTGCAGGGGCTCAAAGGGAGCTTTCTGCAGGGCAGATAAAACCACTGCAAGATCCCAAGAGGGTATTTGAGGAGGACGAGGAGGATTTAATCTCCTCGCCCCTCTAAGGAACCTGCTGACCAGGTCGTGCTGACCTACCGTTTTTGAATCCACCAGGTCATAATGAGCCGAAATCGCGGCCACATAGACCTTCAGGGTGGAGGGAGACAGCCTTCGCTCCAACCCTTCTTGGAGGAAGGAAAGCACAGACCCGATTGAGCATTTCGTGGGGTCTTCTCGGCGAGAAGAGCACCAGGTGACGAAGAGATTCCACTTCAACGCAGGGTAGGGTAGGGTACTCAAACCTACCGCGTCCCGTCCAGGTCCCACACGTGTAGGTTCCAAAGGTCGGGATGTGGGTGCCATAAGGTGCCCCGTCTCTGAGTAAGGAGGTTCTTCCTCAGAGGGATCGACCAGGGAGGGGCTGTCGCAAGGAGTACGAGTTCTGAGAACCAGGTCCGGCCGGGCCAATATGGGGCGACCAAGGACCTGCTCCCTGTCCTCCCTGATCTTGCACAGAACCTGTGCGAGAAGGCTCACTGGGGGAAACGCATACTTGCATGGGCCCCGCAGCCAGCTGTGCGCTAATGCATCCGTGCCGAGGGTCCCCTCGGTCAGGGAATAATACCAGCGGCAATGGGAAGAGTCGTGGGAGGCAAACAGATCTATCTGTGCATCGCCAAACTGTTCCCAAATTAGCAGAACCGTCTGGGGATGGAGTCTCCATTCCCCCGGCAGAGGCTGAAAACGTGGCAGCTCGTCGGCGGCACGATTCAGTTCTCCCGGGATGTGAACGGCACGAAGCGACCTCAGATGCTTCTGACTCCATAGGAGAAGATGGCGGGCGAGTTGCGACATCCGACGGGAGCGTAGACCACCTTGTCGGTTGATGTACGCTACTGTCGCCGTGCTGTCTGAACGGACCAGTACGTGCTTGTCCTTGAGCAGGGCTCGGAAGCAGTGCAGGGCAAGACGTACGGCCAGCAACTCAAGGCAATTGACGCTGGGGTCCTTTCCAGGAGCCCGTGGCAGCATGTCCATTGCACATGGCGCCCCAGCCCGTGGCAGAGGCATCTGTTGTTACAACAACATGCCTGGAAACTCGTTCTAGGGGAACACCTGCCCGTAGAAAACTGAGGTTCGCCCACGGGGTGAAGGTCTGACGGCAGGCCCGAGTAACTGGGTCCCGGAGCGTGCCGGGACTCGATCGCAAAGCCAGTGCTGAAGCGGTCTCATATGAAGCAAACCGAGCGGCGTTACCGCGGCTGCGGATGCCATATGCCCCAGGAGCCTCTGAAAATATTTCAGTGGTACCGCACTCTTGCCCTCGAACTGGCAAAGACAAGTCAGCAGCGACTGCGCGTGCTCGCTCGTAAGCTGCGCGTACATGGCGACCGAGTCGATTTCCATACCGAGAAAAGAGATCCTCTGGACTGGGGAGAGTTTGCTCTTTTCCCAGTTGACCCGAAGGCCCAGACGGGCGAGGTGCTGAAGCACCAGGTCCCTGTGTTCGCAAACCTGATCCCGAGAGTGGCCTAGAATCAGCCAGTCGTCGAGATAGTTCAGGATGCGAACCCCGTGTTGCCTGAGCGGCACAAGGGCTGCCTCGACGACCTTCGTAAAGACGCGAGGGGACAGGGCTAGCCCGAATGGGAGAACCGTGTACTGATATGCCTGCCCCTCGAAGGCAAAGAGGAAGAATGGAGACATGAAAGTACGCGTCCTTCAGGTCGATCGCTGCAAACCAATCCAATGGACGAACGCATTCGAAAATGCGTTTGGCTGTCAACATCCTGAATGGAAGCCTGTGAAGGGTTTGGTTCAAGATGCGCAGGTCCAGGATTGGCCGTAACCCACTGGTTTTCTTGGGTACAATGAAGTAAGGGGTGTAGAAGCCGGACTCCATCTCGGCTGGAGGGACGATCTCAGGCTTCCAGAAACTGTACCAGCGGGGTCATGCGGACCACAGGCGTACCCCCGATGGGGCAGCGAGGCGGAATGACCGGCCCAGACATGGGAGGCGTGGGAGCGTCCCGAGGTGTGGGCGGGGTCGAATTCCGCCCACACCTCGGGAGGAGACCAGGGAAGGACCAGCGTTCCACGGGGGTCTCGTCTGCCAGGGGGCTGGCGACAGAGGGGGCCGAGAGTGGCGAGGCTGCTTGGCGTCGCACACTGCCAGCCGCGCCCTCTTGAGGCTCGGAGGTGAAAATGTCAGTTCTTTCTTTACAAGGATTCTCCCCCGGCCCTCCAGCGGGGGAAGGAGTGGCCCTGCTACCATCTCCTGAGAAAGAACCGAGTTCACTTCCGAGCCGCCCGTCTCAGGACCGCCGCTTATACTGCCGTTTAGTAGGCTGGGGGGCTGGGACAGGCGGGGCTGCCTTCCTGCGGCGTCCTCCATGCCTCGGCCCGGGTGAAGGCTGCTGCTGGGGCTGAGCGGGAGGAACGAGGGCCGCAGGAGGACGGCCTCGGCGGGGAGCAGACTGAGGCCTCTGAGCCGGCGGCTGGGTGGAGGCAGCAGCAGGCCGCCGGGGCAGAATATGTTTGATCGCCTCAGTCTGTTTCTGAGCGGTCGAGAACTGTTGGGCGAAGTCCTGGACCGCCCCGCCGAATAGCCCATCCTGGGAAATGGGAGAATTGAGGAAACGGGTTCGCTCAGATTCTCCCACATCAACCAGGTTGAGCCATAAGTGGCGCTCCTGGACCACAGAAGTGGACATCACCTGACCGAGAGAGCGAGCGGTCACCTTCGTCGCTCGTAGAGTGAGGTCGGTGGCCGCCCGCAGCTCCTGCATTAATGCGGGGTCAGCATTGCCCTCGTGCATGTCTCTGAGCACCTTGGCCTGGTAGACCTGAAGGGTGGCCATCGCATGCAGGGCGGACGCGGCCTGGCCCGCAGCTCTGTGGGTCTTCGCCACCAAAGTAGATGTAAACCCACAGGCCTTAGACGGGTGCTTTGGGTCACCATGCCATGTCGCAGCGCTCTGCGGACACAGTTGCATCACAACAGAGCGCTCAACAGGGGGAACCCCAGTGTACCCTTTCACCGCGCCGCCGTCGAGGGCAGTGAAGGCAGAAGTGGCTGCCGAACGATCGCGAAAAGTTAAGGGAGACTTCCACGACTTTGACACCTCTTCATGCACTGGGGAAGAAGGGCACTGGGGGCTGACGGGCGCCTTCGGCACAGGCCGCCCCCAGATACCAATCATCTAGCCGAGAGCGCTCGGGACATGGCGGAGGGTTCCACACAAGCCCAAGAGCCTCGGCCGCCCGGGAAAGCATGGCTGTGAGCTCTGGATCAGACTCGGGCAATGCTGGAACTCCTGAAGGAGGCAACACAGCCGAATCGTCATCTCCGGAGGAATCCAGCCCACCTTGTGATGCGGCGATCGACATAGTATCCTCCGCCGGTGCGCCAAATGAAACGCAGGGCCCAGGACGGGAAACACCTGCACCCTCATCTGGCAACACAGGTTGCAGTGTGCTAGAAGGGGGTGTGGCCCGAGGAGGATTCGTCGGGTTGGCCCACACCGTCACCCTCAAGTCACCCTGACCACCAGCCAAAGTATTCCCTCTCGTGGAGGGAATAGATTGGGGTGTGGTAGAGGGGACTCTCCCTCCAGCACGGAGATCATGGAGTCTTGACCGCAACACTGCGATGGCCATGTTCCCGCAGTGGGAACATGACTCATCCATGAACGCGCGCTCGGCGTGCACGAGGCCCAAGCACGCCAAACAGAGATCATGCCCGTCAAACGGAGGAACCAGCCGACACTCTGGAGAGACACTCGTCTTGAAGAGAAAAACGCTCAGGCGGTAACACTCGGCTCTGAAGCAGAAACATAATGCGAGATTGCCACGCAACACCCTTTATACCCACGCGGTGGGGCGGGGTTGCGTTATGCAAATTCCGCAGACCCATGGCATCTTCGTGCCATTGGCTCGTTTTGTAGAGCTCAAAGGCGATTGGCTTCTAAGCGAAACCCCCATTTCGTCACTAACTGACGTAACTCGTAGTGTACTGACTGAAAGGGAACTATAGTAACTCAGTAAACTATATTCAATTATTTTCCCATCACTTAATCTCCTGCTTCCGGCTCTTTCTCTGTCTGCTCCTCTTGTACCACGTGCTGACTGATTTAAATATCAAACCAAAGTCTGATATGGTCTGATAGAGAGAGGTCTAGTGATGACTAGATTGAACACATTTCATTTGTTAACTTTTCACCTGATGTACTTAAATGTATCATTTGGCCATAAACATTTATCTACTTTAAAAGAAAAGAAGACTCTGACTGGAACACTACCAACATCCCTGACCAGCCATGCAATGACACTGTGGTTCCAGTAAAATGCCCCGTGACTGAAGAACTTGTAACCCAGCTTCAAACTGTTAGTCAGCCAATCTCACAACTATAGATGAGACTATAGATGTATATATATTTCTCTGTACTAAATGTTGTGATCCTTCATACTCGAGATTGTCAGTTCATCATTTATTCACCCTCAACTTGTTCCAAACCTGTATAAATTTCTTTCTTCTGCTGAACACAAAGGAAGATATTTGGAAGAATGTTTGTAACAAGCAGATCTCGGCAGCCATTGACTACCATTGTCATGAATAATTCTTTATGAAGTAAACATAAGAATCCATCAATACTTAAAATAAATGTTTATTTTCACACAGCAGTTAATAAACTATCGCTTCAACTGATCTCTAACTTCTTAGTTTCAGTAAACACATAAATGAACCGATCAAACTGCACTTACCTCTGCTTAGCCATGAATTGAACTGTGGTCGAAAGCTGATGACGTAACACCAGGTGGGCCCGCCCTCACGTGATGAAGTATAATGCATTAAGAGCTCAAGTACTGGGGAGCTAAACCATTTAGTGCTTTGCAATTAACGATTTTAAAATTTATGCAATGTTTAATAGGGAGCCAGTGCAGTGTTGACAGAACCGGCTAATATGGTCATACTTCCTGGTTCTAGTAAGAACTCGAGCTGCTGCGTTTTGGACCAGCTGGAGTTTGTTTATTAAGCGAGCAGGGCAACCACCCAGTAGAGCGTTACAATAATCTAGCCTTGAGGTCATGAACGCATGAACTAACTGTTCAGCATTTTGCATTAAAAGCATGTGCCGTAATTTAGATATATTTTTAAGATGGAAGAATGCAGTTTTACAGATGCTAGAAACGTGGCTTTCAAATGAGAGATTGGTATCAAAGAGCACACCCAGGTTCCTAACTGACGACGAGGACTTGACAGAGCACACACACACACACACACACTAACGTAATGAAATCAAACACACCAGAAATGATTAATTGCTATGATAAACACACAACAACTTGTAAATTAAGAACTTTATACATTACAGCAGGAGCTGTGATCATAGTTACAGATGTTATAGATATATACACACACACAAGTTTAACTCGCATCAAAAAAGTACAATAAGTTGGAATTCAGTTTCATGTTCACCTTAGTAAAACATAGTAACAATAATTCATTCCTTAAGTTATAAGTGGAACAAAAACAAACAAGCAGTATGATTTCGAACAGAACTACCACACTGCTGTTGTGAACATTTGAAGGACCTGTATAATTGAATGTATCTGGCATCACTTAAACCAGAACCACAGAGAGAGTCAAGCTTTGGCTTCATAATCTGAAAAATGTCCCAGAACACTTTTACCTATTATTATTGTGCAACAAACTTTTCAATAAGACAACTTTAAATGGATTGAAAAAATGAAACATATTAACTTACAGCAATCATCCAATGGCCTGGTTCCCAAGATGGAAGTAAAATTACATCTTTGTTGCAAATGTCCACCTTTAAAGAATAATTTATCCACACACAAACTGTCATAAATCTTTAAAGACACAAAAAAAAGTATATACACAGAAAAAAAACATACAGGAAAATGGTCCAATGGGTTTGCAGAGAGCGGTGGTAACAGGTCACTGAAACGTAACTGCTGGTCACCCAGATTTCAATGTTCTGTAACACAAAGTTGATTTTACAGTATTTAGACAATGTTTTTGTTTGTTTTGTAATTTATACTTTATACTGTTGATATGTAGTGCATTGGTAGTAAATACTACAATACTACTATACCCTTATGGACCCAATTTGTGCAATAACCCTTAGACAGGAATTCAGAATCTGCATAAGAGGCACAAAAATAAAATCCATGATAATGCAAATTACACATCTAACACACGAGTGCATGTTACTCTATTGTCTTACCATGGCCTCTACATAATTCTGTAGTCCTAATGTCAAGAAGTCCTCACGGGTAAGTGTTTCACCATAAATGCATACAATATGCTCCTTAGGATCCATGGCCTCATCCAGTACACGTGAAACCTACAAATGAAAACACATAAAAACAACATTCTTCATATTAACTACAATTCTATCTTCTATAGGCCTTTCATTATTATTGTTAAATCTCAACTGCTCAGTGTAAAATTATAAGACATAACGGTATGATTTTCATTAAAGCTGCTCTGAAACTTTGTTCAATATTATAAAGCTGGCTTGACTTGATACCTGTAGTTCTGCGCTCAATGGATGTTGCCAACACCTGGAGCTAGCACTCACATTCTGCAGTTTAGTAATAGCCTCATCTTTTTGCAGAACCTTAATATTGTCAGCGTTTGAGATATCTTGAGATAGACCTAAAAGGGGAAAAAAAGAAACATCATAGTACACATGCTCATGCAAAAAAAGTATGTTACAAACACAGACGTTACCTATGATAAGTTGCCCATTCTTGTTCACGAAGGTTTGTGTGGTTCCCATTAACTTCTGTATTTTCTCCAGCCTTGATCTGTTAAGCTGGGTGTTGTGATGGTGGACTATATTACGAATTAGAAAGATCTGAGAGCTGGGTGCCATCATGTTGAGAAGGTAGTTGTTTTTCTCCTACTGTTCTACTACTTGGGTATTAACCTTCCCAGCCAGTTCTGGCACCAGAGCAGTTCTTCTTTAAAAATCCTTGGGATCTTTCGTATTTGTTTCATGCAGTTTGTCATATAGCACATAATGCTCTGAACTCCCTGTTGTAGGATGCCCATTGATATCGGGGGGATTTCGCAGCTCTGTTAACCAGGGAAGATTAACCTTGACCTTGCCCTCTTTGGCTAAAGAAATGTTTTCTTCTGTAGGGCTAAGTAGTCTTCCCTCATGTGGAGCAAATGGCAACACCAACCGGTCCCTCAGATTCCCATGTGTTGCCAGACCTCTGGCAAAATCATAAATGGTAACATTTGGTAAATGTTGCCAGGACAGTAAAATATCAACATAGTCTCTTGGACTTTCTGCTCTCATGTTGAATTTCAGGCTGTATACCACTTCACATGGGCACATAACTGCAGACCAGCCTCCTAAAGCCATCAATAATAAAAATGATAAATTCCTTAAATTCAATTGAAAAACAAAACCATAATCAGAGTATGGTTCCTTACCTGATGCACCCTAGATTTTCTCAAAAATCTTATCATAGGTACTCCTACTCCTAATTTCATTATGAAGCCTGAGGATAAGGTCTGTTTTTGAACCACAGGGATCCACCCCACAAGCTTTGCACAGTTTCTTGACATCATCAACCTGTAAAGTTGAAACAAATTTCAAAAAAGTAAAACTATGATACATATTCACACAGACAACAAATACTACAAATAATCCTGGCCTTCATTTTCATGACTTCCTCGAGAAGTCTGTCTTCAGTGATGTCTAGCTCCACCTGCTCTTTTGTTTTTGCTGGGCGGTGTACTGTTTTCCACTCTGTGTTTAAAACCACATCAGATTTTCGAGTTTCTGGTCCAATCCACGGTGCCCAAAAACCAAAGGTCGGCTTAACAACAGATGGATTCTCCTCTCCAACTACATGAGAAAACATTTAAATATATGTTGTTTTAGTTTGTTAATCAATCAAAATCAATCATTCAATAGAGGCAGGTACAATTTACTTCAGTCTTACCCTTCACAAACCCAAGGGAAATAATATTCAAGGACAGAGGCTCCCAGAAGTCTTTCACATTAACTTCCCCAGTGTACTCGGTTGGATCAGGTACCTCACTCACTGCGAAAGGAAACCAACATTCTTTGTTCCTCACAATACAAACAAAGCCTAAAACAAACATTGTCAGAATAGCTTTAATGTATATGTTGTCATACCTGGCATACTGAAAACTCCCTTTTTATGAAGATCCATAATAACCACAGGAGGATGAGAGTCACAATTGATGCATGAATATTTGTAGTCATGTTGCACCAATGCTTCAAAATGTAGGTAACCATGAAACAGATGGTTATGTGAAGGAAGCTTTAAACCAGATGCAAGTTCCATTGCTTTGAAAACTCTGCCTGCTGCATTATGAGTCTACAGACAAATATAAAATAGTGTTATACTTTGTGGCAGGTATTGTTACTTATAACAATAAGCAGTAATTAGGACTGTGGGAAGGTATAATAAATAATATATACAGAGAGAGAAAGAGAGCTTAAATTTTTAGGAATAAAGGCACATTTAAAATGTACAGGGACCATGCTTGGAGTGATGCCCTTAAATACAAACACAAGTGGAAACCCATGAGAATATGATTGTTAAAGTTGTGGATTCCATGTTCCCAGTCTTGGTAACGGTACTCCATTACACATCTTAGACATTTCCTTAAAGGGGTCATGAACTGAGAAATCAAATTTTCCTTGAGCTTTTGACATATAAGAGGTCATCATACTATAAGAATATCCTGTAAGTTTCAGAACTGAAAACTTCCTTGTTAGTCCAATAAAAGCTTTTATTGACACCAGGCCCAGCAAACGACAGGTTTTTCAAAGTGGGGATCTATGACGTCAAAGGGAGGCAAGCACCGCCTCTGCAGAAGAAGATCAACGCCTACTTCATCACTGCCTGTTTAGCCCCGCCCACTTCATCACTGCCTGTTTAGCCCCGCCCACTTCATCACTGCCTTTTTAGCCCCGCCCACTTCATCACTGCCTTTTTAGCCCCGCCCACCGATTCACACATGACATGCAATAGAATAGGTAGCCTTGAGTAACATAGGCCTACATGGTGTTAAACCAGATCGAGCTACCAAGCAATAAACATGCCGTTGAGGATTACAAAATATTGTGCAGTGCCTGGGCTCGACAGTAATGCAACATGTAAGTAACCGTGTTCATTCTAATGCCTGATCTGAAATGTAATGATTCATGTACAGTCAGATGTTCTTTGTGTGTGTGTCAGTAAATCAAACCAGTGACTAAACGTCAACTTGCGTTGTTTCTCTTAGTAGGATGATAATAATCTGTTATTTAACGGTGATTAAATTCTATAAAGAAAGCGATCAAAGAAAGCTCCCTTTGCAATCGTTGGAGCAGCGCGCGCTGGAGCTGTCAATCAAACAGCGAGAGTTTATCAGTGACTCCCGTTTATCAGTGACTCCCGTTTTATTCAAAGAATCTCTTAACTATATCACGTTTGCACTGTTAGTGAAGATGAAAGCATTCGTTAGTGTACAGAAACTGAGTTGCAATGACGAGATCACTGCTTTCATGAGCTCAGCATGTCTGTGATCGGCTACAATGATCATCTCTGCAACCTTTCATGCCACGATCTGAATATAATGCCATAGATCTGAATATAATGCCACGATCTGAATATAATGCCATAGATCTAAATGTAATGCCATAGATCTGAATATAATGCCATAGATCTGAATATAATGCCATAGATCTAAATATAATGCCATAGATCTAAATGTAATGCAACACTTTTCACGATTAGTTAACCATGAGAGCTGTAATAGTAAAAACGCGCTAAAAGAGAGAGTAATACTTAGCTATTTCAAATGGAAGGACGTTAGCCAATCACAGCAGTGGGCGTTTACACTGAAGTCTCACAGCAGCCAATCACAGCAGTGGGCGTTTACACTGAACTCTCACAGCAGCCAATCACAGCAGTGGGTGTTTACACTGAAGTCTCACAGCAGCCAATCACAGCAGTGGGCGTTTGCACTGAACTTTCACAGCAGCCAATCACAGCAGTGGGCGTTTACACTGAACTCTCACAGCAGCCAATCACAGCAGTGGGCGTTTACACTGAACTCTCACAGCAGCCAATCACAGCAGTGGGCGTTTACACTGAACTCTCACAGCAGCCAATCACAGAAGTGGGCGTTTACACTGAACTCTCACAGCAGCCAATCACAGCAGTGGGCGTTTACACTGAACTCTCACAGCAGCCAATCACAGAAGTGGGCGTTTACACTGAACTCTCACAGCAGCCAATCACATACACTGAAGTCTCACAGCAGACACGCCCCTTAAAACAGAGCGTTCAAACCAGAGGGCTAAAATCAGGGTAGGAAACATGCCTTTTATTTATAAATTATGACAATTTTTGATGTAAAAAGCATTCTAACATTATAAGTGCACCCCAGGAAACATCATAAAACAATAAAACAACGCAGTTCATGACCCCTTTAAGTATGTGCTTATTCCTTAAAGGAATAAATTGATTAGATACATAGATGTGAATATAACAGCATGCTGTAATATTTTATTTTTTATAACACTTACCTTCATAGACACATGTCAGTGTCACAATCTTAGCTTTTGCTATGATCAGGATGGGGTCAATTAGAGGTAAGTTATAACGGCATTCAGTGCAGAACTTTTCTGATGGCACAATATGCTTTGGTGGGGGAGGATCAAACACTCCTCTGCAAAGATTTTCAGGAAAATTCGTTGGATACCGTTTTTATCCATGATATACTTTAAAATTCTCCACAAAAGTTCTTTCCCAAGTCCAAGTGGCTTTTCCATCTTTTCCTCGTCATCTTGATGACCATCCAAGTTATCTTCTTCTGTTCCAGTTGATTTGACATATTTAAAAAGCTGTCTATTAGTTTGAAAAAGGAACCACTTTGCGACATACTTATGTGGACAAGACATCCGTGCATTAACACAGGGACAATGCCAGCTGTTTCTCTGGGCATCATACATAACCATCACCCTTCCCAATCGACTGTAGTATGATGGTTTGTTCTCCAAGACAGACACATAATGCTTTTTGGGTGGCCCAATTTTAACACCCACAGCAAGTGGGGCACTTTGGTCTGTTGCCTCCTTTAGTCGTGCAAGACACATCTCTTTCTTGTTTTGTGTAAACCATCTTTGCTTTACAAGCTCACTCAGTGTGTCCTCCTCAAGATGACAGGTGTTTGAAGGAGTTTAACAGAAGTCAAGTGACCTTAGGTGAGAACATCTAAATGCTTGATGCCCACTCCTACCTGCTACA
This sequence comes from Coreius guichenoti, assembly GCA_039654105.1. Classification (NCBI taxonomy): domain Eukaryota; kingdom Metazoa; phylum Chordata; class Actinopteri; order Cypriniformes; family Gobionidae; genus Coreius; species Coreius guichenoti. Next base: position 1,868,382 of record CM077174.1, on the reverse strand, counting down.
TCATGAAACAAAGAGCAGTCATCCACCTCGCATTCACTTGGACCTCTCAGCTTTTGTTTAACGTTAGGAACAGGTGGCCCACAGAAATTTTTGGCAACTGCAAAAATACCATTTCTTGCATCAATACACTGGCTGGCAAGGTGGCGATCTGCACACGTCAATTTTTTAAGTTCTTTGCTTTCTTTGTATGTGTCGTAAATTTTTCAAGTATAATGTCACATTACATTTAGGGCAGGAAACTTTTTTTGACTTGATTTATGATGTCTTTGCTCCTGCTCCTGGGCCACAGATGGTAGACCCCAGTGTTTCTGGTTTGTGGTAGAAGGCTGGTCAGTTGGTCCATGAACTATTGTGGACTGCTGGTCCCTCCGCTCACTGGCCATTGCTGATGGCTGGTCAGTTGGTTCATGGACCAGAGTGGATGACTTTTCCCCCTGGTTATTAGCCACAGTCCTGGTGGCTTGTCCACCTGCACTCTTATCTGCTGTATGAATAAGCAGGTGTTTTGTGAAGTCAGTCCGACGTATTACTGTATTATTAAAAAAACGTTAACAAATTTCAACTTTTGTCAAGAATTATTGGATATGATCTCCTATTCATAATGAATGTAACAATAATATTTTGGTCAACTTACACCCATGTACTACCACCCAAGATAAATAGGACTGAATGTGGCCTGTTGCCTGGAAGTTCTCATCAAATTTTATATTGTCCTTTGGACAAAGCGGACAGTGAAATTTTGTGCACTTGAGGTACTGGTATGCCTCAAGAGTGTCCTGCACATCTTTCACTGATAAGTGAACCTAAAACACAATAACATGCTTTTCACATTTATTTCACTGATCGTTATGAGTAATATATTTTATAAAATAATTATGATATTAAAACAAATGTTTCAATTACATTACATTGTGGATTACGCAGAAAAAAAGCATAACTACAATGAAAACAGGTTTTAAAAGAATTACATGCATTGTACAATTAAGTTAGGAGTTGTGTTCTAATATCAAATCTATTTACAAAACTTTTAAGACATTTACAATTTGAAAATCAATGCAGTCCTAAAACGTACAAAAATTACACTGCCACAATACCTTATTATGGTCTTCAGAATCCATGATCTGGAGAGCAAATTGTAGAAATGGAATGCAGAAAAGATGTTGTCATGCACATTACAGATTTTGTAATTTGTGTGTGCTACTAAAAAAACTACAGCAATTATTAATTAAATTAATTTGGATACACTTTACCCTTATTCTTTTTAACTAAATCAAGACTAAAAACAGTGTACAAACGCCATTATGAAATGTACTTTTTCACAACTTATAATGCTTTTTTACAAAACTAAAAACTGTCCAACAAGCTTACCCCTTTATCTCAACGGCACGCTGATGAACATGTGAAAGCGGTTTTCTTCTTTGTTTTCTGATTGATCGCAAAACAAAACTTACACATTACCGCCACCAACTGTGGAGCATGAACCAATAGCTACTACAACACAGGTGATACTAAATAAACCAATTAAAAAATCCTCTGGAAGTTTGTACAGCCCACTTGCGGCTAAAGCCCCACCCACTTGCTGCTGACCCACCCATTTGCAGCTGGCTCTGACCTCCGTTTATACCCATCTCGTCAGAGGCCCTCTCTTCGGCGGGGATCGTCACATTTTTATGAAGATCCATAATAACCACAGGAGGATGAGAGTCACAATTGATGCATGAATATTTGTAGTCATGTTGCACCAATGCTTCAAAATGTAGGTAACCATGAAACAGATGGTTATGTGAAGGAAGCTTTAAACCAGATGCAAGATCACCCCCTTCTTCCCTGAAAGTTCACAACGAGCTAACGAATAACACCGCCCAGTGCCATTTTCAGCTCGTCTTAAATCCTCGGCGGCGCGAAGAGAAAAGGTTATGAGAGTCCTTCCCCCTCTTGAGGAAGCATTCGCCACACATCTTTGTCCGCCCTCCACTAGGGGACGGCAGTCAAAAGCGACGCACCCATTCCGCCGGCCAGGCTGCTTCGGCTCTACACACTCGCTGCATCCGGAAGTGAGGAGTGGTCGGACTCTGTAACTGACTACCCTTCTACTCAAGCTGCCAGTAGTGTCAGCGCTGTCTCCCAGCCAGAATATTTCTTTCTGGGAACAGTCATAGACTCGGTGCGGATGAGAGCGCTGCTTATGTCACAGAGCGTGCTCACTGTCCAGTGCCTATCAGCGTCGTAAAATGGCCATCCGCCATTTTCACTCTTTACGCTTCTCCCAGTCCCCTCTACTCAGGCGGCTGGAGAGGTCAAAATTGCAGTAAACAAGCCTGTTATGAAGCACGCACGCCTGCACACAAACGCCGTATTAATGGCGACCTTAATAAATTACAAAAAGAGTTTTTCCTCTGTTCTGACTGCAGGCAGTGTGCCCACTATACAGTATGCACCCCTGCACATAAGCACTTCACACAGCGCCGAGTGCTTCACCGAAGCACAGAAGGCATCACAAGCCTTGCGCCATTTTCACTCTCTTTACACTTCTCCCAGTCCCCTCTATTCAGGCGGCTGGAGATGTCAACATTGCAGTTAAGTAGCCTGTGATGAAGCACGCACGCCTGCACACAAACGCCGTATTAACGGCGACCCTAATAAACCATAAAAAGAGTTTTTCCTCTGTTCTGACTGTAGGCAGTGTGCCCACTATACAGTATGCACCCCTGCACATAAGCACTGTTAATTCAGCGCCACAAAATCACACAAAAGTCCCGCCGCGGCTGGATTACCACCACAGACTTCCTTTACATTCTCCCAGTCCCCTCTATTCAGGCGGCTGGAGATATAAATATTGCAGTCAACTAGCCTGTTATCAAACACGCACGCCTGCACACAAACGGCGTTTTAACAACGACACTACACATACGTGTTGTCCCCACAGTGTCACAAGCACAAACCAGCCAGGCGACTGGGTCCCTATTACAGAGCGGCCCATCTCCAAACTTAATTTAACCCCTTGCTATGCGGGTTGAGACCTTTGGAGGCCATCCCCGGTATATCAGAATGGGTGTTGAACATAATAATAAAACGAGGTTACTCGCTACAGTTTGCTCACAGACCCCTGCGCTTTTGCGCCGTGGTCAAGACATCGGTGAATAGCGACGTGAGTCACGTGCTTCGCACCGAAGTGTCAAAACTGTCAGAAAAAGGAGCTGTGGAAACTGTCCCCTTAGCAATAAACGAGTCAGGCTTTTACAGTCGCTACTTCCTTGTTCCAAAGAAATCCCTAGCACCCCGTACATTTACGAAGTGGATGGATGCAGCCCTTGCCCCCCTGAGACTACGGGGAGTGCGAGTACTGAGCTACCTCTACAATTGGCTGGGTATAGCCCAATCAGAGGCGCAGTTTATAACTCACAGGTCCTGGCTCCTCAGCCATCTAAAATGTCTGAGTCTCAGGATCAACACTGCAAGAGCGCGCTCTCCCAGCCAGAATATTTATTTTCTGGGAACAGTCATGAACTTGATACAGATGAGAAGCGCGGCTTACGTCACAGTGCGCGCTCACCGTCCAGTGCCTAGCGGCGTCGTTTTGAAGCTGGCACTTACACTCCTCTCAAACATTCAGAGGATGTTAAGCCTCATGGCCTCAGCATCAGCAGTATCAAACTAGGCCTACTGTATATGCGCCCCATCCAACGCTGGTTAAAACCCCACGCACCGGCTCGTGCGTTGCGGTCAGGCCACTTATGCATCAAAGTGAACCACGGCTATATCAAAGCCCTGGCTCCTTGGAAACCTAGGTTGGGGTGCCATGCACGAAGGCAGGCCCATCTCCGGCCTTTGGTCAAGCTTGGAGAGGCGGCTGCACATTAACTGTCTAGAGATGAGAGCGGTCGATCTGTCGCTAAAAGCTTTCCTCCCATACATAAAAGGTCACCACGATCTAGTTCGAACAGACAACATGTCGGTGGTATCCTATATAAATTGCCAGAGTGGACTCAGGTCAAGAAACCTGGACACCATGGCCAAAAGCCTCCTTTTATGGACTCAGCACAACCTGCGCTCGCTAGGGCAGCGCATGTGCCAGGCATTCTGAACCAGGGTCCGGATATGCTATCCAGAGACAAAATTCCCCCATGGGAATGGTCTCTTCACCCACAAACGGTTCAGTTAATTGGAGCGTCTTCGGCAAGGCAGAAGAAGACAATTCTCATTGCCCAACATATTTCTCCAAAAGCAGGGATGCGCTGGCCCACGACTGGCCCAGCCGCCCGCTGTATGCATTCCCTCTGGTCGCGATGTTACCTCAGGTCATCAAACGGATCAGGGAGAGCAAGTGTGCAGTGCTTTTAATAGCCCCTCTCTGGAAGAACCAACTATGGTTCTCCGAGTTGACTCAGCTGCTAGAAACAGCCCCATGGCCAATACCGCTGAGGAGAGACCTCTTCACGCAGGCGAAGGGGACGATCTGGCATCCCCGTCCCGACTTGTGGGCCCTTCATGTGTGGCCCATCAAAGGATGCCCGGGAACCTCCCAAAAGGGGTGCTGAATACTATTTCTGAAGCTAGAGTGCCCTCAACCAGGCGGCTTTACGCTCTAAAATGGTCAGTGTTCTCAAACTGGTGTACAGAGCGGAACCTGGACCCACACTCATGTGGAGTGGCAGAAGTGCTCTCCTTTCTTCAAGAGCTTTTGGACGCGGGTCACTCCCCTTCCACGCTCAAAGTATATGTGGCGGCCATAGCAGCGGTTCACGCTCATGTGGCCGGACAGTCACTGGGGAGAAGCGACCTAATCGTGCGCTTCCTCAGAGGAGCTAGGAGGCTGAACCCGCCTCGACCCCCATCGGTTCCTATATGGGACCTTTCCACGGTCTTAGAGGCCATGAAAGGTGCCCCATTTGAGCCACTTCAGTCTGTAAGCCTGAAGCACCTCAAAAATCGCTCAAAACTGCTCTCTTGCTTTCACTAGCTTCAGTCAAGTGAGTTGGCGATTTACATGCGCTCTCGGTGAGCGCTTCCTGCCTTGAATTTGGGCCTAATGACTCCAGAGTTGTCCTCAAACCAAGACACGGGTATGTACCCAAAGTGCTCTCCACTCCATTCAGAGCACAGATCATTTCGCTATCAGCTCTTCCCTCGTCTGAGGACGAAAGAGACGCGAATTTACTCTGTCCCGTCAGGGCTCTTAGAGTTTATTTAGGACGTTCCGCCGCATCCAGGCAGTCGGAACAGCTCTTTGTATGCTTTGGCGGTCGCACCAGAGGAAGCAAAGATTGTCGCGATGGATAGTAGATGCTATCTCGCTGGCTTATGAGTCAAGAGGTCTCTGCAGCCCCATAGGTGTCAGAGCTCATTCCACTAGAGGCATGGCCTCGTCATGGGCTTGGTCCAGTGGAATACCACTTGAAGATATCTGTGCGGCGGCAGGCTGGGCCTCTCCGTCCACATTTATTAAATTTTATAACTTGGAGGTTCCTGCTTTGCAAGCTAGGGTTCTTTCCGTATAAACAAATGTATAACACATTTGCAATAACTATAGGCCCGACTCCGTCCGGTCTGGTTTTATCTAAATCCCATAATAGACAAATGTATAACACATTTGCAATAACTATAGGCCCGACTCCGTCCGGTCAAATCAAATCAAATCACCTTTATTTATATAGCGCTTTTTACAATGGCAATTGTTTCAAAGCAGCTTCACAGTGGTAACAGGAAAATAATGCAACGGAATTTGATTCGGCTGTACAGCCGCTCTGGAGAAAACGGTTATGTCATCCAGCTCATTTCAATTATCATATAGTGTCAATGCGGGTGGATCAGTAATATAGTTGAAATTTAGGTGTCCCCAACTGAGCAAGCCAAAAGCCAAAGGCTACGGTGACAAGGAACCAAAACTCCTTCAGGGCCAGAATGGAGAAAAAAACCTTGGGAGAAACCAGGCTCAGTCGGGGTGCCAGTTCTCCTCTGGCCGATGAACAAATAGTGTATGATTATGATTCTGGCAACATTACAGGTCAGAAGTCATATTAGATAAATAGATATTCGTAGGATTATTCGAAAGATTGGAGTTGTCACGCCGGGGACGGGTTTAATTAGGATGTCGTGTCGATGCGGCATTTACAGGGGGGAGTTTAATTGACACTATTGTCTCTACAGACACTTCAGGGATATGGTCGTCATGTCCAGGCTAAGGTCCACCATCTGGTCTGGATACGGCCCGGATCCGGCCGACTGCAGTAAACCTCGGGATAAACAGAGAGACTAACATTAGCGTAGATGCCATTCTTCTTATGATGTAACGAGTACATCAGGTGTTATTGGAAGTGTTCCCGGTTCCGGCTGACCTAGTTATTGCAGCCTAAAACAATCATTTAACTGATTTGAATAATAGAAATTAAAAATGTTTTATGTGTATGCCATAGTAAAGAGATGTGTTTTTAGTCTAGATTTAAACTGACAGAGTGTGTCTGCTTCCCGAACAATGCTAGGAAGACTGTTCCAGAGTTTAGGTGCTAAATAGGAAAAAGGACCGACCGCCTGCAGTTGATTTTGATATTCTAGGCATTATCAACTGGCCAGAATTTTGAGACCGCAATAAACGTGATGGAGTATAATGCGTTAAGAGCTCGCTCAAGTACTGGGGCGCTAAACCATTTAGTGCTTTGTAAGTAATCAGCAAGATTTTAAAATGTATACGATGTTTAATAGGGAGCCAATGCAGTGTTGCCAGAACCGGGCTAATATGGTCATACTTCCTGGTTCTAGTAAGAACTCTAGCTGCTGCGTTTTGGACCAGCTGCAGTTTATTTATTAAGCGAGCAGGGCAACCACCCAGTACAGCATTACAATAATCTAGCCTTGAGGTCATGAACGCATGAACTAACTGTTCAGCATTTTGCATTGAAAGCATGTGCCGTAATTTAGATATATTTTTAAGATGGTAGAATGCAGTTTTACAGATGCTAGAAACGTGGCTTTCAAATGAGAGATTGGTATCAAAGAGCACACCCAGGTTCCTAACTGATGACGAGGACTTGACAGAGCAGCCATCGAGTGTTAGACAGTATTCTAGGTTACTACTTGTGGAGTTTTTTTGTCCAATGATTAAAAATTCAGTTTTTTCTGAATTAAGTTGCAGGAAATTACTAGTCATCCAATTTTTTATATCAGCTATGCATTCTGTTAATCTTGTGAATTGGTAAATTTCGTCAGGGCGTGAAGAAATATAGAGCTGAGTATCGTCAGCATAACAATGAAAATTAACGCCATGCTTCCTAATAATATCTCCCAGTGGTAGCATGTACAGGGTGAAAAGCAATGGTCCTAGCACTGAGCCCTGCGGTATTCCATACTGAACTTGTGTTCGGTGTGACATCTCTTCATTTACTGCTACAAACTGATAACGGTCAGATAAGTATGATTTAAACCATGCCAATGAAGTTCCACTAATGCCAACATAATTTTCGAGTCTATTCAAAAGAATATTGTGGTCGATAGTATCGAATGCAGCGCTAAAATCGAGTAACACTAATAGAGATATACAACCACGATCGGATGATAAGAGTAAATAATTTGTTACTCTGATGAGAGCAGTCTCAGTACTATGATACGGTCTAAATCCTGACTGGAAATCCTCACAGATACCATTTCTTTCTAAAAAGGAGCATAATTGTGAGGACACTGCCTTTTCTAGTATTTTTGACAGAAAGGGTAGATTTGAGATTGGCCTGTAATTGACTAATTTTGTAGGATCAAGTTGTGGTTTTTTAATAAGTGGTTTAATAATAGCCAACTTAAAAGTTTTCGGTACATATCCTAATGTCAAGGATGAATTAATGATATTAAGGAGAGGATCTATGACCTCTGGAAGCATCTCTTTTAGTAGTTTAGTCGGTATGGGGTCGAGCATACATGTTGTTGATTTTGATGATTTAACGAGTTTAGCCAATTCTTCTTCTCCTATAGCAGTGAATGAATGTAATTTTTCCTCAGTGACACTACAATGCACTGTCTGATGTGATACTGTAGTAGACGGCTGCATGGTTATAATTTTTGTCCTAATATTATAAATCTTACAGGTAAAGAAGTTCATAAAGTCATTACTGCTGTGCTGTTTACAAACATCAGAAGGTGAAGCTTTATCTTTGGTTAATTTAGCCACTGTATCGAATAAATACCTAGGGTTGTGTTTGTTTTCTTCTAAGAGAGTCGAGAAATAAGCAGATCTAGCAGTTTTTAGGGCCTTTCTGTATGCAATCATGCTCTCTTTCCACGAAATGCGAAAAACTTCTAGTTTTGTTTTCTTCCAGCTGCGCTCCATTTTTCTGGCTGCTGTTTTAAGGGCCCGGGTGTGCTCGTTGTACCACGGCGTTGGACTATTTTCTTTAATCTTCTTTAAGCGCCGGGGAGCAACTGTGTCTAAAGTGCTGGAAAAGAGAGAGTCAATAGTTTCTGTTGCAACATCGAGTTCCTCTAGGCTATCTGGGATGCTGAGGAGATGAAACTGATGAGGAAGATTATTTACAAAGAAATCTTTAGTCGCAGCAGTGATAGTCCTGCCATATTTAAAGCGAGGGGACGGCTTTGCAGCCTTTGCTAAATTAAGTGTACATGATACTAGGTAATGATCTGAGATTTCATCGCTCTGCTGCAGAATTTCAATGGTATCAACATTTATTCCATGTGACAGTATTAGGTCTAACGTATGATTACGGCGATGAGTGGGTCCTGACACATGTTGCCTTACTCCAATAGAGTTTAGAATGTCTCTAAATGCCAATCCCAGTGCGTCTTTTTCATTGTCTACATGGATATTAAAATCACCAACAATTAGGACTTTATCTGCAGCCAGTACTAACTCTGATAGAAAATCAGCAAATTCTCTGGTAAAGTCTGTATGTTGCCCTGGTGGCCTGTATACAGTAGCCAGCACAAATGTCAAACGGGATTTATCGATTTCACTACATAACGTTACATAAAGCACCAAAACTTCAAAGGAATTATATTTGAAACTAGACTTGTGAGTAATACCGAAGATATTATTATAAATTACAGCAACACCTCCCCTTTACCTTTCAGACGCGGCTCGTGTTTATAACAATAATCTTGGGGGGTGGACTCATTTAAAGTAATGTAATCATCAGGTTTTAGCCAGGTTTCTGTCAAACACAGCACATCTAGGTTATGATCTGTAATCATATCATTAACAATAAGCGCTTTTGAGGAAAGGGATCGAATATTCAGCAACCCGAGCTTTATCATTTGATCATCTGTATTATATCTGTTGTTTATTTGTTGGACATCAATTAAATTTTTACCGTTGAATGGTTTTGATGGTTTTTTGTATTTACTAATTCGTGGAACAGACACAGTCTCTATGTGATAATATCTAGGTGAAAGAGTCTCTATGTGCTGGGATTTATCTGACTTCTGTGACGTGAGACAGCTAGCAGGCGGTCGGGTAAGCCAGTCCGTCTGCTTCCTGACCTGGGCCCCAGTTAGTCAAGGTTTAGCTCTAAGACTATGTGCCAAATTACTAGAGAGAAGAGCGGCACCATCCCAGGAAGGATGAATACCATCTTTTTTCAACAGTTCAGGTCTGCCCCAAAAGCTTTTCCAATTGTCTATGAACCCTATGTTATTTTGCGGACACCACTTAGACAACCAGCCATTGAGTGATGATAGTCTGCTAAGTATCTCATCACTCCTTTTAACGGGGAGGGGACCAGAGCAAAAAACGTCATCTGCCATCGTACTTGCGAGTTTACACACCTCTTTAATGTTAATTTTGGTGATCTCCGACTGGCGAAGTCGAACATCATTTGTGCCGACGTGAATAATAATCTTAGAGAATTTACGATTAGCATTACCCAGCACTTTTAAATTTGCTTTGATGTCAGGCGCTCTGGCTCCCGGTAAACATGTGACTATGGTGGCTGGTGTCTCTATTTTCACGTTCCGTGTAATAGAATCGCCAGTAACTAGGGCACTTTCAACAGGATTCTCAGTGGGTGCATCACTGAGTGGGGAGAACCTGTTTGATGTTCTAATCGGAACGGAAGAGTGGTTTTTTGATCCGCGACTATGCCGTCTCACCGTCACCCAGTTGCCCTGCTGCACGGGCTCTACAGCTGGAACCGAACAATGTACAGAGTTCACTAAGCTATTCGCATCCAAAGCAGTGTCTAAAGCTGTTACATTCTCACTACTCTCAAATAAAGTCTGGATGCGTGTCTCTAATTCTGAAATCTTCTCCGTCAGCCTGACTATCTCCTTACATTTATCACATGTGAAGCCCTGTTCGCCAACGGAGAAAGATATACTAAACATGAAACATGCAGTGCAAGTGACAATGACAGGAGAAGAAGACATGGCTTACCGTATTTGTTGATTAATCCAACTTACCACAGTTGTTTGATGGAGTCTATTTACTAATCCAACTCACCACAGTTGTTTAATGAACTCAGAAAACAAGAGACCCGAGTGCAGAGATGGCAAGCTAACAGGCTAGCGAAATGCTAATGCGTGATAGTGATTTAGATTAAAAGCTAGCGGTGTCAGATTTAATGTGGTAGGCAATATTAGACAATATATGGTGATGGGTAAATTATATTTAGCAGTTTAAACAACAGGGAATGATATCAAATAAAGATTCAAAAGCAAGCAGAGCACACGCGAGCACAGCAGTCAGAAGGGCAAACAGGAGGCAGACAGGACGGTCTAGATTTTATCTAAATTCCATATAAATAAATGTACACTCACCTAAAGGATTATTAGGAACACCATACTAATACTGTGTTTGACCCCCTTTCGCCTTCAGAACTGCCTTAATTCTACGTGGCATTGATTCAACAAGGTGCTGAAAGCATTCTTTAGAAATGTTGGCCCATATTGGTAGGATAGCATCTTGCAGTTGATGGAGATTTGTGGGATGCACATCCAGGGCACGAAGCTCCCGTTCCACCACATCCCAAAGATGCTCTATTGGGTTGAGATCTGGTGACTGTGGGGGCCATTTTAGTACAGTGAACTCATTGTCATGTTCAAGAAACCAATTTGAAATGATTCGAGCTTTGTGACATGGTGCATTATCCTGCTGGAAGTAGCCATCAGAGGATGGGTACATGGTGGTCATAAAGGGATGGACATGGTCAGAAACAATGCTCAGGTAGGCCGTGGCATTTAAACGATGCCCAATTGGCACTAAGGGGCCTAAAGTGTGCCAAGAAAACATCCCCCACACCATTACACCACCACCACCAGCCTGCACAGTGGTAACAAGGCATGATGGATCCATGTTCTCATTCTGTTTACGCCAAATTCTGACTCTACCATCTGAATGTCTCAACAGAAATCGAGACTCATCAGACCAGGCAACATTTTTCCAGTCTTCAACTGTCCAATTTTGGTGAGCTCGTGCAAATTGTAGCCTCTTTTTCCTATTTGTAGTGGAGATGAGTGGTACCCGGTGGGGTCTTCTGCTGTTGTAGCCCATCCGCCTCAAGGTTGTGCGTGTTGTGGCTTCACAAATGCTTTGCTGCATACCTCGGTTGTAACGAGTGGTTATTTCAGTCAAAGTTGCTCTTCTATCAGCTTGAATCAGTCGGCCCATTCTCCTCTGACCTCTAGCATCAACAAGGCATTTTCGCCCACAGGACTGCCGCATACTGGATGTTTTTCCCTTTTCACACCATTCTTTGTAAACTCTAGAAATGGTTGTGCGTGAAAATCCCAGTAACTGAGCAGATTGTGAAATACTCAGACCGGCCCGTCTGGCACCAACAACCATGCCACGCTCAAAATTGCTTAAATCACCTTTCTTTCCCATTCTGACATTCAGTTTGGAGTTCAGGAGATTGTCTTGACCAGGACCACACCCCTAAATGCATTGAAGCAACTGCCATGTGATTGGTTGATTAGATAATTGCATTAATGAGAAATTGAACAGGTGTTCCTAATAATCCTTTAGGTGAGTGTATAACACATTTGCAATAATTATAGGCCCGACTCTGTCCAGTCTAGTTTTTTATCTACATGATATGACAGGAATATTCATTCCCTACATATACCCTTATATGAGGCTCACCACTCGTTGGCCTCTTTTTGGGACTCAATAACAATAATAATAACTTTTACTCTTCTATGGGCCTCGGGCTCTTGTCCCAGGCCATAGTATGGGGTAAAGTTTTTTTTAAGCACGCCCGGCGTTTTAAATTGGGTTCCCATAGCGTAAACTAAACTTACGCAATACGAGAGTACTCTCGAAAAGGAATGTCTTGGTTACTAACGTAACCTCGGTTCCCTGAGAGAAGGGAACGAGTATTGCATAACCCGCCGTGCTATTGTGCTTAGATCAGGGGATCGCTTCAGTCGATTTAACCTGAATCCTATGGCATAGTATGGGCTTTTATAGCTTAGCCATGCAAATTTAGGCGGTAGTTGACGTGCTTTGGGCATGAAGCGACCCGATTGGTTTGCACACCCCCAGCCGCCTCGCTATAGGTTCGTGCAGTTGCCGCAGCACAGCCAATCAGCAAGCTAGTACGCTCTGCTTGGGTCTGCTGTGCAGCTGCACTGTGTTTTACATATATAAAATTATAAGGATAATTTTTGGCTTCATATTCTCGAGAAAGGAGTTTTTCCCATAGCGTAAGCTAAACTTACACAATACTCGTTCCCTTCTCTCAGGGAACCGAGGTTACGTTAGTAACCGAGAGTTAGTACGTTAGTAACGTTATTACTCCACCACCTGCGTGACATCATTAACCAGCGTGGTTGAACGACAAATTTGTGACGATACGGTTTCGGGAAACAGTCGTGACTAGCTGATTTCTCAACGATGTATCGTGCTATGATAACGCCACTCCCTACATATTCAAATTCCTTCTCTGCAGGACCTCATGATTGTCGTAATTTATCTTTGGCAACACCTTTGTTTGATGGCTTTTACAGGGTTATTTATTACATTAAGTAGTAAGGTTTGTATCTACATTTTATTTTAATTTTTTTACATCTGGATGGATGAATGTATGAATGAAAGTAGAATGATGAAGCACCTCAAATGAGTCTAAAATTTAATTAATCAAAAACAAAATGAAATTGAGATGAATCTGCCTGATGGCCTTAAAGCACCTTTGTGTTATTCTGGTCTGCTCCATACCCTTAGTGTTTTACTCATTAAACACATTCCTTCAGAGGTTTGCCTTGAGTCAACACTGATGACGAACACAGGGTGGGTGGGAATGCTGTGTATTTATTCCCTGCAGACGTCGGTCAGATGAATAGACATCATTTCATTTCACCAGGAAAGAACAGTATATTACAACATGAGCGTTTGGGTGTGTTTACTCAGGTAGGGTTTATATTTGTTTAGAGTCGTTCACTGCAGCTGCACATCATTTTTCAGATGAAAATGGCATAGCCTGTTCTTTGTTGAAAACTGACCGCGCATAAACTGCCAGTTCTGTCATTGCTCAAGAGAGATTGAAGCTGAATGTCTATAAACTACCAGTAGCTTCTGGAGAGAGACTGAAACAGATTAACTCTCTCATGATAAGTCGCTCTTTAATATATTCAGACATAAACATAAACAGGACATTACATTGTCATAGACATTTCTCTGCAAAGTTCCCTGGTTCCAGACCAGCAAGCTTTTAAGGTCGGAGTGGAACTGATTTTTCCAGCTCTGAACCACCTTTTGGAGAACTGGCATGGGCCGGGATCTTAAACGTTTCGGTGGACAAAAGGCTAACAGTGCCCATAATGGACTACTTGCACTGAGCTTCATGATGCACTTGACTAGTACATCTCACTTATTTCTGGTTATGTATATTTTCAGTGTATTGTAGTCATTGAGTTGACTAAACACCACCTAAAATGAGTGTCCGCAAGGAGATTTTCAGAGACAGGAGAAGAGAGATTCTGATGATTACTGTGTACAGAATTTTCCAAACTCAACGGAACATGAAGTTTTATTTTTGAACGAATCTCTTGAATGAATGATTCAATGACTCACTCATAAAGACTTCACTTGTTTCATTACTGGATGAATCAGTGTTTTTGAACGAATCTCTTGAATGAATGATTCAATGACTCACTCATAAAGACTTCACTTGTTTCATTACTGGATGAATCAGTGTTTTTGATGAATCTCTTGAGTGAATGATTCAATGACTCACTCATAAAGACTTCACTTGTTTCATTACTGGATGAATCAGTGTTTTTGAACAAATCTCTTGAGTGAATGATTCAATGACTCACTCATAAAGACTTCACTTGTTTCATTACTGGATGAATCAGTGTTTTTGAACAAATCTCTTGAGTGAATGATTCAATGACTCACTCATAAGGACTTCAGTTCTTTCATTACTAAGCATACAGCATTATTTCACCACAGGGTGTCAGAGCTCGTCTGAACTAGTGACCGCGATGCTGAAGTGTCCTGATGATATGCCAACCTTTATTTATATTAAATATTTTAATCACTATTTTGCCATTTTTCATTGTCAATCATTTCACTGTATGTAATTTAAATGCTTATGCCCAAAATGCATAATTAATATTCAAAGTAGGCCTAGTTTGATAGCAATCTTTCATAGCAATCTTTCAATCTTTCATTTGAAAGCCACGTTTCTAACATCTGTAAAACTGCATTCTTCCATCTTAAAAATATATCTAAATTACGGCACATGCTTTCAATGCAAAATGCTAACAACAGTTAGTTCATGCGTTCATGACCTCAAGGCTAGATTATTGTAACGCTCTACTGGGTGGTTGCCCTGCTCGCTTAATAAACAAACTCCAGCTGGTCCAAAACGCAGCAGCTCGAGTTCTTACTAGAACCAGGAAGTATGACCATATTAGCCCGGTTCTGGCAACACTGCACTGGCTCCCTATTAAACATTGTATACATTTTAAAATCTTGCTGATTACTTACAAAGCACTAAATGGTTTAGCGCCCCAGTACTTGAGCGAGCTCTTAACGCATTATACTCCATCATGTCTATTGCGGTCTCAAAATTCTGGCCAGTTGATAATACCTAGAATATCAAAATCAACTGTAGGCGGTCGATCCTTTTCCTATTTAGCACCTAAACTCTGGAACAGTCTTCCTAGCATTGTTCGGGAAGCAGACACACTCTGTCAGTTTAAATCTAGACTAAAAACACATCTCTTTACTAGGGCATACACATAGAACATTATCCATTTATATTATTCAAATCAGTTAAATGATTGTTTTAGGCTGCATTAACTAGGTCAGCCGGAACCGGGAACACTTCCAATAACACCTGATGTACTCGTTACATCATAAGAAGAATGGCATCTACGCTAATGTTAGTCTCTCTGTTTATCCCGAGGTTTACTGCAGTCAGCCGGATCCGGGCCGTATCCAGACCAGATGGTGGACCTGCGCCTAGACATGACCAACGCATCCCTGAAGTGTCTGCAGAGACCGTGTCAACTAGACTCTCCTCTGTGACGGCCTCATCAACACGGCATCCTCAACAGACCCGTCTCCTGCGTGATGACTCCGATCTTCAACCAGATGAAACTGGACAAATATTCTGAATATTCCGATCTAATATGACTTCTGACCTGTAATGTTGCCTGAATCATAATCATACACTATTTGTTCGTCGGCCAGAGGAGAACTGGCACCCCGACTGAGCCTGGTTTCTCCCAAGGTTTTTTTCTCCATTCTGTCTCCTGAAGGAGTTTTGGTTCCTTGCCACCGTTGCCTTTGGCTTTTGGCTTGCTCAGTTGGGGACACCTAAATTTCAACTATATTACTGATCTGCCCGCATTGACACTATATGATAATTGAAATGAGCTGGATGACCTCACCTTTTTCACCAGAGCGGCTGTACAGCCGAATCAAATTCTGTTGCATTATTTTCCTGTTACCACTGTGAAGCTGCTTTGAAACAATCAGCATTGTAAAAAGTGCTATATAAATAAAGGTGACTTTTGACTAGTTGACTGTCGTTCTCCTCTACTGTCACTCATAATGATTCACTCATAAATGTTTCACTCATACTGTTTAAGATTAATTAATATTTAACATTGTTACATTTATTTAAGACACGTACCGAGCATTCATTCAACTATTTTAAAAGACTGAAATAAAAGCACCAGCGCACACAAGCAATTTTTTTATCAGTCAAATTCATTTAAAAATGTAAACTCAACCGGTATGAAATATGATCAGTAAGAGATAAACACCGTTAATGAGAAGACGAGCCCTGGACTGGATAGTGGGGAAATATATTTATTTATTATTCAGAATGCACGGTTGGAAAGAAAATATATTTATAGGAACATTTCAGGAGGCTCGAGATAATTCATGTTAACAGAGAACATGATTAATTTGTTGTATTCAATTGGCAGCCATAAAACGTAGTAACAATCTGTGTTCTCATGTATGTCGGTGCGCTGAACGCTGTAACCGGAAACTCCCGAGATGAAATAAGTAGAACGTGGAAGTAGTTGTGCAAGTAGTCCATTGCCGACATTCATGTAGGATTTTGGCAATAGATTCTGTCACACAGAACTGTCACATTGCTTGTGAAGCAGTTGTTACCCTCCACTTATGGTAAAACTAATAAATAATGAATATATCCATACAAAACAAATCACTTATGTTTGAAAGAAAAGCATAGGGGAAAAAATTCTGGGGAAAAAAATCTCCATGGGAAATGAATGACTTTTTGGGCGGTTTTGACATCTGGAAGGTACTGTATTGAAAATCTGAGGTAGACAGACTATCATGAACAGAGTTGGGGAAAGTTACTATTAAAATTAATGTGTTACAATATTGCCCTTAAAAAGTAACTAATTGTGTTTACTTACTTTTTATGGAAAGTAATACATTACGTTACTTTTTCTCACCTGGGCTGGGCTTGTTTGTTTTTTAACAACAACAAAAAAGAAACATGTAAAGTGAAATGAATAAGCCTTAGTCTGAAGGAAATACACACCTGTACAGTAGAGGGCGCCGCTCAAACAAACTGCAGAATAGGCAACAGAAGAAAGTTCAACGCACTCTGTCACAAACTGCTCCGAAACACATGGGTTGAGGCAGTCATTGCAGTCATTCATTAGAGTAATCCAGAATCATAATCCATTAAACAGGCAGTGGGTCAAAACACAGGGCAGACGATTCAAACAATAACAACAGGGCAAAAAAAAGGCAAACAGGATCATCCAAGAAACCAGACAGGAGATCAAAACCTTAGAGAGCACTCAGAGATGACACATACTAGACTTTGCAAAGAACGACAGAAAACACTGGGCTTAAATAGGCAGAGCTAACCATATAATGACACACAGGTGGAAGTGATCAAACAATAATGAGTCCAGGCAATGCTTATGGGAGGTGAAGTTTATGATGGGAAAGCAAGGGAGTCTGGAGGAGTGCCCTCTGGTGGTGATCATGGGCACGCCAGCTGGTGGAGGTAACACTTTTACTTCAGCAATAAAAACAACAAAAACATGAAACACAAATGTGTTGCTTATCTAAAGTCATTTTTGCTTATCCGTATGGTTGAACTGGATCATTATAGGTCAGTAGGTGGCCTGTCGTCAGGATTCCACCCACAGACCAGCGGTCAGACCGAGCATGTGAACCAGGATCTTAAGGGAATGGTCCAATACCCGGCCTCCTATAAGCCCTCTTCATGGCGTGGGCAGCTGGTGTGCCGGTGTTGCTTTGTTCATGTTCTTCCTTCGCCAGCAGCTATCACTCTGCAACTCTCATCTGGTCGCCCACTGAAGCTAAGCAGGGCTGAGCCTGGTCACTACCTGGATGGGAGACTGCTGGGAAAGAGGTGTTAGTGAGGCCAGCAGGGGGCACTCACCCTGTGGTCTTTCTGGGTCCTAACGCCCCAGTATAGTGAGGGGGACACTATACTTTCAAAGAGCACCATCCTTCAGATGAGACATTAAACTGAGGTCCTGACTCTCTGTGGTCATTAAAATCCCAGTATGTCCTTTGAAAAACCCCATCATCATCATCATCATCATCATCATCATCCAGGTGGTGCTGCACATTGGTGGTGGTTGAGGAGATTCCCCCTTCTATATGTAAAGCACTTTGAGTGCCCAGAAAAGCGCTATACAGTGGGGAGAACAAGTATTTGATACACTGCCCATTTTGCAAGTTTGCCCACTTACAAAGCATGTAGAAGTCTGTAATTTTTATCATAGGTACTCTTCAA
Source organism: Coreius guichenoti (assembly GCA_039654105.1). Taxonomy (NCBI): domain Eukaryota; kingdom Metazoa; phylum Chordata; class Actinopteri; order Cypriniformes; family Gobionidae; genus Coreius; species Coreius guichenoti. Next base: position 1,850,176 of record CM077174.1, on the reverse strand, counting down.
CTGTGAGTGACGGAATCTAAAACAAAAATCCAGAAAATCACATTGTATGATTTTTAAATAATTAATTTGCATTTTATTGCATGACATAAGTATTTGATACATCAGATAAGCAGAACTTAATATTTGGTACAGAAACCTTTGTTTGCAATTACAGAGATCATAAGTTTCCTGTAGTTCTTGACCAGGTTTGCACACACTGCAGCAGGGATTTTGGCCCACTCCTCCATACAGACCTTCTCCAGATCCTTCAGGTTTCGGGGCTGTCGCTGAGCAATACGGACTTTCAGCTCCCTCCAAAGATTTTCTATTGGGTTCAGGTCTGGAGACTGGCTAGGCCACTCCAGGACCTTGAGATGCTTCTTACAGAGCCACTCCTTAGTTGCCCTGGCTGTGTGTTTCGGGTCGTTGTCATGCTGGAAGACCCAGCCACGACCCATCTTCAATGCTCTTACTGAGGGAAGGAGGTTGTTGGCCAAGATCTCGTGATACATGGCCCCATCCATCCTCCCCTCAATACGGTGCAGTCGTCCTGATCCCTTTGCAGAAAAGCATCCCAAAAGAATGATGTTTCCACCTCCATGCTTCACGGTTGGGATGGTGTTCTTGGGGTTGTACTCATCCTTCTTCTTCCTCCAAACACGGCGAGTTTAGACCAAAAAGCTCTATTTTTGTCTCATCAGACCACATGACCTTCTCCCATTCCTCCTCTGGATCATCCAGATGGTCATTGGCAAACTTCAGACGGACCTGGACATGTGCTGGCTTGAGCAGGGGGACCTTGCGTGCGCTGCAGGATTTTAATCCATGACAGCGTAGTGTGTTACTAATGGTTTTCTTTGAGACTGTGGTCCCAGCTCTCTTCAGGTCATTGACCAGGTCCTGCCGTGTAGTTCTGGGCTGATCCCTCACCTTCCTCATGATCATTGATGCCCCACGAGGTGAGATCTTGCATGGAGACCCAGACCTAGGGAGATTGACCGTCATCTTGAACTTCTTCCATTTTCTAATAATTGCGCCAACAGTTGTTGCCAAGTTCTCACCAAGCTGCTTGCCTATTGTCCTGTAGCCCATACCAGCCTTGTGCAGGTCTACAATTTTATCCCTGATGTCCTTACACAGCTCTCTGGTCTTGGCCATTGTGGAGAGGTTGGAGTCTGTTTGATTGAGTGTGTGGACAGGTGTCTTTTATACAGGTAACGAGTTCAAACAGGTGCAGTTAATACAGGTAATGAGTGGAGAACAGGAGGGCTTCTTAAAGAAAAACTAACAGGTCTGTGAGAGCCGGAATTCTTACTGGTTGGTAGGTGATCAAATACTTATGTCATGCAATAAAATGCAAATTAATTATTTAAAAATCATACAATGTGATTTTCTGGATTTTTGTTTTAGATTCCGTCTCTCACAGTTGAAGTGTACCTATGATAAAAATTACAGACCTCTACATGCTTTGTAAGTGGGCAAACCTGCAAAATCGGCAGTTCTCAGCTTGTTCTCCCCACTGTATAAATATAACAAATTATTAATTACCTTGGTTATCAATAACCCATTGTGCATAGTACATGATATCTGGTGGTAACATTGTTTAGTTAGATGTGTTTTCTTACAATGTCCAAAGCATGAAGTTCAGTAGTAAACCAGGAGAGGAGTGGGTGGAAGGGACAAGTCTAGACCTAATAAAAGCATGTAGAGCAAGTGCATTAGAAATATATCTGTATCTGTTGAGAGAGTAAATGGGCTTGCTTTAGCATATCATTAACTATGACTGCTGTGGGCGGACTTTAGCATATCATTTACTATGACTGCTGTGGGCTGGGCTTTAGCATATCATTAACTGACTGCTGTGGGCGGGGCTTTAGCATATCATTAACTGACTGCTGTGGGTGGGGCTTTAGCATATCATTAACTATGACTGCTGTGGGCGGGGCTTTAGCATATCATTAACTATGACTGCTGTGGGCAGGCTTCAGCATATTATTAACTATGACAGCTGTGGGCGGGGCTTTAGCATATCATTAACGATGACTGCTGTGGGCGGGGCTTTAGCATATCATTAACTATGACTGCTGTGGGCAGGCTTCAGCATATCATTAACTATGACTGCTGTGGGCGGGGCTTTAGCATATCATTAACTATGACAGCTGTCTGCGGGGCTTTAGCATTTCATTAACTATGACAGCTGTGGGCGGGGCTTTAGCATATCATTAACTATGACTGCTGTGGGTAAGGCTTTAGCATATCATTAACTATGACAGCTGTGGGCGGGGCTTTAGCATATCATTAACTATGACTGCTGTGGGTAAGGCTTTAGCATATCATTAACTATGACAGCTGTCTGCGGGGCTTTAGCATATCATTAACTATGACAGCTGTGGGCGGGGCTTTAGCATATCATTAACTATGACTGCTGTGGGCGGGCTTTAGCATATCATTAACTATGACTGCTGTGGGCGGGCTTTAGCATATCATTAACTATGACAGCTGTGGGCAGGGCTTTAGCATATCATTAACTATGACAGCTGTGGGCAGGCTTTAGCATTTCATTAACTATGACAGCTGTGGGCAGGGCTTTAGCATATCATTAACTATGACAGCTGTGGGCAGGGCTTTAGCATATCATTAACTATGACAGCTGTGGGTGGAGCTTTAGCATATCATTAACTATAGCGATTCGAGAGCAGCCGGCTGGATCATTCTGCGCAGCTTCTCCAGAGCGGCTCCACGAGCGCTGATGACAACACAGCTGTTCCACGATTGGCTCTGATGACGACACAGCTGCTCCACGATTGGCTCTGATGACGACACAGCTGTCCCACGATTGGCCGGAATTACCGCATGACAGCGATCACATGCGTTTCATGTTTATTCTAAATTCTTCAGTTCAACAAATGCTCACAAATCTGTATTTTATAACAGTAAAACCTCTTTTCATGTAGTCGCGATGTTATATTGTCATGTTTATCAAAATAAAACTGATAAAAAGCATAGACCCCACTTCATTCATAGTGTAGGCTTATGTGTTGAACTTTATTCTTGTACAAACAGACACTGTATTAAGCAGTAGCCTACATAAAGTATTGAATGAAAATGTCTCTGAAACATCTGTGTATTTGACAAATACTGCATTTATTTCACTCCAGATGTGATAAAGTATGCAAACACAGCGCGAGCGTCACTATGGGAAGCAGAAAGTGTGTGACTTCACGTCTCCGTTTGCAGCTCCTGCCCGCCTGCACGCGGCTACTCTCGCAGATCGGTTACATCCAGCCGCAGCCGATGTCCAACACACCTGTTAACTACTCTCTGAAGCAGTGGGCGGAGTCTCAAGAGAAGCAGGTTATCCTGGGATATTTCTCTGTTGATATGTAAAATCAGGTAGATTTATCAATATAGCGGGTGAATTATGTATATGATGTATATCATGATGTTATGATGAACGATATGCCTTTCTCCACTGACGTTCTGAGATGTTCAAAGCGTTTCTGAGGATACTACTGAGATGGAGAACAGGACATTAGCAACACATTATTAGCTGTTTGATAATGTAGTCAAGGCTAATCATATTAAAGATGAATTATCTTTACGTTGTAAAGAGCGATACCATTGTGCAGCGTTTACTACAGTAACTTGAGTAAAGTTGAGCGAGTGGATCTCTGAGCTGGTGTGAGTGAGTGGAGGCAGGGCTCATTTACAGATTCATGAATCAGCGTATACTAAATGAGGCAAAGGTGTAGAGTTATGAAGGAACGAAGATTTTTTTTTCACAGGAAAAAATGTTTAAATATGTAATTTTGGTGATTAAAGATGAGTTTTAAGGGATAAAATTATTGACTACAGGGGGACTATAAAGTGTAGAGTCATGTGAAAAAATGTCAGCATTTTAGCATGGCTACAACATAAAATATGAAAAAATGAAAAATTAAAGCAGTCTGAATCCACTGTATCCCCAAGCACAGCTTTAAGAATTATGTTCAGCAAACACAGACTGTTCTCTGTGTTATTATTTCATTAGTCATGTTGATGTGAAGCCCAGCACAAACACTACTATCATGAGTAACAACACATGCTAACAGCTGTTAGTGTTTCCCTGCAGAGAGACGTGGCAGTGCCCACCGATTGCCTGAAAAATGAACACCGAGGACTTATGCTGCGTTCCAGACGCGGGAATATCCCAAGTTAAATGTCCCACTTCAGTGTGTTCCAGTCAATCACACGTCACGCTCACATGTTGACGATGTGATGCCACGACACGAGGAGAGCATATCGTGTTTTTGGGTCAACTATGACAAAAACAGAATAAACATCGCTTTGAAAACAGCTGACGAAAAGCAAAAACGAAGGTATCATTACATAAACTTAATGTCTAATGTTGAAGTTTGTGTTTACGTTGCCGACATCTTGGAAGTGACGTCAAATGACGCGTCTCGCTGAGGTTGGGGTTGATCGATGTACCCCGAGTTCAGAGGTCGAATGTCCCACTTTGAGTGGCGTTCCAGACGTTATTTCCTAGGAGGAGGTGGGAAAAATGCAGCATAAAACACACTGAAGATGGGGATCAACTGGAAAAGGAACAGGTGAGCACTAATCAGAAACCATAGTAAGAAACAGGGGAAAACCATGCCAAGGCTTCCTGGAACCACTCAACACTATGTTGTCCATCAGAGCGGATCTAAACGGATCTTCCTCACGCCAGAGGGATTACAAAATATTTGTCAGGTAGCTGTGCGTCGCAGACAAATCTTCCTGGAACCTCCAGGGCTAACAGCACAAAGGCTTACTTCCCAATTCTCCCAGCTCTTCCAACCAGACAGCACGATTAAAAATGCATTAAAACAGCTAAAAAGAACCAGGAAGAGATCATCAGTGTTATTCACTTCACCTGTCAGTGGTCATGATGTTATGCCTGATCGCTGTATATAATGCATTATAGAAGTATTTTAGTGCATTAATAATGCATCGTATAATTCATTGTATGAGCTCATGAATAATTGTAACCACAGTAATAATACTTTAGAAAGTATAATGCATCAAAACACATGACAAACAACCAATTTCAGACGTAACAAGGAATCTGCAAATATAATTATGCATTTTAACTTTGGTTACAATTATTCATGAGAAGATATAATGCGTTATACATAAAGGCTTTCAGTAAAGTGCTGAGTTGTGACTATCATCATAACATTGTTTTGTCATTAATCATGTTTCTGATGTGAGAAGCGTGTCCTAGAACGCCTCGGAGAGAGTTCAGATCCGGCTGTCAGGTGTGCTGGAGTCTTTAGAAAGCCAGGCGGGATTGTTGGAGCGCCATTACATGAGCCTTCCGGGCACCCATAACTTCAGACCTGGGGAACCAGTTTGGCTGCTTACATGCTTTACTATTTTAAATATATAGAAACAAATGCCCTCTTTGAGTTGAAATCAGCTTACAAGTCTTTTCAGAATATCCTCTGAGGCCAAAGAGGTTTTACATCCTAAAAGTGTTACAGGAAACGGGACAGATATTTTGTGAAATTTGTTTATTCCTGAAAAATACATACTGATATAAAAAGTGTCCACCGTGTCATTAATAATCATAATGTTCATCACATTGACGCATGCCACTAAAAATACAAAAATGTGACTTAAAGTGTGGCATATGGAATCAAAATAACAAGACACAAATTCATTTAAAAAGTAAAATGAATTTAGGTAACTCCAGGTGTAATTAAGTCAAAATAGGATTTTTCTGTGCTAGATTTGGGGGTAAATGACTTTAAAATCTCTTTAAATTCTTATGTGTAGCTGAAAACATTATATTAAGTGTCTTTCACTACTATGTACTAACATTAAATTAATCATTTGATACAATGCACTTATTGTGTACATGCATATTTCACATCACACTTATTTTTAAAATACCTGCATATAATTACGGTAGCACTTTATTTCACAGTCCTGTATTATGTACTCATTATAGTAATTACAATAGCTGGGTAATAACTAGGTACTAACCCTGAACATACACCCAAACCTAACCTTAACCAAAGTAGGGTAACACTTTATTTTATATTCAGTGTCATTGTTACATATGTTACATGTACTTACCATAGTAATAACAGTAAATTATGCATAATTACACGCAACTAACCAAACCCTAACCCTATAGTAAGTACATGTAGTTGATTCTTATTACTCAGTAATTAAATATACAATTACACTGTAACAATGACAGCTTAAAATAAAGTGTAACCCAATGTAGTGACCTTATACTTTCTTAGGTAAGTACACTGTAAGTGAAATAAAGTGCAACCATAATTACAGATATAAATAATGCATGTAATATCTATAATTACACTGTTGTCCTTAAATACACCAAACCTGTCCTAACCTTTACCCGTCTCCACCTCAATAGCAGCTCAAGTGTTTTGCAATGCAACATCAACACAATAAGCACATTGTACCAAACTATACACTCACCTGAAGGATTATTAGGAACACCTGTTCAATTTCTCATTAATGCAATTATCTAATCAACCAATCACATGGCAGTTGCTTCAATGCATTTAGGGGTGTGGTCCTGGTCAAGACAATCTCCTGAACTCCAAACTGAATGTCAGAATGGGAAAGAAAGGTGATTTAAGCAATTTTGTCTGAGTATTTCACAATCTGCTCAGTTACTGGGATTTTCACGCACAACCATTTCTAGAGTTTACAAAGAATGGTGTGAAAAGGGAAAAACATCCAGTATGCGGCAGTCCTGTGGGCGAAAATGCCTTGTTGATGCTAGAGGTCAGAGGAGAATGGGCCGACTGATTCAAGCTGATAGAAGAGCAACTTTGACTGAAATAACCACTCGTTACAACCGAGGTATGCAGCAAAGCATTTGTGAAGCCACAACACGCACAACCTTGAGGCGGATGGGCTACAACAGCAGAAGACCCCACCGGGTACCACTCATCTCCACTACAAATAGGAAAAAGAGGCTACAATTTGCACGAGCTCACCAAAATTGGACAGTTGAAGACTGGAAAAATGTTGCCTGGTCTGATGAGTCTCGATTTCTGTTGAGACATTCAGATGGTAGAGTCAGAATTTGGCGTAAACAGAATGAGAACATGGATCCATCATGCCTTGTTACCACTGTGCAGGCTGGTGGTGGTGGTGTAATGGTGTGGGGGATGTTTTCTTGGCACACTTTAGGCCCCTTAGTGCCAATTGGGCATCGTTTAAATGCCACGGCCTACCTGAGCATTGTTTCTGACCATGTCCATCCCTTTATGACCACCATGTACCCATCCTCTGATGGCTACTTCCAGCAGGATAATGCACCATGTCACAAAGCTCGAATCATTTCAAATTGGTTTCTTGAACATGACAATGAGTTCACTGTACTAAAATGGCCCCCACAGTCACCAGATCTCAACCCAATAGAGCATCTTTGGGATGTGGTGGAACGGGAGCTTCGTGCCCTGGATGTGCATCCCACAAATCTCCATCAACTGCAAGATGCTATCCTATCAATATGGGCCAACATTTCTAAAGAATGCTTTCAGCACCTTGTTGAATCAATGCCACGTAGAATTAAGGCAGTTCTGAAGGCGAAAGGGGGTCAAACACAGTATTAGTATGCTGTTCCTAATAATCCTTTAGGTGAGTGTATTTTACACAAGTACATAATAACTAAAGACACCTAATATAAACTGTAACCCATTAACCAAAAGTGTTTAATAAGCGAAAGTTCAAGAGCCTGTAAGTGTGTGAATGCGGTTCCTCCAGCCCTGCGTGGCACAGATTCCATGCAAACATTCATGCATTTGTGCATCAACAGCAGAAGACAATCCCACCGCCACCAGAGCAACGATCAACACAAGAGTGTAAAAATGGCCTCCGCTGATTTCTGATCAGGTGCATTTAAAGAGCAGTCACATTGCATAAGTGATTACAAAACTATCAGAATATAAAATATGCAATAATAAATGTTTTTTTTTTGTTTTTTTTTGCACTGGGGCAAATAAACATATCAGTCCGATCAGGGACTCCCAATATAGAGTCAAAATGATGATATCTTTATTATCAACCAGTGATGATGAGGACGCAACAGGCCAAAGTGTCCGTATGTGGCGCGTGATATCACACTCAATATTGGCAATCATCATCCAAAACGTTTGCATACATAATTCCCATGACGGAGCAGGAATCCAGGCACACACGGAAGACTTGTAGGGGTTGAGATGGCTGAATCTGGCTGGTTTGTTCCTGAGTAGAAAAATAAACAAGAGTGACACAGCAGATCAACAGGAAGGTCTTTCCTTCATCTTCAGTTCATGAGGGCCACTGTGCTCTCCGGGCGCCCTCGGGCCAGCTCAGAGAAGAACTCCAGCGCCAGCTGCACGTGAATGGGCACAAACACATAGGAGGTGTAAATGACCATGGCCACCATAGTAAAGAGGACGGTGTTGAAGACGGACTGTTCCCACGGCTCCAGCACATAGATGCCCGTCATGAGCAGGTACTGGTAGTACAACCAGCCCATATACTCTCTCATGTTCTTCATGTCCATGTGGAGGGCCACACAGCCTCGCTATGAGCTGCTGGGGGAAGACAACAGGGCGCGGTGAACAATGGACACACAACAACAGATCAAATGATGCGTGAGGAGTGCTAATATGTGTCTTTGAAGGGCCTATCAAATAACGCCACAGGAATTCATGGCGCCGCGGCATTCAGGCAGCTCACAGTTGGATTTGGTGACGTGTGTACTCCATTATTTATTTTTGAGACTGTAATCTGATACTATTGATAACAATTTCATCATGTGAAACAAACACGACACTGGCGTTCTACACAGCAAAAACCCGTGTTAAACTCAAGAGTGTTAAAGTTAATGAGATAATTAAGTGATTGATGAACACCTGATGTGAACAAGCAGAATCACTGAAGGAAAGAGTCGCCATCTTTAGGTCACCATTATGGTGATCAGTGTTTGCTTTAGTTGGGCTCTTGACCCTTGATTTTTAATATTAGATTTTGTGTGGCTGCTGTAACCAGCCAGACAAACCAAGAGGAAATATGATCGGGTGTTGTTAGTTATTTTCTGACATAATCACCATGATCTATATCACTAAACTCATTTAGAGCATAATCTCTGAGTTAGATTCACTTTATTGATTACAGCAGCGCTGTGATTCTACAGCATAAGATCTGGCATTTCCAACATAATCAGACGGATTAAAGGTGCAGTGTGTAAATTTTAGTGACATCTAGCAGTAAGGTTGTGAATGAAAATCACCCACCGCTCACCCCTCCCTTTCGAAGCACATAGAGAAGCTACGGTGGCCGACACAGGACAAAGATGTAGTCATCAGAGAGAGCAGAGAGTAGCTAGCGCTCTGTAGAGAAGTTTGTCCGTTTAGGGCTACTGTAGAAACATGGCGGCACAAAATGGCGGCTTCACTGTAAGGGGACCCGTGGTGTGTGTAGATAGAAACGGCTCATTCTAAGATAATAAAAACATAACGGTAAAAAATAAAGTAGTTCAAACATTTTTTGTGCATAACCTCATGCTGTAACATCACAGGGATGCTGTAATCAATAATGTAAAATTAACACATCACCCATATAATCAGAGATTGGGTGATCAGTGTGTTACCCCTGTCAGTGTTTGTTGGCGTTGGATCAGTGTGTTTTCACCCGACTGAACATGTTCAATCAGCGTTTGTTGGGTCGTGAATGTCTGACCAGTGTGATATGATTTTCCAACAAGCAACAACAAACTCTGACTTAATCTGACCTGGACACAAACTGTTGCCACGACGATGAAGCAAGTCCCTTGCAAAGACTGTGTGAAGGTGCTGGGTTTGCTTAGTAAATTATCCTTGTAGTGAAAACGGCAGGTTTCTGGACAAATCAGAAGACAATTCTAGAGAAAGAACAAGGAGATATTCACGAGAGAACACTTGACAAAGTTTGAGCGCGCACACGTAAAATCTGAGCGAGAGCAGAGCCATATTTGAAAGCACGCGTCCCGTCCAGTAAGTTATTATGTGCTATAGAGTGAAAGAAGTTCGACAAGTTTGTCGGTGTTCGGCGTGAACATGATATTTATTTTTCATAAAATTCTAAATCCAACGGCCAACTTGTTTGTTGGTGTTTGTTGGCGTTTGTCTGTGCAGTGTGACTTGGCTTTTAGAAACACACAGTTAAAGCAGCCAGAAAAAACATGTTTTAAAAGCCAAGGGTCAAGAGCCCAACTAAAGCAAACACTAATCACCATAATGGTGACCTAAAGATGGCGACTCTTTCCTTCAATGATTCTGCTTGTTAACAGCAGGTGTTCATCACTAATGCTCAATCATCACTCAATCAATCACTTGATTATCTCATTAACTTTAACACTCTTGATTGACAGCGGTTTATTGTTCGCCAGCAGTATTCACACCTGGGGCCATCTGACCTCTGAGAAGGAAATTGTGCGTGAAGAGAGTGCTTGGACGAAACGAGCCATGTTTAAATGTGCTCATTAATAATGTGTAGCTCAAGGGCAAGTAAAGGTGAAACTGCAGCATGTGTAGCAGTAATGCCCTGCGGGGGCAATCTCAGGTGGAGCACGTCCTGCATGCAGGCACAGAACAGCACAGGAACACACTCGCTCGCTCTCTAACGCATGTCAACAGGGACAACACTTACACTCGTGCTCATTACATGAAAACTAATACAACAACTGGCTTGCATATATGGACTTAAAATGTGGTTATTACAGTCAATTATTAATCGCATAAAAAAACTTCATATGTGACCCTGGAGCACAAAACCAGTCATGTGTCTCACAGGTATATTTGTGGCAATAGCCAACAATACATTGTATGGGTCAAAATTATCCATTTTTCTTTTATGCCAAAAATCATTAGGATATTAAGATCATGTTCCATGAAGATATTTTGTAAATTTCCTACCGTAAATATATCAGAAATGTATTATTAGTGGTAATATGCATTGCTAAGGACTTCATTTGGACAACTTTAAAGGAGATTTTCTCAATATTTAGATTTTTTTGCACCCTCAGATTCCAGATTTTCAAATAGTTGAATCTCGAACAAATATTGTCCTATATTTGGCTTATTTATTCAGCTTTCAGATGATGTACAAATCTCAATTTCTTATGACTGGTTTTGTGCTCCAGGGTCACATATAGTTTTGCTAATGTATTTATTTTTTTTATTTTTTTTAACTCAGCAGATCATATTCAATCTTATTTTAAGTAAAAGATGTTACCACATGAAGCACATTAGGTAAATCATTTTACAGGACTATATTCAGTATTCCTACAGCATATTGCATCTAATCAATTTAATCTATAGTGTGAAGCCAAGGAAAGCATAAACAAAACTGACATTCCTTAACAACAGTCATTTGCTGAGAACAATAACTCGAGGCAGTAATGCCATATCCAGGCAACAGCAGAAACATTACACATCATTTTAACTGCATCCTTTTGTTGCACTGCAGGACAGACCGAGTAGTTTTTGCTTATTTTGCTGTACTAAAACCTCCTCTATGTGAACGCGCACACGCACGATAACGTGCACGAGATGGAAATACTCGCTTTCACACACGGCTAATCACTCTATGTCATAGTTGTTGTAACTTGTAGCAATAGTAAGTTGCATAGATGTAGTAACATCAGTAGTGTTTTTATTAGAGTAATTTGATATTAATTTTCAAAAGCTGTCTATAAAGCATTGCAGTGATTCAGAGCCTCAGTAAATGTGCTGTCAGTGTGATGAGAGTAATGTAAAGGCACTCACCTCCGCGGTAAAGCTGCAGTGAGGAGTGTGTGTGTGTGTGTGTGTGTGTGTGTGTGTGATGATGTGACGGTCTCCTGCAAAGCTGCTCTGCCAGTTAAACACGCGCCACTCCCACTTATCGCATTTACTCTCGTGTGTGTATGTGTGTGTGTGTGTGTGTGTGTGTGTGTGTAGGACTACAATGGCAGAATAAAAGATCAAACATATTGTAAAGCTGCTTGTTGTTTCCTAACACTGGGTCTCTCTCTCGCTCACACACACACACACACACTGCGGTGGTAGCCGCAGTAAGGAACTCTGTGACGTCACCTGCCGCATGGATGTTTTACAGCAGTCGGTATTTATCCACTGTTGTGATAGAAATGCGTTATGTGGAGCACTCTGATCAGCAGCACAGGCTAAAGTTTCATCGCATCCTTCATGCCACGATTGCAAGTGCAATGTCTGGTTGGTCATATTCGGCTTATTCGGAAAGGTTGTTTTCCTGTTCGTTATGTTTTTTTGTTTTGTGCCCTATCAAGGATTCAGAGTATATTATGTGAGTGAATATGGTAAGGGAAGGAACACATATAGTGTGTAATATTGTGAATGAATTGAGGGAATGTTGTTACATGGCTTCCGAAACAAAGCACCTGATATTTTGTTGTCATCTTCAGATTTGGGCCAGAAAATAATCGTCCAAATGTTAGTTTAATAATGTATTGAGAATTATTATTTTTTTATTGATATGATGTCAGAGATGAGTTGTGACTATCATCATAACATTGTTTTGTTATTAATCATGTTTCTGATGTGTGTTATGTGACACCAGCTCTGTTAGAAAAACACGATTCTACTGCAACATCCTGGAAGAAAAGCAGAAGAAAACTGATTAGTAATAATAGGATATTTGATATTTGCTGATTCACACAAATAAAGATCTGCTGCAGAAAGAGAAGCGTGTCCTAGAACGCCTCGGAGAGAGTTCAGATCCGGCTGTCAGGTGTGCTGGACTCTTTAGAAAGCCAGGCGGGATTGTTGGAGCGCCATTACATGAGCCTTCCGGGCACCCATAACTTCAGACCTGGGGAACCAGTTTGGCTGCTTACATGCTTTACTATAATGGCCCCGCTGGGCAAATATTATGGATCTCAACATTTGCTTATTGGAAAAGGAAGATAATTCTTTGATTGAATGATGGAAATCATATTAATGGAGTAAATATAGGGTGGGTTTTAAAACATTCCACTATGTCGGCTCATTCTTATCAATATCCTGATTGTATGTCGAGCTGGACAGAACTGGACAGAACTGCCGGAGCACACGACTCATTCTGTGAACAGCACAATGAAGGGTTGTCGGCAGTGCCGGCCCTACCTAATAAGCAATATAAGCGGTTGGTCAGAAGACAATTGGTGGCCACCAGGGGCCCCACGCCAGGCGTTAAGACAGTAATGCGTGGTAATAAGTTTGATAAAGTTTGCTTGTGCCAGTCGTGTGTGTTAATGTTTGAAATGAAGAGGCGGCGACACTATCAATCTGGTGCAGAGAAGAGGAAAATAGGGAAAAAAGTGAACAAGATAAAGAGTGTTTTTTTAAAAAGATATTGTTCTGCATCATTTCTTATTGGTTTAATTCGGCATTCACGAGCGCTTTGAAGACGATGTGCCACGGTATCAGTGTCGTGCATGGCATTGTTATCGTGGGCGCTTAAAAATAGTTAATAATTCTAGATACCTTAATATCCAAATTGTTTAGATTTTTAGAATGCATATTAGCTTCTTTTCCATCTACCAGTGCAATTCTACAATACTGCGCGTTTGCGGCGTGTAAATTTGATCTGGCTTTCGCATTGATCATCTGCACAAGCAGCAGACGGGCTGAATACAAATGCAAGTTCACTCTCTGGCAGGAGGTGGCGCGCGGTTACCATGGTTACGCCTGTACACAAAGGAGCTGCGCAAGCGCGACTTTCTGTTTCTGCTCGTGACGGAGAGGAAAAGAAGGCAACCGGTATTTACGTGTTCAAACAGCCATTCAGATTTTTGTATTCGCTTTAGTGTTTATCAAACAACTGCAAATATTTAAATAGGCCTACTTAAATACTTTTCAAACATGTGTTTTTACACTTATAAAGTTCTTTGCATTTTAATCTGGACTAAAACATGCCAGCTCAGAACAGTATTTATTCTCTATTATTATAATTATTATTAATATACTATTCTCTATTGTAACTTTAATAACCCATTGGCAGGTGTTTTTGCTTTATTAAAGCATTAATTCACTAAATGTTGATACATTTATCTAAAAGCAGTCGTTAAAAAGTTTGCATAAGTAAAGATATCTTCATATCCTGAAAGATAAATATATTAAGTAAGACAATTTGGTCAAACTTTACAATAAGGTGTCAGTGTAGGATGGATGTGTATGTTGGAATGGGTTGGGGGTGGTCAGGTGAAACTGTAGGTAGTGGGGGCCCCTTTTGGAAATCTGCTCAAAATGCTAGGGCCGGCCCTGGTTGTCGGTACTGTGTACTTTGTTGTCATAAGCATTCATGAAGTCTGTTACACTGATAACAAAAGTGTTTAAGCGTTGTGTCATTGTGTTTAAATAGGGTTTGAACACGCATCTCCAGTAATACACATGGTTTAAGACCCTTTCAGATGGCTGCCGCTCTACACGGACTGCTGGTGAGCTGTGAACACTTCCCTCTAGTGGTGAAATCAGGCATCAGGGCACTGAGATTCACAAAGACATCAAACACATGGATCATTCTCAGGAAGTGTCGTTTGTGTTCCTCATGACTATCAGACAACGGTTTGATCTTTCTGACATCACTGTTAAGGGACGGACATTTTGACCACATGATTCAGACTGAAAGGTTTATTTTACGGTCTTTATCAGTATTCCATTGTTTACACTTACACTGATCAGGCATAACATTATGACCTACTAGTGTGTTGGTTTCCCTTTTGCCCTGACCCGTCGAGGCATGGACTCCACTAGACCCCTGAAGGTGTGCTGTGGTATCTGGCACCAAGATGTTAGCAGCAGATCCTTTAAGTCCTGTAAGTTGCGAGGTGGGGCCTCCATGGATCGGACTCGTTTGCTCAGCACATCCCACAGATGCTCGATTGGATTGAGATCTGGGGAATTTGAAGGCCAAGTCAACACCTCAAACTCGTTGTGCTCCTCAAACCATTCCTGAACCATTTTTGCTTTGTGGCAGGAGCATTATCCTGCTGAAAGAACCACAGCCACCAGGGAATACCGTTTCCATGAAAGGGTGTACATGGTCTGCAACAATGCTTAGGTAGGTGGTACGTGTCAAAGTAACATCCACATGGATGGCAGGACCCAAGGTTTCCCAGCAGAACATTGCCCAAAGCATCACACTGCCTCCGCCGGCTTGCCTTCTTCCCATAGTGCATCCTGGTGCCATGTGTTCCCCAGGTAAGCCACGCACACGCACCCGGCCATCCACGTGATGTAAAAGAAAACGTGATTCATCAGACCAGGCCACCTTCTTCCATTGCTCTGTGGTCCAGTTCTGATGCTCACGTGCCACTGTTGTTGCTTTCGGCGGTGGACAGGGGTCAGCATGGGCACCCTGACTGGTCTGCGGCTATGCAGCCCCATACACAACAAACTGCGATGCACTGTGTATTCTGACACCTTTCTATCAGAACCAGCATTAACTTCTTGAGCAGTTTGAGCTACAGTAGCTCGTCTGTTTGATCGGACCACACGGGCCAGCCTTCACTCCCCACGTGCATCAATGAGCCTTGGCCGTCCATGACCCTGTCTCTGGTTCACCACTGTTCCTTCCTTGGAGCACTTTTGATAGATACTGACCACTGCAGACCGGGAACACCCCACAAGAGCTGCAGTTTTGGAGATGCTCTGACCCAGTCGTCTAGTCATCACAATTTGGCCCTTGTCAAACTCGCTCAAATCCTTACGCTTGACCATTTTTCCTGCTTCTAACACATCAACTTTGAGGACAAAATGTTCACTTGCTGCCTAATATATCCCACCCACTAACAGGTGCCGTGATGAAGAGATAATCAGTGTTATTCACTCCACCGGTCATAATGTTATGCCTGATCGGTGCTTATACTTGTATATACGTGTCCTATACTTGTGCTTAAAAGTATAATTAAGTATTCTAAGTGTACTTGGCGTAACGAGCCGGAGAAAGCAGGCAAAGGCGAGGATCTAAACGCAGGGTTTTTAATAAAATAACACATTGAACAAACAACAAAGAACTCAAGGAACAAAACCCACGAGGATAACAGACAACAACTGACAGAGAACAAGAGAAACACAATAGATAGCAAGCTTAACAAAACAACAAGACACATCGAGACGAATCAAGGCAGAACCAATGAATAATTGGACTACAAATGGACTACAAAGCATGGCACAAGAAACAGGAAACACTTCAACATAAAAGTCCAGGAATCCACACAGAGTAACACTCGCCCGTAGTTGATTGATTAGCCTATTAAATACTTTTTCACATATTTTTACATACTGTCTTAAATCTTAGAGTAAAAATATCTGTTAATATATTAACAATGTATTAACTACAATATATGAACTATATTAATTAACTATAAACTAATAGTTTGCAAATGATTGGTAAGTACTACTGTAAACTTATTATAAAGTGTTACCAAAGAATGCCTGAAGGTTGCTTTTTTTAAAAAAAAAAAGCAAACAAATATAATATAAAGATATATTATGTTGTTTCTCTTGATATATTGCATATTCATCCAACAAAATATTCTGGGGGCCATGAAAGTTTTGTGAAAATGATAAAAAAAAAACAAAAAAACACTGGTGCTGGCTGGCAACTTTAAAAAATGCTGGTGGGGAAAGAGTTAAAGTACAGTTAAAGGTATATTAAATATACTTAAAGTGCAAAAATAATATATAAATAGTAAACTATAAGTATAATATTAAGTTCACTTAAATTTTAATACTGTTACACTTAAAAGTATACTTTTATACACTAAAAAGTGGGCCAATTTAGTCTCGAGTAGTATTGAAATACTACACTTACAAGTATACTAGTACATTGATAGTAGACGTAATACGTAAAGTATGCTTAAAATATACCTGAACTTTACTTACAGTACTTACTTTTTGTAAGGGTAGTTCAGATTAGTTTTGAATTCCCACTGTTTACAGTGATTTATACATGAGATCTGGTTTAGCTGCTGAATTAATAATGCAACCCTTGCTCTTGTCACTTTCCTAAAGGAACCTAGAATCCTCTAATAATCAAACCTCTAATAGCTAATAAAACAGACATCCAGGCAAGCCAAGCAAACATATACGTTTGTAAGTACACTAAACTCTCTGGAATAATGTCCAGGAAGTGTACACTTCCATCATACATATTACTTGACAGGATACTGAAGAAGAGTGAGATTTAACATTTAAAACATCTAAATGTATTGACCTTCAGTATCATTTTTAGTGACATCAACACTGTAACAATCAGCTCCAAAACATTCTGAAAGAGAAAGGCCATGAGGTAGGGATATTTCACCAACACTTTATAATAACTCACAATATGAAGCATTGGTTAAGCTTTAGTAAATCATCATTTATAAAGCATTAATAGACATTAATAAGCAGTTTATAAATACAGCTATAAATGCTTTATTCTTGATTTATAAGCATATCTATAATGTGTTTAATTGTTTTTTCATACTTAATTAATTATTAATTTATAATTTCTAAATTAAGTATTACATTATTTACAAACCAGTTATTTAGGAGTTGGCATAAGATCATTTAGAAAGTGTAAGTAAATGATTAATAAACTATTTAAATGTACATTTATACATCTTATTATTTAGACATATAGTAATAGTTAATCGGTGTGTTAATAATGCTTTATTAACATGTATTCCTACTGTAATTCATGATTAATTCAGGTAGTTATAACACATGTAGTAGTTTTGAGTTGACTATTTTTGTGATCTAAATTGAGGACTCGTAAAGATTTTACAGAGGAGATTTAAAGACTCGGTTATCAGGAAACAAACACAACAGAGTAATGCAGAACATAGAAATATTCATTTCAAGACACAGAAAATGAAACTGTACACTTGATATAACATGAAAAATAAAGCTCTGCAATGTTATAGAAAAATAAAATTGTACACCTCCAGAAAACATAACTGTGCAGTAAAATGAAACTAAGCCTCTGCAATCTGATACAAAAACACATTTCTGTAAAGTGTAAACATCGCTGAATAAAAAAATTACCAGTGGATTGCACTGGATTACAGGAGTGCCAAAATACAACAAATACAATCTGTATAAAGCAATAATAATATAATAAAATATTTCACAGTGTCAAAACTACCTCAAACATTAGAGAGCAGAAGAGAACTGAGCCTTTAAATCTCCTCTGTAAAAGCTTTACGAGGCATTAATCGTCCTCACATTAGATGAGCTCACAGAAAGAGTTCACTGACAACCAGGGGCGCATTAACATAACCAAAGGCCCCTGGGCTACAGCATTACGGTAGGCCCCCTACCCCAGATAAAAAACGTTTTAGCTTCCTGCCAATTATTTATGTAGAAATGTATCTTGTCGATAACATTTAACATTTACAACACTGTATGTATGCTGGGTCAAATATAGGCCTAGTTGAATATTCAAATTCACTCTTTGCCAGTAGGTGGCGCTTGTTGAACAGCAGAATGATAGCAGCTATGTGCTTATAAACACTACATCAATGTTTCCCAACCTCTTTTTTGCCACGGCACAGTTTTGATAAGTCATGATACAAAAGATGATGCACTATGCACGTGATATTTAAAACTTGCTTCATGGCAAACAGCAGACTAAGAATATTCTCCGCTCTTCAAATACAAAAAAACACTAGCCTTAATGGACATAGTGTTTCTTGAGTAAAGCAAACGCTGTACTTACTCAAACATCAGTTCTTTATTTACCATTGCATTGCAAACAAGCAGAGACGCTCCAAACCGTGTGCCGCATTTACGAGTTTCAGTCACAACCTCTTTTAAAAGCTTTTTATTGGTTAAATATTTGTGAAACCCTCATACAGACGTGAAGGATGACCAATAGCATTAATTTTATCAAAATAAAAAAACCCGAAATATAGAGACAGCGATGATCTTATTTGTAGCATTTATTATTATATTTTTGGAATTTGATAATTTTCCACAACGATTGGGAAACACTGCACTACATTATTATAGGCATTGTATGGAGGTAATATGAAAAGAAAATTCCATCAAAACTGTTCTGGCCAAAATGCGAGTTTACAGTTATATAAATAACATAAATTATACAAGATATTTATTATTCATCAGCAGTTGATCAAAATAATCTCTTGACTATTTGGTGATTGCAAACTGCTGGCGTTTAATTCATTAAATTATACCCCGTTAAAATTAATTATCACATTTAAGCAATATTGCGATTTATTGATTTTTCCATCCCCAGATTTAAAAGCTAAAATTAAAATTGAGACTTTAAAGCAGCACCGATGGAACAGTGACTGGATCCTTCAGATGACACGCAGATTATATCCACGCGCAAGTTACTGAATGACATTACAGAAAACTAGTTGTCCAATCCAGTTCCGTTCACACAGCCGGGCTTTGCCGAAAATGCAGTTGAGAGACCTGAAAATTTACGGGCGTGTGAGTTGGTTTAATGCTGTCCCTGCTGCAAACTCCCATATATACAAATAATTAGGCTATTTGAAAAATATAATTTTCGTGCAGCCAGTAGGTCCCTCCCCAGTGCGTTAATGCGCCCCTGCTGACAACTACTAAATGTGTTATAACTACCTGAATTAATCATGAATTACAGTATAATACATGTTAATAAAGCATTATTAACACACTGAGTAACTATTTCTATATGTTTAAATAATAAGATACATAAATGTACAACAAAATTATAAACGCAACACTTTTGTTTTTGCCCCCATTTATCATGAGCTGAACTTAAAGATCTACGACTTTTTCTATGTACACAAAAGGCCTATTTCTCTCAAATATTGTTCACAAATCTGTGTTAGTGAGCACTTCTCCTTTGCCGAGATAATCCATCCACCTCACAGGTGTGGCATATCAAGATGCTGATTAGACAGCATGATTATTGCACAGGTGTGCCTTAGGCTGGCCACAATAAAAGGCCACTCTAAAATGTGCAGTTTTATCACACAGCACAATGCCACAGATGTCGCGAGTTTTGAGGGAGCGTGCAATTGGTATGCTGACTGCAGGAATGTCCACCAGAGCTGTTGCCCGTGAATTGAATGTTCATTTCTCTACCATAAGCCGTCTCCAAAGGTGTTTCAGAGAATTTGGCAGTACATCCAACCGGCCTCACAACCGCAGACCACGTGTAACCACACCAGCCCAGGACCTCCACATTCAGCATCTTCACCTCCAAGATCGTCTGAGACCAGCCACCCGGACAGCTGCTGCAACTGACTTGAGAGGGCAAATGCTCACATTCGATGGCGTCTGGCACTTTGGAGAGGTGTTCTCTTCACGGATGAATCCCGGTTTTCACTGTACGGGGCAGATGGCAGACATGCAACTCATGTTGCAGCATGATAATGCACGGCCCCATGTTGCAAGGATCTGTACACAATTCCTGGAAGCTGAAAACATCCCAGTTCTTGCATGGCCAGCATACTCACCGGACATGTCACCCATTGAGCATGTTTGGGATGCTCTGGATTGGCGTATACGACAGCGTGTTCCAGTTCCTGCCAATATCCAGCAACTTCTCACAGCCATTGAAGAGGAGTGGACCAACATCCCACAGGCCACAATCAACAACCTGATCAACTCTATGTGAAGGAGATGTGTTGCATTGCGTGAGGCAAATGGTGATCACACCAGATAATGACTGGTTTTCGGACCCCCCCGGACCACCAATACAGTAAAACTGCACATTTTAGAGTGGCCTTTTATTGTGGCCAGCCTAAGGCACACCTGTGCAATAATCATGCTGTCTAATCAGCATCTTAATATGCCACACCTGTGAGGTGGATGGATTATCTCGGCAAAGGAGAAGTGCTCACTAACACAGATTTAGACAGATTTGTGAACAATATTTGAGAGAAATAGGCCTTTTGTGTACATAGAAAAAGTCCTAGATCTTTGAGTTCAGCTCATGAAAAATGGGGGCAAAAACAAAAGTGTATTTGTGGATTTATAATTTTGTTCAGTGTATGAACCACTGACAACTTCTAATTAACTGGTTTGTAAATAATGTAATACTTAATTTGAAAATAAAAAATTGATAATTAATAAAGTATAAAAATACAATTATTAAACACATTATAGATATGCTTATAAATCAAGAATAAAGCATTTACAGCTGTAATTATATTAATGTCTATTAATGCTTTATAAATGATGATTTAACTATTTACTAATGCTTAACTAATGCTTCATAGCGTGAGTTATTATAAATATGTGTGTGATTGATTTAACTACTACTTTTATTTACTCTATTCAAATGAAATCAGTTCCAAACTTAGAGACACAGTTAAAATAAAGAAGGCTTTTGTTTAGAAGGCTATGAGTACACATTTATAATCGTGGGCAATCACTGCAGAAAAACACATGATGTCGAGGAGGAGCAGTGCCTGCGGTGTGAAAATATGATTTCCTCACAGTTCAGATGGAAAGGATGTAAAACTGTTATTCCCCCCCATAGCACTAGATTAAATGTCTGAGCCCTACATGAGAATGAATGAAACAGGCAGAGAGAGGGAGGAAGCGTGAGGGAATGGGAAGGACGGCAGGTGAATAGAGTGCACAGTGTTCTGCGGGCCTGGGTCAGGTTTCTGGGTCAGTTCTGGTAACACCACTGCCCGGCACTTTGCTCAGGTTCAGTCTGGGTGAGTGCGACCGTGAAGCACTGGGCCAGAACCGTAGTACACACCCCCTGCTCGAGGACCTGTGTGTGTCCGTGAGCCAGAGACACACAGATCTGCTTCAGCCTGCAGTGTGTTGAGCTCAATCGGGAGGAAGCGGCCGAAGCCACGGGACACGAGACAAGCCTGCCGTCCGGTAAATGCCTTTCATTGAGTCCATCTCAGCTCTGTCTCAGGGTGCAGGGGGGATGTACAGCATTTAAAGGTTAAATCAAAATGCATTTTAAAAGATAATCTCTGATCATATACTGGCGGTTCTGTGTATTATACATCAGTGCATTTATAAACTCTCGAGCAAAAATGTCACTTTCCAAGAGTTTCTGTTGTGTTTTACGTACATGCATTTTTATCATGTGTTTATAACCAGGACATTCTTTAAATTGAGTGACATTTGGGTGGATGATTAATTGTAGTTGCTTTTATGACTTTATATGTGACCCTGGAGCTCAAAACCAGTCATGCGTCTCACGGGTATATTTGTGGCAATAGCCAACAATACATTGTATGGGTCAAAATTATCCATTTTTCTTTTATGCCAAAAATCACTAGGATATTAAGATCATGTTCCATGAAGATATTTTGTAAATTTCCTACCGTAAATATATCAGAAATGTATTATTAGTGGTAATATGCATTGCTAAGGACTTCATTTGGACAACTTTAAAGGAGATTTTCTCAATATTTAGATTTTTTTGCTCCCTCAGATTCCAGATTTTAGTTGTATCTCGGCCAAATATTGTATTAACAAACCATACATCAATGGAAAGATTATTTATTCAGCTTTGATGATGGCTAAATTTTCAAAAAATGTACCCGTATGACTGGTTTTGTGGTCCAGGGTCACATATTTATTGATAGACTACATTCAATATATTTATTTTGTTTTTGTTTAAATAATTCATCACAGGACTAGCTGATCTACAGAGAATAAAAAAAGCTCATATTTTGACGTTTCAATGTTTTGTTCAGTTGTTTATTGTCTTTCTTTTTGTGCCCTGTTGTTCATTTCCTCTTGCTTTTTTATATAACCCTGTGAATCAAAAAGTCTTCCAGTCTGTCTTGGGAATTTGAAGAGAAAAAAGCAGAGAAGGTGAATAGTCCAAAAGCCTCTGTATTGCTGACAAGGTCACAGTGATCTCCATTAAAGGCTTAGCAGCAGAGCACAGCCTCACCGTTACTGAGCTCCGGCTCAAGTGACACTCCTTCAGAGCCACTTAGACAGGAGCAAACATGCTTTACACACATGACATGATGCCTTGATAACATGAATGTCCGTCTCTTCGTTTGCAATTTTAAACCTCTGGATCTAAGGATCATTTGAACTCAAAAGCATCTATTCCTGGCCGCTCTGCTGCTCTCGATTGTGGAGCAGTGCACCAGGGGCTCTGGGGTTGTATTGCGATACGGGCTCCGTGTCCTATGGTTTACCCTGTCTCGCTCCCATAAGGCTTCTCAGGGATGGGGGGGTTGGCGGCCCAGGGCCTGTGTTCAGCAGAGCCTCTCTTTGCATGGGTCGGGGTAAAGTGAGCACTATGGTTGGGTTTGTGTTGAATGGTGGAGTGACACCAGCAGGTCAAGGTGGAGTATTACCCTCCTGAAGCAGCCCTTCCTCTCGTGTTTCAGATGGGTATCGGCCCCTTGCCTTGCTGTGCTGTGCATACCTCAGTCTATAGCCTATGCTCCAGTCTGAAACATAAGAGACACTGAATTCTCTTTAGGCCTTTTTTCAGCATGACAGAGGTGTACAGCAGCTCCAAAAGTACATGGACGTGTTTTTGCTTTCTTTCTTTACAATAAACGACACTAGCCCTTGTGCGTCAATTCAAAAAAGTTACACATAGGTCCATAAGGACAAAAATGTCCATGTCAAAAAAACTACGTAGACTTCATTTTAAAGAAGACCCATGGCAGATTATTGCTGAAGAAAAAAGATTTAAAAAGTGAAACCAAACAATTTTTTATAGAGGTTTGAAAAGGATTTTTGAACA
This sequence comes from Coreius guichenoti, assembly GCA_039654105.1. Lineage (NCBI taxonomy): Eukaryota > Metazoa > Chordata > Actinopteri > Cypriniformes > Gobionidae > Coreius > Coreius guichenoti. The sequence continues at coordinate 1,826,467 of CM077174.1, read as the reverse complement.
TTATTTTATGTAAAATGTATATTTTATGAAACATGCTGAACTCTGAAACTGCTAGAAAGTTAAAGCCATAAATCTAAACAAGTTGTGTTCCAAATTTGATGTTGATATCTCAAAAAATGAGCTTTCAGTGAGAGTTTGTTTTGGCGCAGTGGCAACACTTCCCCATTGGATGCCAGTAAAACTCCTCTGGAGCCTTTTCACTCAAATATTACACACACAGTTTTTTATTACACACATACACACCACACTCTGACATCCATACTAACACACTCACACAGTTATAGCTGCATAATTTATCCAATTGTCTCTGCAGAAGCAGAAAACAGGAATAAAGCGAATATTTGATTTATAGGTCAAATCTGAGAAAATGACTCCAAGTGGTAAAAAAAAAATAGTAAAAATTTACATTTTGAAGCCTTGCCAACAGAATGAAAGCCTATTAACAAAGATTGCATCATTTTATAGTTAAATGGCTTTTTAATGGGTTTCAATGGGGACATTTTTGTGCAAAACGTCCTGAGAGGAACTATTTTGTTACTAGTGTAAAATAGATTTATTAAAGGAATTGGTTGTGAAATAATACAATTCCAATAAAAATACACGCCTGTGCCAAAATTTATGCAGTTGGCATTAACACAGGCAAAATGATAAAAAAAAGTCCATAAGGACACACAAGGGCTAGCATTGATATTTTGTTATTAAAAAACAATTCTGGATGTTTTTTTATTATATGTCCATATACTTTTTTTGGGACCACTGTATTTAAAGAGGCATCATCTTCATCAGCGCCACCGGTGGCCGTTGAGTGAACTGCAGCCAGCGATTTCCTGCTCGCGCTCACGTAACGCACAAGAGACTGAACGTGATTCAAGGGTCCAATATACTCACGGCTCTTTTCTGTTCTTTGGTTAGAAGTAAAAAGAAGTTGTTGCAGCGAAATACTGTTAACGAACATCCCGACGCCATCCACGCTCCTGAGAGCGACGTTTAGATGAACATGAATATGTGCTGCACGCTTTCCTCTCAATAACAAAATACACACACAAGAAAAATGACAGCGGTTAAGAAAGCATCTGATCACAGTGATGAGCTCTGAGATTCACCGCATCATGTCGACAGATAAGCTCATTAAATTGCACTGTTACACCGCGTCTAGACCGGACGCGACCGCTGTCGCTCGCATCGCAACAGCTAAAAGCTGTCTACACTGGACGCCACCAAACGCCTGTTGCAAAGCATTTGTCCTTTGTGTCAGGACGTCATAGATAGAACAAGACATCGGTTTACTGGCAGAGATTTGTCGCTCATGTCACATCACTGATTATAATGGGTTATATTGTCTTTTGTTGCGTCACATCGCGTCCGGTGTAGACACGGTGTTATGAAAGTTTGATTATGAAGTATATTTGAGACTATATAGATCTGGCTAAGTGGGACTATAGTTTGAATGAATCCCTTTTCTTTGCATTGACATTACAGCACAGAATGGCTCTTTCGGCGTCATCCTGAACATTGTATAAGCATTCGTTCGCTTCATGTGTCTTCAGAGAGGCTCTCGGGAGTGTGTGTAACGTCACGTCCTTTTGATTTTCCTGGCAAAAACGGCCCAAGTCCAAGTCTTTCATAGACAACCTAGGAAGTCGGGGAAGTCTCGTTTTTTAAGTTTCGTTACAACTGTTCACACGTTGGCAACAAAAAGTGAGAAACCCATGAAAATTCGTACATATAGCCCATTTAAACATCGCACAACTTATGGTCAGTTCACACAGTTTCTGTGCTCCACCGTGCTAATTGTTTTTTGACCATTGTGCCGCATCTTGCGTGTGAGAGCCTCGTTTTTTTAAGACACTGTGTTAAGTCTTCAAAAGCTGTGTTTGTGAATGACCCCTAACACATCACACACACACACACATTCACAGAACTAAGCTTGTCATGGTCGCTGGGTGCCAATAGCCTTCATTTTACCTCAAAAGCAGGATAAGCCATTTCCCATCAGAAAACAGTTGATGCTGAAGTGAGCTCCTGAGATTATCGCTGCTCTTTTGGACAAAAGCTTTTTTGGATTGACACCAAACAGATTGGAATGAGACTCTGATTTCCTGACTGAGTCTGTTATATTCAGCTGGCAGGTTCTGGACTCAATGAATGCTGCACAAATCTAGAGTCAAACATCACCTGTAATAGTCACTAACTATTCTGTTACGAAGACAGGTAAACACAAGTTTTGATCCGAGCAGCAGGTTTGATGAGGTGTTGGTATAAGTCTATGAAAGCTGTGTGCTTGGCACCTGTCCATCCATTAGTGCCAGAGAAATTCTGCCTAGATCATGTGTCACGCTGCCCCCGAGTCCAGCCGTCCAGCTGAAAGACTAGTATTTTTTCTGTCCTTGTGTTCTATTGGTCAGAAGGCTTGATTCATGAGGGTCCAGTATTCTATGTCACAAAAGCGCCACACATAAAGAAACATGGCCACTGACAGTCATATAGATCTCACACTTTTACTCTCTTCTCATGGCCAGCTGCTCAACACTATGGATTTAATGATATTAACCCTTAGCTGGTTGAGGTGTGTTCGATTAGGGTTAGAGATCTCCTGGAGCGGTGTTGACTACCTCTGGACATAAACTGAGAGCGTGTGTCTCGAACAATGCTAGAAAGGCTATTCCAGAGCCAGAGAGTAAAAGGATCTACCCCCCTTTGTGGATTTTGATATTCTAGTTACTGTCAACAGGCCAGAATTGTGAGCACAACAAAGAAGATGAATTATAGCGCAACACATTGACATTTATTAATTTAGCAGATGCTTTTAAATATTAGGGGGATATGTTCACATTGTGTATTTCATGAGACAAACTCACTGGTCTTCAGTGACTGTGTTTTTGCCAGTGGAAACGGTGTGTGAAAGTGATTTCAGTTAACACAGATGAGTAAATGAACTGGCAGGAAACAATCTTGTGTAATTTTCTTTAAACTAACTCTTAATAATAACCAGCGCCGATCGCACACTTCTGAGGGCCCTAAGCAAAGCTTTGTGAAGGGACCCTGTCAGGGCATTATTAAAAAAAAATCCATAAACTTAAGTAATAATTACAATGGTTTTCAGTATGCAGGGTGCACTGCCAGTTTTCTATAGGCTAATGGAATTAAAACTGCAAGTTATGAAAAACATATATAAATATGTAAAGGGAAACGCGTTAAAACACGTTAAATTGGCAGCAAGAACAATTAAGTAAAATTAAAACCATTGACAGCGAAATAAATGCTTTTTTTTAATAGTAACGCCATCTAGCTGTCAGAAACACTATAACACACAGCCGAATTGGCTTTATAAATGTGCAATTTACTAACGAAATACAGCATGATGAATAAAAAAGCCATGGTTTTAACCCAAATGTGGGTCAAATATGGACAAACCCAAATAGTTTTAATTAAATTTTTAACCCAACGGTTGGGTTTGTCCATTTTGACCCAAATCTGGGTCGAAACAACCCAGCATTTTTAGAGTGAACAAGGCGAAAATACACCAATAATTCTCTAAATTAGCTCATTTTAGACTAATGGGCATTGTTTTTAAAGTACCTGAGTCACATGACAGCTCGTAATACTGAACAGGAATGATTATCTCTTATATTAAACCGCATAAGAATGTTTTGATTATTGATGTGTACCAACACAAACCGAAAGTTACATTTCATCATGAAGCATTTCTAATGAAACACGGTGGAGACCTGGACTGGAGTTATGGGTTTACCACTTGCTTATTAATTTATTGCTTTGTCAAGATTAAAGAAGAAATTAAATGTTACAAAAATACATACTTTCTTCATTCTTGGCACTTTTATTCTGTTCCAGAAGGATCGTTTACAGCCATAGCCGTGTCAAGACACATGTTATTATCTGCCGCACTGCATGATGTCCGAGTCCGAAACAGTTATTGAATAAATATAAATCATCATTAAAAATATTTCCACAGGACTCCGAAAATGTTTAGCCCTTTAACTGTCACCTCCCTTGACATGCACTATCCAAACTTAAATGGCTGTAATTCAAGAACGCTTTGGAATATAGACCTAAGGTTGGTCTTGTTTTAAAGAAGACACTCGGCAGATTATTATTATTGAAAGCACTTCAAAAAATGAAAGTGTAAAAAAGTTATGGAAGTTTAAATTTACTGTAAATTAAACATAGTGTACTAAATATTTTTTTATATTTAGAAAATATTTTTTACTCTAAAATTACTCTAAAATCAAAGCCATATGTCTACCTAAGTTGTGTTCCAAATTTGAAGTTGATATCACAAAAATTGAAGTTCCCATGAGATTTTGTTGAGGCGCTGTACCAAAAATAGCCACCGGGTGTCACACACATTCCATTGATTTTTTTAATGCATTTTCCTGTAACAAATGAATACATTTCTGTCCAAATATCACTTCTATCACAAAACAGTCACCAAATATGGAACCTTGAGACTCAGACCTTTCCGACGATATGTGTTTTGTCAAGATTAATTTTGATTATAATGTAGTTAAAAAAAAAATGGTAATATGAAACCTGACTCCGCCCACTTGGGGAGGAGCCCGCTAGAAGAAGTTAGAGTACCGCTTCCATGGTAACGCAACGTCCAATTTTAAAAGGATGAATTTTGAGTTCGTAAAATTTCAAATGATACCTAATTTATGATGATTACTAAAATATGTGATACCAAAAAAAGGCAACAAAAAAAAAGAACGCCAAACATCCCGCTAGCAGGGCGGTGACAGTTAAGGGGTAGTAGACACCACACATATATTTGCATGTTATAAATAAATATTCACATTATTGTAAATTACTGTCATGTTTATTTTATATAGTGATGAGCAAGGCGTAGTTTGCGTATAGGGAGGATCGTCTCTGATAATAACCTCTATTCAGCACAGATTACACACACCAGTGATTCCCAACCCGGGGGGATCGCCAAGCTCTCTCTTATTAAAAGAACGCAATGTAGGAACAATTTTTACAAATTATTTCTTTAAAAAGCAAAATCAAATATGGCCATTTTGAATAATATCCGAGATGTGAAAAGGCAATACTCATGGATTGTTCTTTAACGGCATAGTTCACACAAAAATGGAAATTCTGTCATTATTTACAGCTTGGTGTAGTTCTAAAGCCGTATGATCTTTCTTTTTCTGAGCACAAAAGGACAACATTTGAAAAATCTTCCTCACCTGTGATCATATAATGTCACCCTGATAACACTCATACATTGCAGATATGTAGGTTTTGGAATTTTGTTTAGGTTTCAGTTACCTATAATAGGGATGGTCCGTAAAAGCATTATTAATAATAATAATAATAATGCTGTTTTCAGATGACTTGTTAAAGTGATCGTTCACCCAAAAATAAAAGGCTCAGGCTCATGTCGATCCAAACTTGTATGACTTTGTCTGTTCTGTGGAATACAAAAGAAGAAATGTGAATGTTTAAGCTTTTATTCATGCAGTGAAAGTCAAAATGAGCATAAAGGTATAGCGTAAAAGAGATCTAAACAACTCCAGTCTTCTGAAGCAATAACTCTATATGATGAACAGAGTGAAATTTAACTCTCAAAGCAAATCTAAACACTGACCAACTCATGTATACAGAGTCAAAATCAAATTTGGTGATATGCCAGTAACATCAAACCTCATTGGTTCTTGCGCATCACTTGAGTCTTAGGGCCCTATTTTACCGATCTGAGCTCATGGTCTGAAGCTCACGGCACAGGTGCTCTTAGGGTGTGTCAGTATCCACTTTTGCTAGTTTAACCACGGGATAAACGATCGGCGCTCCCGTCTTATGGTCCAAAAGGGTTGTCCCTAGTCTCTTAGTCATGGGTGTGTTTTGGGCGTAACGTGCAATAAACCAATCAGAGTCTCATCTCCCTTTCCCTCAATCCCTCTCCCTTTCCCTTTAAAAGCCAGTTGTGCTCGCACCATGGCGGATTTACTATTTACATGAGGAATATAGACACGAGTCAGTTTAAATACATGTGTGTATCACCACGACTGGTGTATAAGTAGCCAATTTCATTCGTCATTACTGCAGATAGGTCATTCTGATACATGCAATGACTATCCATTATGACATGTAGGCATTTTATCTTTATGTACACAATAATAATCCTTTACATTGTAATCCTTTTATTTTTAATATTTGGCATGTGTGTGTGCTGCTGCGCGTCCCTGTGTGTGTAATAAGCAGAGTGTGTGTGCGTTGTGCACCACCTATAGGCTCATATTACTAACACACCCTTTAAATAACACAAAACATACTGCGCTATTGACTTTAGAGCAGGTGTGTGTTGGTCAATGGCGCAGTCGTTTTCAGTTCCTCACAATAGCAACGCTCCAACAATGCTCCTGAACACACCTGGTTTAGACCAGACGCCCATGGGTGAACAGATGCGCCAGTGCATTTGATATTTAAACAACGTGGAGCTGGACATGAACATGAGAACTGCGTCTGGCTGAAACTAGCAAGAAACACACTTGTGTCGCGCCTGGCGTCGGGTGTATGATAGGGCCCTAATATTAGTGACGCGTTGCCATATCTGAATTGGGCTTGATCAATGATTTGATTTGAAGTTATCTTGTGAAGAGCACTGAGTGGCTTTCTCTCTTTCTTGTTAATACTGTTGTTTCATTAATATCCCTGAATTACTTGTTTAGCATGTAATCTAATGGTGATTGAAATTAACCAACTGCATGTGCTTTCTTTTATCACTTTTGTAATTAAGGTTTAACAAATTACAAGTTGATGTTTGGTCCAATTAGACTCAACATATGATTCTGTGATCATTCACATTCCTCTTCTTTCTCCACAGACAGAAAATGGGGATGTTCTGCGTACACACTTTCTTCTTAATTGCCATAGCACTGACGTTTATACCCTCGTATGACACAATCAAGCCCACCCAGAGGCCAAAGTACCAGTACACCAAGAAACCCCCTAGAGAGGTGGTCCAAACTACTGGCAAGCCTACGGTCACAGCACGGATTGTGGAATACACCAAAACAAGAGAGCGCTTCCCAGCACACATCACAGAGAGCACAACAGTTCCTGCTGACAGCTACATAGACTACCCTACAGACACCACCGCATCTCCCACTGCCGTGAAAGACAATTACACGCTAGACTATAATGAATGCTACTTCAACTTCTGTGAGTGCTGCCCTCCAGAGAAAGGCCCGCAAGGGTTCAAAGGAGACACAGGACTGCCAGGTCAGCCAAGTCAAGTCATCCCTACACATTTATTTAACTAAATAGTGTGTTGTTTGCTATAGATGTGGTGGGGGTTCTGTAATTTTGTTTAATGGTGTATTGTAGGCACACCTGGGGAAAAGGGAGCACCTGGACCCAAAGGTCTACCAGGTCCAATAGGGCCAAAGGGCCATTCAGGATCTAAAGGGGATAAAGGTAAGTACTTGATTATGCAGTCCTTATGCACTCATCAGATATAATATTGCAGGTTTGAGATTTCCCATTGTAATCCAACAGGAGAGAAAGGTGATCAAGGAAACATAGGACTCACGGGATCTCTAGGCATCCAGGGAAAGGCTGGAATGAAAGGTGAACATAATCATCCATTAGGTTCCGCTGGAAATATAAATGGAAAATAAGAAATCAATATTTTTACTCAACAGGTGAGATGGGTATTAAAGGTGAGAAGGGTGCGGCTGGCCTGCCAGGATTCAAAGGCTCCAAAGGGGAAAAAGGAGATCCAAACCTGAATGTGTCAAAGGGTGATCAGGGAGATACAGGCAAAGATGGACCACCTGGACCCCAAGGCATGACTGGTGAAAAGGGTGAAAAAGGTGATAGAGGAGAGTGCGGTTTACTTGGTGAGAGGGGTCAGAAAGGTGAGCCAGGTGACCCTGGACCACCAGGTGTGCGTGGAGACCCTGGTCCATCTGGGCAACACGGCATGCACGGAACTCCAGGCAGCGCTGGAGAACGTGGGGAACCAGGAATTACTGGAGCAAAGGGTGAGCCAGGAGCACATGGGCCACCAGGAACCAAAGGTATAAGAGGTCTGAGGGGAATAAAGGGTGACCGCGGCCCCCAAGGGAAACGTGGAGACCGAGGCCTACGGGGAATGAAGGGTGCTATGGGTCAAAGTGAATCGCAAGTACACTCCGCTTTCAGCGTTGGCCTATATCCCAGCAAGTCTTTTCCTGCTTCGGGATTTCCAGTTCGCTTCGACAAGATCTTCTACAATGGAGAAAACCATTATGACATTGTCACAAGCAAATTCAACTGCACCTACTCAGGAGTTTATGTGTTCTCTTACCAGATCACGGTGAGAAACAAGCCACTCCGCGCTTCTTTGGTGGTGAATGGCGTGCGTAAGGTACGTTCGAGGGACACTCTACAAGGTCAAGACATTGACCAGGCATCCAATCTAGTGATCCTGAAGCTGGCTGTTGGAGACCAGGTATGGGTAGAGACGCTGAGAGACTGGAATGGTGTCTACTCCAGCAGCGAGGACGACAGCACCTTCTCTGGGTTCTTGCTCTACCCGGACTAACGCCCTCGCCATGTATAAACCAGGGCTAGGTCTTGAACTGAACTTTACATGATATGGACATGGGAGGAATTAGATTTAGTGTTGTTATCATAGAGAGAAAGAAGTGTAATGTTTAAATGAGCATCAGCCAACACTATTGATTCCATTGTGTTAACCACGGCAGATGGGCTAATCCACCAAATTGTCATAAGCCGCGTTTCCACCGAAATTACCCGAAACAATTTGTCCCAGGAACTTTTTCCCCCCAGACCTGTTGCTGTCTCCATTTCCATCGCGGTCTAAAGTACTCTGAAGATTAGGCAAATTAGTCCGGTGACTGCATGCGACTTCCCAGTTCCCGCTGGATTTCGTCCTCCATATAAGCTTAATAAAGCCTGAACCTCGTCGTCGGTCCACAGGTCGTATTTAAACTCCATTGATGATTCGAATAGCAAACAACTCTTACTGCACCAATCCAAATGCTGCATGAGCATGCATGTTCAGCGCCCAAGTCCCACCCCTGAAAGTTCCTCAACTTTGAAAAAGTACTACCTCGTGAGCAGGGACTTTCTGAGGGGGAACTTCATTTAGACCCTGATCCTGCGGTCAAAACACACAGAGTACCAGCCCAAAGTCCCTCGTTCCTGGGGAAAGTTCCTGCGGTGGAAACGCGGCTATACGATGCACAGTTTGTGTGCTGTGTATCTCTTTACAGACTGTTTTGGACATTCAGTATATCTTAAAATGAATTAATAATTAGTCTTCTTACACAATTATTTTGTCGTGTGGTACAGTCATTATTTACAGATCAGAGATCAGGCATTCTGACAACTAAAAGAATGAATGATCCGGCACATCACATGGCATTTCAGCTTCTTTTTAATGAGTTACACATCAATGAGCCTCAAGACAGGGTATATTGATTATTCCACTCAACATTTTCAAAGGAGGCATCGTTCCATAAACAGTTCATTACTCGTAGGATCAACAAAATGAACATAAATTGTAACATCAAATCATATGTAATATATTGTGTGAAACTTAAATCACAATGTAGGCTTTGGGTTGTTGGGTTTCTGAGCACTTAATAATAAAATCAAGCAAGGAATATCACTTTGATTAAGGCTTCACTTTCCTCACTTTCCTCACAACAAACTGAAAATGCACAGTCTTTCAATTCAGAATCTTACTTCAATGCATCATGATCAGAAAGTTATGGTTCTATAAGGCTTCCTCAGTTAAAATTATGGTTTTCTGAACAGAGACAAAGTTTGATTCTTGTGACATGTTCTCATTTTAAGTCCTGTTCCAAAGCCTAATGGGATATTAATGCAAAGCAAGGCAACTCTCTAGAGTTCTGGCATGGCTCAGCATCCTGTTCCCCAACACGTTTCCCTTCCCATGGTGCAGTGTATGTGTTGGAGGACGAGCCAAGTATGAGCACATGTAGCTGGGTGTTATATACTTCCCAACAATCACCTGCCTCGCCACAATCACCAACTGGGGAGTGTTCAACTTAAAACATTTGACCCATGGATAATATTGCAAATTGAGACATTTTGTGTTATGAATTATGTAAAAACAGAAATGAGAAATATAAGTTATATTTTCATTATTTCCAAGCACTGAATCTCAGACCCAGAAAAACTGATTCTGTTTTGGGATATTCTTGGAACTAGACAGTTTCTTTCGTATACTTTCATAGTATGCCAACAAATGTTTTGCTTTTTGGGTTTGAGGGAATAAATGAAGTCAATCAGAGGTTTGGAACAACATGAGGGCAAGCAAAAGATGACCTTTGGGATGAACTATATCACTTCATTATAGGAATAAGAATTTAAAGTAATAGATCCTAAAAGATAACACCATATATCCAATCTCTAGGAACATCCTGGGTCATCAGGCACACTACAGGGGTGCTTCTCAATTCTTATTTGTGCATCCTCGTTTCCTTTCCTCGCGTCTTAGCTCCACCCCTTCAGGATGCGAGGGAAGGACGCAAGGAAAAGACGTGAGGACGGAGGAATTGAATCAAGTGCAATGATATATCCTCACTCCCTTTAGCGTCACTTCAAAAAAGCGTCGTCAATTAATGATGACTCTACACCTCTGGATTTAGCTTGCACGTCAGGATTCTTGAACATTAGAGATAACTATTTGTATTGTATTAGTTTCAATCGCCACAAAATACCACATTTGTACTCGTATTTTTTTATAATACCAGTTATTATTAACAATGAATTATTCCCAGTTTTTAACTGCTTTTTATTTGTTGTATAGTATTAGTTTAATTTTCTTTCATTTTCTTGTGCTTTGATATAATTCTGCAACTGTCCTATTACAGTTGTACATGTAGCCTAAACAATAATGATAATAATAATAATAATAATAATAATAATTAATAAACTGGGGGAGGGGGAGGAGAATTTATATGTGTGTCACGTTTAGTCGATAAAACACTTCCACAAAGGATACACCTGTGTATCCTCGCTCATGACTCCTCAGGAAGCCTCCTCACTCCTCCATCCTCGGCTCCTCACTCCTCCATTCTCGGCTCCTCACTCCTCCATTCTCGGCTCCTCACTCCTCCATCCTCGGCTCCTCACTCCTCCATTCTCGGCTCCTCACTCCTCCATCCTCGGCTCCTCACTCCTCCATCCTCGCCTCCTCACTCCTCCATCCTCGGCTCCTCACTGTGTCAAACTGTTTGTCACTGGGGCAGTACCTTTAAAAGGTTAGTTCACCCAAAAATGTAAATTCTGTCATTAATTCCTCTCCCTCATGTCAAACCCGTAAGACCTTCGTTCATCTTCAGACACAAATGAAGATATTTCTGATGAAATCTGAGAGCTCTCTGACCCTCCATAGACAGCAGTTTAATGAACACTTTCAAGGGCCAGAAAGGAAGTAAAGACATCATTAAAATAGTCCATGTGACTCCAGTGGTTCAACCTCCAGTGGTTCAACCTTAATGTTATGAAGAGATGAGAATACTTTATGCACAAAACAAACAAAAATAATGACTTTATTTAACAATTTCTTCACGTCTGTGTCCGTCTCCTACGCTGTTGACGCAGTAAATACAGTGCAGCGCTTGAGTTACGCCAGAACGCCGGCTCACCATTGGCCGATGATGTTCACGTGAGCACGAGGCATGCGTGTGACGCTGATGCGCGCACTAAAGTATTCTCATCTCTTCATAACATTAAGGTTGAGCCACTGGAGTCACATGGACTATTTTAATGATGTCTTTACTTCCTTTCTGGCCCTTGAAAGTGTTCATTAAACTGCTGTCTATGGAGGGTCAGAGCTCTCAGATTTCATCAGAAATATCTTCATTTGTGTCTGAAGATGAACGAAGGTCTTACGGGTTTGACATGAGGGAGAGGAATTAATGACAGAATTTACATTTTTGGTTGAATTAACCCTTTAAAAGGACATCTTTGTACCTTTTTTACTCCTAAAAGGTGCATATTAGTACCTTAGAGTACAAATATGTGCCTACTATGAACCTTTTTGTGGTAAAAAAGGTACAAAGATGTCCTTTTAAAGGGTACTGTCCCACGTGTATATGTGTCTGTAGACACAAGCCTATTTTTTCTGTAGCTTCTTTTTTAAAATCAGATTTAATAGCATGTTTAATCTTTTATGATTTTCAAATATTTGCTTCAAATTATAATGTTTGTAATGTGATTATAATGTTTGTGATTTGATTAATCTCTATGGACTATATATGAAGCAAAATGTAAGAATAGTGCGCTAAAATGACTTTTACATCAGCCTACCTGCCAAACGTCAGCTAATCTTTGTGGTGCCTCAAGGTTCAGTGTTTGGTCCTCTTCTTTTCTGCACTTATACTCCACTGGGAACAATCATAACGGCACATGGCTTCTCCTACCATTGCTATGCAGATATACACAGATCTATATATAATAATCCCAGTGTCTCAGCTCATATCTCTGCCTGCCTTTCAGACATTTCTGCCTGGATGAAGTGTCATCTGCAACTCAACCTTGCATTTCCTGCATACCCATCAGTTGACCACAACATCACTGCACAATTGGGGTCCACAACACTAACACCAACCAGGACAGAAGGAACCCGGGGGTAGTGTTTGACGACCAAGCTTTTCCACCCATATTTCAATTATGACCGGTCGTGGATGTTTGCTCTTCACAACATCAGGAAAGTCAGACCAATCCTGTCTGATCCAGAACGCAGCAGCACATCTGGTCTTCAACCAGCCTAAGAGAACCCACATCACACCCAGGGTTTGAAATGAACACCCGCCAAATGTGGGTAAAAATCAGCTGTGGCGGGTAAAGCTGTCAAATCACTAGCCAATCTGGCGGGTTACTTATGTTCACTCACTCTGCTGGGGAAGTTCGTGTACGCCAAATCTGCGCAGATTTAGTGCAAATACTCAACCTGCGAATCATCATATGTTAAATACAGCATATCTGGCGTGCTTGAACATACGCGTCACTACGCAACAAATAACGGCACGCTTTTCATTTGCACTGAAGCAATAGCGAATATTAAAAAAACATAACTTGTGGCGATACTTGCCTGGGGTAACTAACACCAATGAAAAAAGGAAAGACCCGCCAAGCAACGAAGGAAACCAAGAAAAGAAAATTAGAAGTTGAGATGGCTGGATGACAGGATTTTGTTTGAATAAGAAATGAATGTATAAAAATCCAAATTTTATAATAAATAAATAAATATATTTATAAATGGCAAAACCAATTTTATTTTTGATATCAAAATCTAAAAATAGCAAAGCAATTAAAACAACTGCAATATGTTCTCCATTTAACATTTTCATATAAAAAGTATCTATCTATGCTTGCTCAACAGTATATAGATATGTACCCTCTCTGTTGTTTTCTTTCTTTCTCTTTTCTCTCTTTTTTAATTTCTATTGTATTGTGAAGCATGTGATGTTCTTCTGATGTAAAATGGAAGTTACCCTTGTAGGTTTGCAGTGTGTGTGCGTTCACTACTCACTACTCCTAATGTGTGTGTGCCTTTTTTACGGTCTATGGTGTGTGTGCTAACTTGGATGGGTTAAATGCAGAGGACAAATTCAGAGGAGTATGGGCCATCACATGTCACTTACTTTTAATTTACATGCTATTTGTTGATAATAAAGCATTAAAAAAAGCCATTGAAAAAAAAAAAATATATATATATATATATATATATATATATAAGCTGTGACGTAGCTTTTTTGGGGGTGGGGGACTAGTAGAAGTTCTGAATGGCCGGTAACTTAAACATTTAGTAGCCAAATTGGCCGGTGAGTGAAAAAGTTAATTTCAAACCCTGGTCACACCGCACCTGATCTCACTCCACGGCTCCCAGTTGTGGCCAGAATCAAATTTAAGGCTTTAACGTTTGCTACTGACTCACTCATACAGACAGTCTTTGCTGCCATCTAGTGGTGTAATAATGTAACTTTCACTGAAGTCAAAATCACAATCACAAACGGACCTTTCTCAGTACAAAATATGCCATGTTATTTATATAAAATATTACTTATTGATCAATAATATTTAAATAAATAATATTAGCCATTATAAAAGTATAAGTTATGAAACTACGCCCTTATGCAAATCGGTTTGCTCTGGAACAAGTAATAGATGAATAAGAACAAAAATTGTCCGTTTGATACACCCCAAATGAATTATACCTCATGTTTAGACTGTCTACATACGAGCAAATTCCCGAGATGAAGCTCTGCGGTACGAGCGCTGAACAGTTGGAGCTCACATCTGTGAAACCGTCTAAACACATCATAAAACAGGCGCCATGTTTATATATGACTCACATATTTGAGGTCTAAAGAACTACATTCTCGCCTAAAAAACTCCGTGACACAACAGCAGTGTTGGTAAAATGATGGAGGTTTGCTCATCCGCCATGACACTCGCTGTGAGAAATGTTACAAGCGGAGTGATACAACAAACTGTGAAAAAGTGCTGTTACCACATGGCTCTCAGCCAATCAGATTCCAGGACCAGAAACAATATATTGTGTGTACTGCAAGTATAGTATTGTATTGAAAATTGTATATTCAGCACTTGCATACTGTAAAAATACAGTAGTCCAAATGCAAAAGCCCAAAGAAAACTCTAAATGAAATGCATGTTACAGTACACTTGCAAAACTGCAAAATCAAGGTCAGTAGAGATTCATTCTGCCTCAGCATCACGTCTTCATGTTTGGTCCAGCCTGAGGACTTCGTCCACATCACAGGCAATGATGAGCCGGATCACATGACTTCTCCCCCGCTTTCTCCACACCCAGACAGAAAGAGTGAACCCGCACAGGCCTATCTCCCGTGTACAGAACAGATTATGGTTGTAAATGGGCTTGGCCATTAAAATTGCAGGCTGTAAATGGACCCTGCAAGTGTATCACAGTGTGAATCGTGTTTTAGTGAGTGAGAATGTGTTTGGAGAATGTCAGTGTCTGCCTGAACTTGTTTAAGGGTCTGCAGAAAGAGTTTAGAGCATTTGGAGATCAAACCAGACGCCAGTGTTTTCTGTTCCTTCAGTAGCTCGTTTATTTATCATTTTTAAATAGCATATTTCTGGCTCCATACCTAGATCATTTAGATAACTAAATGAGGTTACAGTCTGTCCATAACGGGACACTACACACCACAGCAAAATTGAAACTTTGCATGCATAAGCATTATATTTCATAGAACAAAGGGTCAAAAAGTCGCTTTAAAATAAGTCATTGTTTACCTCTCGAAATCATAAAACTTGCTTTGTTTTTCATTCTGTAACAGCATTTCTAGAAAGTTAAATATACAGAAAATAAATATTTGATTATAGATTTTTTTTTTTAGAAGTACAGTGTTGAATCTGTTATATTGATTAAAGCTGGTGCCTATGAAACCACACCTGGGCCTGTAGCAGAATTACTGTTCATCAGCAACCCTAGCATAACAACGACCACATGACAGCCACTTCTGTCCTGCCTTTCATTCTCAGCTCAAATGAGCAGGAATGCCAATAATAATGGCCAGGAGATGCCTGAAATAATTGATACACACTAATAAGTTATGTATTGTCATACTTCTAGTGTCTAAAGCAGATTGACACCCGCCATCTGTCTAAATTCATCCAAGAAGAGAATCTATATATCTATATCTGAGTGAACCTCTAATCAAAGCATTCCCAGAACGAACTGAACAATAACAAATATATTAAACTTATTTTTGGGACTATTAAGATTTTTTTTTGGCATTGTAACACTATTTTCAAACCAATATTAAACCGTTATTAATTTACTCTCATTCTCAGTAGAGATTACTGCAATACATGTTTTTACATTTACATTTACACAAATTAAATGCAGCACAGCAAAAATCACCCTGATGTATAAATACTTCATAATGTCAAGTAATATTTTCTTTCCACAATGACACAAAAAAATCGTAATGGTCATAAAACTATACTTAAAATTCTCAATTTTTAGTATCCTTTGGAGTGAGATCTGAACCGAGTGCCGATCAGTTTGAATGACGCAGATCCAGACACCGGCGTTGCGGTCAGTCCGCGCCCAGGTCAGATGGGAGCTAGCTAGCAAACTTCTGCGGCTGTAGAGGAGGAGGCAGGCTGTCGCCGCCTATGTTGTCCGAGTCGATGGTGAAGGCGGCAGGGGTGCGTGTCCGTACAGGTGCCGCTTCCAAAATGCCCAGCACAGAGAGTTCCTGCCCCTCCTTCCATTCGATGAGGTCGGCTTCCAGAGCTGGAGTCTCCTGTCGAGCCCCTGGCCCTGACGGCAGCTCCGTCCTCTGGTCCAGCGGCGGGACGGTCGTGCTGCTCACCGGAGCTCTAGAGCTGTTCTGTAAGCTGTGGCCAGACGAAGCCGCGCCAGACATGTACAGCTCAAAGTCTTCCTGGCTCAGGTTCAGCGACTGCGCATCAAGCTTCTCGATGAACGCCACGGCACAGCACTGCAACAGGAACCAGATGGGACATGATCTGAGGACTCATTCATGTCCGGAGCACAAACACAGCAGGACTAGGACTAGACTAGTGCTCCGACTGATGTGATGAACGATCTAACACTTAGTGTTATGGCTTTATTCCAGACTCCTGTGAATCATTTAGTTCGCTGAAGCATCTTAACCAATAACAGCGGAAGCCTGAGGGGGATGAACTCTTACCAGGTTAGTGAAGTAATATCCGTCCTCTCCACTCATGAGGCGGCTGGGGTTGCAGTAGCGGGTGATGTACTGGATGTTGGAGTGCAATCGGGGCGGATTGGCCTTCAGCACGATATAGACGAGAGCGGGCAGGAAGTCGTCTGCTGAGGCGGCAGCTTTCTTACTGCCCTGGATGGCAGTCAGGATGTGTTTACTACACCTGGTGACGCACGCCAGCTTCTCCTTAGGAACCTTTTTAGAGTCCAGGTCGATCAGGTCTATTCAGAAAAAAACATTAGAAAACGGTCACCACAGGACTCCAGACTAACATCAGAGATCTACAGATGGAGGCGCCAGCACCTGATTTGGTAATTTAATCATAAAGTTACTACTGTTTTGCAGTTACTAATAATATCACTGAGCTTGGATTGATATGCAGATAAAATTAACTTTTATTAACAACAGTAATGTGCATAAACCTCATTTTTATAGTGAAAATGTAAATATTCTGCTCTTATTAAATGTGCCATTGTTCTTCTATAGTCTCTCACTGAACTGACCGACAGCTGCAGTGATTATTAAAGGAGCTCTTCACTTGCTTTCTGGGTAATTCAGTCACATGTCGAAGAAAAGTTGTTTTTCATGAGACTTTGTGACTTCCTACTTTTTTCCATTAGTGAGTGGAAATGTCTAATAAGTCAGTAAGTGCTGCTCTGCTGCCATCTACTGGTTATAGTGGGCATTTCATGTGTTTTTAAAGGGGTCATGAACTGGCTTTTTTTATTTTTTTATACTGTTGTCTGAGGTCAACTTATGACGTTCACATGGTTTTTACATTCAAAAACATCATAATGAATAAGTAAGAGGCTATTTCTACCCTGGTTTTGAGCCTAGCTCTTGAAACGCTCGGTTTTTATGGGCGTGCCGCATTGAAGACTTGGAAGTAAACGCCCACTGCTATGATTGGATAAGATTTGCATATTATAATGAGCTTCAGCTCCCCTGTCAGTACATGTGGGAATTGTTTTGAAAGCGTGTGGGAAAATGGCAACCGGAATGATTCGCCCACAGGGCTCGCAAAACGTCTTTATCAAACAAACACAATGATTTATCTCTCATCCAACCACAATTAGCATGTTATTTTTTTATTATTTGGCCCAATCGATCAGTGGATATAACCGTGAACTGTACACACACACACACACACACGCGTGCACAAGCCTCACTGCAGAGTCAGACAAATCAGCATGATCAAAACTTATGCGATTGTATTTTTCCTTCACATATCAAGTCAAGAGAGTGAATAACGCACATCAAGAAAGGAATGTTATTTCACTATTTAAGATAGCCCGTCGGCAGGCCGGTGATACGTTTTGGTAGCCCGTCTGGAAAACACATAGCCCCGGGACGTTGGGCTTTGCGAGCCCTGGCCCATACATGTCCGAGTCTGATCCCGAATCGCAATGAACCAACAACACCTCAAATAAAAGATTCTCCAGCCTGTGACAGCGTGCTAAGGTATGTTCAGTACACATAATCAATAGATATCAAACGATCTGTAACAATGCAATACTATCACATATAAAAAACATTTTTTACTCACATAAGTGTGTTGCTTCATTCATTCATGTAATCTCATCCTGTCTGCAAATCCAGTCTCTTGTTTACAAACGAATCCGTGGTGAAATGAAGGAACAAACGCACAATGTCTTCCCCACGTGAGCTGGATATTCATTAAAAATAAAGTTCATTCATGCATTCATAATATTGGCATCCGAAGGAAGCTTATGCAGCATGTTTATTGCTTGGAAGTTTGATCTGGTTTAGCTCTATGTAGGCCTATGTCATGTCAGGCACGAGTCGGTGGGCGGGGCTACAGAATCAGGCGTTCTTCTTCTTCTGTTGAGGCGGTGTTTCACCACACTCTGACGTCACGGCTTGGCACATTCTGAGATCGAGCGTTTGCTGGGCCTGGTGTCAATAAAAGCTTTTCTTTGACTAACAAGGAAGTTTTCAGCTCTGAAACTTACAGGATATTCTTATATTACCATGACCTTTTATATATCAAAAGCTCAAGGGAAAGTTGATTTCTCAATTCAGGACCCCTTTAAAATAAAAGTGCTTGTTACTGCCAGTTTTCCTACATCTTTAAACATTTAGTTTTACAAATCATCACATTAAAAATAACATTAAATTGGATCATATTTAGAGCTTTGAAGTGCTGGAAAAAGTGTGAAAAAGTGCTTGACTTTCACTCTCAAAAGGTTGAACCCTGAGATGGGTAAAGTAAAAACATTCGACTATTTCTGCCACAATCCCATGGTTACAGTTAGCGTTACTACAGTAAATTCACTGTGAGCGTTGGTGATTTGTGGACTGAAAAGCCTTCTTTAACTTGTTCGCTCATGGCTCCATGTCTCTCCTGGTCTCCACGTCAGCGCTGTTTGATCTGATACGGTTTATAACAGAATTCTGTGGCGAATTTAAACGCTTCTCACTGGATCTCCCAGCGCTGTGTAGTAACAGCGTCGCGTGATCGAGATCTGCCCGCGAGTAAACCTGTTCTGAGCTCAAACAAGTAATGCGGTTCTGTGGTGGAAGCACCAGTGCGACCGCTAACAAAATTTAGTTGCACCAGCAGGAAAAAAAGGTCACAAAATGTCACCATTTGCTCACAGTCTGGAGCCCTGCACCAATTATTTATTGTGCCTTCACACGGGGCGTCGGCGTCAACGCTTCTCATTTACTCTGAATGGGTGGCGCCATGCGTTGCCGAACTGAATTGTGGGTTCCACTGCGTCGCGTCACTGCCGTTGCTTGTGGCAGAAGCACCAACGCAGACGTCAGCCAATCAGATCGCCTATGCAAATACCCTAGCACAGATGCTAGCCAACTGCATTCATGCAACACCGGAAAAGTACTATGATTGGCTGTAGTCACTATGACGGTCGCGTCAGCACCAGCTTCAGACGCGCACCGCCAAGCGTGTCTTTGGTCTTGGCATGATTCACCAGTGCATTTTTATAGGAACAAAATACTTGCTTTTATAATCTTTTATCAAAGTGCAAAGCATTCTCTGCTTTTTAAATGTCTGCTGATTCATTGCAAATACTTGTGAATATTTCCTGTTGCCAGAATGAACTGCAAAATTAACAACAAAACATTTTTTGCATAAGATGGTGTACTAATATATTCAGTGTGTGGCAAAATCTCTTTCTACTGATTTATAAATGCGTCTTTGAAATGTAGTTGATATTCATAATGTATATGTATCTTGCAAAATGGCAGAGGCTGAGAGAAGCAGCTGAATCTGGAAAATGATTGATGCGAACACTGCTTTCATCGAAACACCTCCTTGTGTCGTCCACAGCAGAAAGAACGTCATATTGGGTTTGGAAGCACATGAGGGTGTGTAGATGATGACTGAAGTTTCACTGTTTGGGTGAACTATTGCTGTAATGTTTCGGCTGATGTGTGTATCGATTACTGAATGTGTCTCACCAAATCCGGTCTCAGCCGCAACACTGTGGCCCTGTTTACTCCTGGTGTTAAGATGTGTTTTGGTGGAGCGGATCACAAGTAGATGAGGGAGACACATTCCCGTTTACACCTGGTGTTTTAATCCGTCTCTTTTGTCCACTTTCAGCCACTTCTGTCCTGATTTCTTCAGTAAATATATGGGCTTTTTCAGATCTCTTGATCTAATGGACAAAATAAGCTCACGCAATTTACATATGAACACACCCGGAGACAACAAAACCCACGGAGAGCATCAGCTTTAGTTTCTGCTCTGATAGACACAAGACCAGCCGAACGCTGTGAGTGTGTGTTAGAAATCAGGAATGGAGAGAGAACATGTGCTTGGGACGTTTCTCATCTTCAAACCAAACTTGGGTCTCCAGCCAACAGTTTAAATCCCGTCTGGCTAGCGCGCGTCCCATAATGCTTACGCGTTAGGTCATTAGGAGGAGAGTAGACGGTCTTTTAGTGGCTGTTCCAGCGCATTTCACCACATGAGCGTCTACACTACGAAAGCAATGCGTTTTCCACTACCTCTGGAAATGGTGGAAAATGGACAAACTCAAAGCGTTTCAGACCCCGTTCATACCTGTATTTAGAGATCCGATCGACCACAGCCAACTTAATATCAGGTGTATCAGGGCCTGTCTGTGTTATAAAGTGAGTTTTCCCCTACATCTGCAGGTGTCAGCAGTGTGTGTGTGTGTGTGTGTGTGTGTGTGTGTGTGTGTGTGTGTGTGTGTGTAATGCAGCACGCGCATGTCTGTACCTGTTATGGCTCTCTCCACGCTGTCCGATACTTTAGGAATCTGCTCATCCACTGGGACACACAGCATCTCAATGGACACCCAGTGCAAAGCCCTGAAACACACACACGACAGCGTTACACTGCCACTACCCTTGACATTCCAACCTTAAGGATGCTTCCAGCTCACCTGATTCTCTTCCGGATGACCAGGTCCTTCTTCTCGTCGTCTGTGTTCTCAGGGCAGAAGAGCTGCTCATACAGGCGGCCCATCACATAGCGCTCCACCTCCTCCATCACAGTCTCCATCACATCCGGAGAGCCTGACACACATTTACACACAGCCGTCAGAGAGACGCCGAAACAACCAATGCACATGTCGAGCAGGGGTGGGTAAACTACGGCACGGGCGGCAGTGTTGGGGAATCACTGACAGAGCTTATGTGTTGTAAAAATGGGAAAAAAACAATGAGCAAGTTTGTGATGGATCATGTTATGCTGGATTTTGCACCTTTAAAGTTGGTCTGTAGGTATTCAGACATGTTTTGATAGAAATCCTGCACAGAGTCTGAGAGGTCGTCACAAACAACAACCTACAAAACATAAAGGTAAATGAAAACTATAAGCTTATATCAGCATATAGCAACTAAAAAATATAAGCATAGATGCATTTCACCTTTTTGCGTGCGACATTCTCAGCGAAGGCATGGCACTGTTTGAAGATGTCATATCCGGGTCTCTGGAAGGTCTTGAGGAAGTCGATGAAGTGCTGCGTGACGTGGTCCGACTCTGCGCTGGGCTGTCGGCTGAGGGACGAGCTCTGGCTCACGGCCGTCTGTGCGGCTCCTGCCTCTGTGAAGGACACGGGAGTTCGATTGGAGTCCATTTGATTCTGCATTGTGTAAGTGCATTCATAGGACTATTTAAATGCTTCCCTAATGTGTGTTGGTCAGGGTGTGAATTACACAGCGACCTTCAGGGGGTCAGACAGTGAGGGCAAAAAAACTGTGACTCGTTAAATCTCCTAACAAACAACGTGACTGGAAATGTTTGGAGGTTCTGAAATTCTCTTTTTACTGAAAAAACCATACTTTTCCAACCTAGACACAAATTTCCAAACCTCTCTGTAGATTTTCGGACCATATTTAACATAAATGGTTCCTATTTTCAGCTTTATATTTGTTATACAGTACAGTCATCTGTAAATATTTTTATTTTCTCAGGGGTTTTTTTTCATTGATTTTCTCGAAGTGACAACATACTAAGCACCTTAAAATAAAAAAAAAAGAAATATACAGGCTTTTGTAATGCACACAAGAAACTTTTTTGCGTGCTTACTCATTACAATTTCTATTTTTTAATATACACTATAACCTATTTCCTTTGTGCATCACTGCCATCTTACTATAAAGAAAATGAGAGTATGGATGCACATTAATCTACATATTTGCTCAAAATTTGTCTTTCCTTAGAGTAGTACCTGTAATATCAAGGCCTAATATCCAATTTAACACTTTTGTGGCGGTGGAGAAACCATGACATGAAATGGGCTGATGGCACAATACGGCTGTGTAAATTGGCCTATTTTGCCAAGTTCAGGAGTCTATAAAAAAGACTCTTACAGTAAAAAAGTGTTCAAAATTTGGCTTTCGTTAAGGAAGTACGTCATATATTCCAAAGCCCTAGGTCTGCTTTAACACATCTTTTGTGGCGGTGGAGAAACCATGACACGAAATGGGCTGATGGCACAATACGGCTGTGTGCATTGGCCTATTTTGCCAAGTTCAAGAGTCTATAAAAAAAGACTCTTACAGTAAAAAAGTGTTCAAAATTTGGCTTTCGTTAAGGTAGTAGCTCTAATATCAAGGCATAATGTCCAATTTAACACATCTTTTGTGGCGGTGGAGAAACCATGACATGAAATGGGCTGATGGCACAATGCGGCTGTGTGCATTGGCCTATTTGCCAAGTTCAAGAGTCCGGCCCGCGGGCCAAATGCGGCCGGGGATGAATTTCAAATGGCCCGCAGCTTGTCTATTAAAATATATTATATGTGGCCCACTACGTATAATTTACAAATCGTGCAGTTTCCCAATGTCAACACTCCAATGTCAAGGTGGCAGTACTAGATATTAGGCCAGGGAAACACGGCAAAAGCGGAACGAAACAGCGCTACTTGTGTGCACTACGACTCACAAATGTGTTTACTTGCTGAGTGTCTCGATCACATGATCACTGAACAGCCAGTGAGAAGTGTTCGAGTTCAGCGCTGAGGTCTCCGGTACTGCACATCTCTCTGTGATTTAATTTAGTTTAAAGCCAGTTGACACAGCGCTGACAAGTCAACAACACTAACGTGCAAATCAGGAGAAACATTGAGCCGATCCAGTTAGAATACTTTAACCAACAATTCACCAACATTTATCATGGATTTACTGTGGTAACACGAACTGTAACCGTGGTATTTTGTCAGAAATGTAGGTTAAGATCTCATTTTATTTAATTTTTGAATGTAGACGTATTAAATGAGTAATAAAGGCCAAATTACAGACTATATTTTTGTCATAAACTTGCAGTTTTGTGCATTTGTATTTATATCAAATGTGTTTATAGACTAAATACCATAAAGCCATTCTAGATATACAAACAATATTTGTACTTTTTTACCATGCAGTGAGGTGTGTGGTTTTACCTGTGGTGATCTAAATAGAGTGCTCGTTAATTTAAATAAGAGTAGAGTTCTAACTCAGTTTCATCCTTTGTAAAACGAGGTTGTTGAAAGTTTTACAGCTATTGTTTGTGTATTAAATTTACATCTGTGTCCTATCTCAAGCTACTCTACTGTCAGCTCAATCTGTCATGTTTCCAAGAAACCAAACTGGTATATATACAGTGGGGAGAACAAGTATTTCATACACTGCCGATTTTGCAGGTTTGCCCACTTACAAAGCGTGTAGAGGTCTGTAATTTTTATCATAGGTACACTTCAACTGTGAGAGACGGAATCTAAAACAAAAATCCAGAAAATCACATTGTATGATTTTTAAGTAATTAATTTGCATTTTATTGCATGACATAAGTATTTGATCACCTACCAACCAGTAAGAATTCCGGCTCTCACAGACCTGTTAGTTTTTCTTTAAGAAGCCCTCCTGTTCTCCACTCATTACCTGTATTAACTGCACCTGTTTGAACTCGTTACCTGTATAAAAGACACCTGTCCACACACTCAATCAAACAGACTCCAACCTCTCCACAATGGCCAAGACCAGAGAGCTGTGTAAGGACATCAGGGATAAAATTGTAGACCTGCACAAGGCTGGGATGGGCGACAGGACAATAGGCAAGCAGCTTGGTGAGAAGGCAACAACTGTTGGCGCAATTATTAGAAAATGGAAGAAGTTCAAGATGACGGTCAATCTCCCTCGGTCTGGGGCACCATGCAAGATCTCACCTCGTGGGGCATCAATGATCATGAGGAAGGTGAGGGATCAGCCCAGAACTACACGGCAGGACCTGGTCAATGACCTGAAGAGAGCTGGCACCACAGTCTCAAAGAAAACCATTAGGAACACACTACGCCGTCATGGATTAAAATCCTGCAGCGCACGCAAGGTCCCCCTGCTCAAGCCAGCGCATGTCCAGGCCCGTCTGAAGTTTGCCAATGACCATCTGGATGATCCAGAGGAGGAATGGGAGAAGGTCATGTGGTCTGAGGAGACAAAAATAGAGCTTTTTGGTCTAAACTCCACTCGCCGTGTTTGGAGGAAGAAGAAGGATGAGTACAACCCCAAGAACACCATCCCAACCGTGAAGCATGGAGGTGGAAACATCATTCTTTGGGGATGCTTTTCTGCAAAGGGGACAGGACGACTGCACCGTATTGAGGGGAGGATAGATGGGGCCATGTATCGCGAGATCTTGGCCAACAACCTCCTTCCCTCAGTAAGAGCATTGAAGATGGGTCGTGGCTGGGTCTTCCAGCATGACAACGACCCGAAACACACAGCCAGGGCAACTAAGGAGTGGCTCCGTAAGAAGCATCTCAAGGTCCTGGAGTGGCCTAGCCAGTCTCCAGACCTGAACCCAATAGAAAATCTTTGGAGGGAGCTGAAAGTCCGTATTGCCCAGCGACAGCCCCGAAACCTGAAGGATCTGGAGAAGGTCTGTATGGAGGAGTGGGCCAAAATCCCTGCTGCAGTGTGTGCAAACCTGGTCAAGAACTACAGGAAACGTATGATCTCTGTAATTGCAAACAAAGGTTTCTGTACCAAATATTAAGTCCTGCTTTTCTGATGTATTCATTAATATGAATGACAGACAGCAGGAAAATAAGACAGTCGCTTTTTTTCTCTATGGCTCTGGATCTGTTATACTGTAACACTTGCGTTTCCTTTCTCAGTTTACTTTCATTTAAGACATAAATGACTGTGTTTACGAGGATACTTGCAAAGATGGCATTTTGACACATACGTGTGTATATTTAACCGTTCAAGGCCAATAAAGCGCCAAATATAACTCCGTTCAAACTCAGGCGCTCAGAGAACTGAGGGATGTGTGTGTGTCTCTGACTGCGGTCAGAAACAGTCTCTCGCGCAAATGGAGAAATGAGGCGTCTTTCGCTGCTGACTGCCATTCAAAGGCTTAAAATGACTTACAAACGCATGCAAACGAACAGTTTTCGTGACCACAGCACAGCAACCTCACGTGAACGAGTAGCTTCAGAAGGCGCGAGTGTGTTGATGTCATTCACCGTGACTCCGCCCTCTCTCTCCATTTTCAAAACCTCATCGGATCTACAGAATCACAATAATGACCTATTTTTGATCGAAAACGACGAATTTCGCCGAAAGGTGACACGTTTGCACCCCTGCTATATGCGGTTTAATAGTTTCTCGTGTGCACACATAAGTACGTTTTATTGTTGCAAAGCTCCTTTTCTAGGCTGCTAAGAATATCGTGAGAAGAAACGGCAAATGCTTATAACCTGCATTTTATAAATTCATTCAGTCGTGTTTGAGAATCACTGAACAGCTGCCATGAAAACACACTTCTTGCATGATAAGTTAATTTCATTAAATTCTTAATTGTCTATATTGGAAATGCAAATATTTTTGGAAGTGTAGCCATGAGTCTTTGTAAAGTCCTGTCCTGACCGTGTGAAACTGGTAAAAGAAGTGTTTGGACTGTAAGCTCGTGGCTGTACCTCTCCGTGCGGGTGTTTTAGGAGTAGGGGTAAAGAGCCTTTTCACCATGGGAACGCTGTGTGTCCTGGCGGACGCGGGCTGTGACTGCGCCCCCTCCTGGCTGCTGGCATACGCCGCTTCCTCTTCTCTCTGTAACCTTACAGACACACACACACACACACGGCAGCTGAGCACAACTCCACAGAGCCAGACGGACCAGAACACGAGCCCTCACTGACCCCTCACCTCTCGGCCAGTGCCCTGTCCTCCTCGATCTGCTTGGCTCTCGTGCACTGGTTCTGCTCGCGCCAGCATTTGGAGCAGTGGCCCTGCCAGACGGCATTACCGTAGTAACCGCATCCCCTCTTACACATGAGGTCAGACTGCTGGACGCTGAAGCCCCTGCGCACCGCCTGAGAGTTCATGCTTCACTGAAACACACCATCAGATATACACACTATACAAAACAATACAATCAGAGCAAATGAAAATCATTGTGTAATATGTTGAGTCACACACACACACACACACACACACACACACACACACACACACACACACACACACAACCTCTCTCACACACACACACAACCTCTCTCACACACACACTCACTCACTCACTCACTCACACACACACATTAAAATGAGTGTAATGCTATGATTGTTGTTATTGGGTGTCATCAGTTTCATAAACCCTGGCACATTAATCAGAACCACAGTGTGTGAATGCCATAAGGCCATCTCTGTACCATGGTAAAAACACAGTAGTCTCGTGACAAGGATTAAACGCGTCTCCAGAAGCTCATTCACAGTGAAATAAACAACACTGAATGAACAGAAATATCAATATACAGTGCAATTATTCGGGATTCATACGCGAGATCTTCAGAAGTTATCATAATCACAATAATAATGTTCTGTCTTACGTGTGAGACTCGTAGAGCAGGTGTGAATCCTGAATATATATATATGATATATTCTGCACTTTCCAGCGAGATTAATAAATTACGGATAGCCGGTTTCTGATCCGCATTGATGTTTTGATCAAATGTGTTTGTGTTGTTGCCGGAAATCCCTTCACCACCGGAAGCGAGTTTATGCGGCGCTTCCCTGCGCGCCAGCCGCCAAAATAAAAGTCCACATAAAATAAAAGACTATCTACGTATATTACAAACACTGATCTATTTTATTAAATGCTTGAAAGAACAGTAACAACAGTTGTCATACCATAGCAATGGTAATACTCCAGGGTCTTCAGCCCAGATTAAGCCCTTAAACACAGCCACTGTTCTCATACTCGATAGATTCAAAATACATTTTCATCTCAAGTTTAAATCTAAAAAATTAGAATTTAGAAAATTTACATTCATGAATGTGATATTTGGCTAACAGGAAAATAAGGTTTATAAAATAAATATAATTGTTCTTTTCACATTCATGAAAACCAAAAAGTACACTTCTATATGTAAATATATTAATATCATTCTTATGTCTTTTGAGAGAGCACATATCTGGGTAAAACTGATAATTTCTCTCATTTTGTTAGTTATCAGGTATTTGTGTGGTAATGTCCAAGCGTTCTTTCACATACAGAACCATTCCAGTAGGAAATTACACATGGCACAGAAACAGAAACAAGACTCAGTTCTTCTTATTGTTTTTTTGTTTAGATGATGAAAGGCACTGTTTACCTACACATATCTTACACACAGATCCACTGAGGGACAAAAAGATGAAAAAGAAAGCCCTGCGTCAGCCACGGCAAACCCTTCTGGAGTCACAGGAATCCCACGCTTTACTAATCAAAGAAAAGAGATTAATGTTTATTAATCAGTAGGTCCTTATTACTCCAGATTACACTGTAGATGAGTGAGGTGTAAAATTGTGTTTAAAGATGGGGGAATAAGATTATAACATTTGCCTACGAATTTTTTTTTAAATTATGTTATAATTACAGGTTAATAAGAATTTTAAACCACCTAGTTTGGGAAAAAAAAAAAAAAAAAAATTAACACGGATAATTTCTTGCTTTTTAAATTTTTTATTTAACCTTTATTTTTCCTGGAAGGTCCAGTTGAGATAAAAAAAATAAATCTCTTTTTTTCCAGGGAGTCCTGGCCAAGACGACGTACCAAAATTACACACAAACACATTATAAATAGCCAAAACAATAAACAGCAGCCATAAATCCACAAATTAATTAAAACAACTGCAAGCTTCAGTCAATACACACTGTAGTACATTTTTAAAAAATGTTTAAAGTAGGAATTGTTTCCATGTAGCCGCTTACGCATATGTGAGAGTGATCCCATTAATGATAATGAGCCGAGCCGGGAGAAACTGTGCATCTCTTCAGTTTCATACAGATCACACTGCAGGAGAATATTTGTTTTATTTACACATTTCAAGCTTTCTTTAGACGTGTGTTTCATGTGTGTGTGTGTGTTTCAGTGAGTTTCAGGCGTGTTCAGAAAGACTCTCACAGTTTAATTTCTTTATTCTACAAAGCACAGGGTTTTGCTGTTATTGTGAGTACACAAATAAAGTAGAACATGTATAGTTTATAATGATGTCTTGAGCTTATCTGTATGGCCAAAAATGATGGAGTATTTTAAGTTGTTTCCAAAAGCACTAAGGCTCATTTTAAAACAACACAATTGCAGCATTACAGGAGGAAACATCAGACATGCTGAGAAAAACTAGCTATGGCAGACTGGATTCATCTACAGGGACAAAACAATGGTCAAAGGGAGTACTTGTGGAAAGTTGGGAAATACACCAGGTCAATAGCCTGACCCACATCAAGATGTTGGGTCTGGGAACACACCGTTGGCAGGGCTCAATCCGAGGGGAGGGATAAACGGTTGTCTTTCAAATTCCCTCTGCACGCAATAGGATAGCGCTACAACCAACCAGAGCACCGTCACCGGAAGCGTCGCAACTCTGCCGTCATTACGTTAAGCCCGCCCACCGACTCTATACACGATGTGATTGGCCTGGCTAGAGTTTGGTTTTTCCAGCTCGCAAGCCAACGGAGAGTTGCTAGACGACCCTGGCTGCAAATTACATTACTGCCGCTAGGGTGCATCTAGATTTCTAGGCTAACAGGGCAAGGTTTTGCATGGAAAATAAAAGAGTGGGTTATTCCTCCAATACCACATTGGTTACTAGCTCAACCTGAAACAGACCTAAAGCTACAGGAGAAAATCAAGGAAAACTGGAAGGACAGAGTTTCCCAGAGTTTGTTATCAGGACGGCTGGAGGAATAACCGATGGTTCATCTGTGTATACAGCAGAGATGGTAGCAATCCTAATAAAATAGAAATCATGATTACGTTATACAGTTTAAAACAAATAGGAATAATAACTCGTTTTATGTGGGTACCAGCACATGTGGGCGGGAAGCAGACAAAATGGCCAAAGATACTTTAAATATGGATGAACCAAGTATAAATATTTCACTCATCAGATCAGAAGGAAAACATTTAATTTTAGAAGCATGTGACAGGAAATGGCAAACATTTTGGGACTCATGTCAAACAGGTCAACACTTTAATAAGGTTCAAAGGAAATGTGTAAAATCATCTTCACACATTCACATCTTAATCACACATTATCATAATACAGGTTTATGTGGTGTTTGTTTAGTTGTGCTGTCCGGTTCAGTCTTAGACGTTTTTAATGATGTATAGTCTGTCAAGTTAATTACATTCTATTTACAAATTAAAACTAGCAGTAACTTTGAAATTAACAGGTTTTAAGCAAATGCTGGTAATACACATTTAGTTAGCAAAACCAAACATTTAAATGCTATAAAAGTGTGCACACTGAGACTGAGAGAAATAAACAGCAGATGCTGGCTATTTTCAGACAGATTACGTTTGCCAGTAGTCCACGGCTAATAATAAACACCACTTTAACATGATCTCTGACTTAAGTGAACGCGTTTAATACACATTTAGTCGTAACAAAACAAAACCATGCTTGTTTTAATGCTAGTAAAAGTGTGAGTACAAGGAAACGATCCACCCGCATGCCTTCATCTGTGCTGATCTGCGTCTCGAGCAGATGATGTCACTCGGAGGGAGGCGTGGCCATGTCCGCTGAACACGCCCCAGTTTCTTGACTCCACCCCCATGTCAAAACAGTGCCATGAAGTGAAACGCACAGAAAAGTGAAGCGCAAAGGGGAAACAGTATCGCAAACTCACTTGACTGAAACGCAGAATAAAAGGAGCGTTGCAAATGAAACCACTTTATTTTCCTTTTGCAATTCTTTATTTGTTTTTGCAAAACTTATTTTTTTCTCTAAATACTCTATTTTTCTTTTGCAATACTTCATTTTTGTTTGCAAAACTTCGTTTTCTTTTGCAATACTTTATTTTTTTGCAAATCTATGTGGCATTATTTTGACTCCATATGATTGGCTATCTCAAACATTTTGACATGGACGAGCGCTTTTAAACCCGAGCACGTTAAACAGAGTTTTGACTCAAGTGAGTCGCGCCGGCCATTCGTTTGGCCTGACGGAGGGATAGGCTGTGCAAATGTACTATAATTCAGTCTTTATATATATTTACGAAGCAATGGGCCGGCCCACATTGTACAGCGGCCCACTGGGAAAACTCCCGGTGCTCCAGATGGCCATGAAGAATGATATAAACTCAATTATCCCTGATTAACCCTTTCATGCATGGCGTCCTCTACAGTGGACAGCTGGTCCAAAACGCAGCAGCTCGAGTTCTTACTAGAACCAGGAAGTATGACCATATTAGCCCGGTTCTGGCAACACTGCATTGGCTCCCTATTAAACATCGTATACATTTTAAAATCTTGCTGATTACTTACAAAGCACTAAATGGTTTAGCGCCCCAGTACTTGAGCGAGCTCTTAACGCATTATACTCCATCACGTCTATTGCGGTCTCAAAATTCTGGCCAGTTGATAATACCTAGAATATCAAAATCAACTGCAGGCGGTCGATCCTTTTCCTATTTAGCACCTAAACTCTGGAACAGTCTTCCTAGCATTGTTCGGGAACCAGACACACTCTGTCAGTTTAAATCTAGACTAAAAACACATCTCTTTACTATGGCATACACATAAAACATTTTTAATTTATATTATTCAAATCAGTTAAATGATTGTTTTAGGCTGCATTAACTAGGTCAGCCGGAACCGGGAACACTTCCCATAACACCTGATGTACTCGTTACATCATAAGAAGAATGGCATCTACGCTAATGTTAGTCTCTCTGTTTATCCCGAGGTTTACTGCAGTCGGCCGGATCCGGGCCGTATCCGGACCAGATGGTGGACCTTAGCCTGGACATGATGACCATATCCCTGAAGTGTCTGTAGAGACCGTGTCAATTAAACTCCCCCCTGTAAATGCCGCATCGACACGACATCCTCATTAAACCCGTCCCCGGCGTGACAACTCCAATCTTTCGAATAATCCTACGAATATCTATTGGATATCTAATATGACTTCTGACCTGTAATGTTGCCAGAATCATAATCATACACTATTTGTTCGTCGGCCAGAGGAGAACTGGCACCCCGACTGAGCCTGGTTTCTCCCAAGGTTTTTTTCTCCATTCTGGCCCTGAAGGAGTTTTGGTTCCTTGCCACCGTCGCCTTTGGCTTTTGGCTTGCTCAGTTGGGGACACTTAAATTTCAACTATATTACTGATCTGCCCGCATTGACACTATATGATAATTGAAATTAACTGGATGACATCACCGTTTTCACCAGAGCGGCTGTACAGCCGAATCAAATCCTGTTGCATTATTTTCCTGTTACCACTGTGAAGCTGCTTTGAAACAATTGCCATTGTAAAAAGCGCTATATAAATAAAGGTGATTTGATTTGATTTGATTTGACAGATATTTGGAAGCCATTTTGAACCATTTAAGTTTTAGTACCATGTCCCAAACACTAACCTCCAAAGCATTGTCTACGATTCCATTTAATTTTTTTGATATTACATCAAACATTCAAAATGGCGCAGGAAAGAGGAGATGCACCAAGTGCCTCAGGAATAAGTGTTAAATCCTTTTATTCTCAGATAACCAGACAGGAACAAAAAATATTTTTCAGCTAAATAATCTTTTATCCAGGTTTTAATAATATTTTTCTTGTACATTTTCTCCAGTGGACGTCATGCGCCAAACGGTATATTGTGCCTATATTTAGATTCCACCTTATTTTGTATGTTTTAGTTAAAATTATGATATAATTTACACTTGAATAGTTTTATTAAACAGCAATATTAAATAGACTTCATATTTTATAATTTATTTCAATGCTTACAGTCTATATTTAATTATTAGGTCTAAATTTAGCGGGATCGGTCGGGTCGGGAAGAAAATCATTCTAAGCGGTAAGGTGAACACAGATTGAATTTTAAGCGGGAGCGGAACAAAAAAAACAGTCCCGCGCAGACCTCTGCATGAAAGGGTTAAACCAGGGATAAATGTGCAAAGGAAAAGAGGAAATAATTATAATCAATCATGTTCTAGGAAGGGTATACATAAAAATAAAAGCATTCCTAAAAGCAAACGAAGGTTTGAGAATGTTTTCATCAGTTAGACAGAGTTAGATGACCCCTAAATCCCAGCCAATGGGATGCTCCGTTTCTGCGGTGCCTTTGGTTTCCAGAGCAACTCTCAGTTTCTGCCAGAAGACCCTGGTGTCCGCTCCAGCTTTAGGCCAGCTGAGATACGACTTCTTCTGGATTAGTCTCTTCATCCTGTAGTACGGAGACAGCTGATGGCTTGGAATGTTCTCCAGGAATACCAGGATGAGGACGTCTTTTTTCTCATCAAAGAGACGGAAACTAGCAACTTGGATCTCTCTGGAACACCACTCACTTTCCAGGTAGTGTCGGCTAATCACACAGATGGTTTTGCGACTACTATAAATGCCATCTACAATGTTATCCATGATAGGTTTGCCTGGTTCAAAGTCCCTGTGATGCAGACACAACTTCCAGCCCTGCTCGCCTTCCAAATGAGGTAACAGCTCCCTCATCACCCACAATTCATCGTGAACATTATAGGAAATAAAAGCATCATACTGCAAACCTTTGGGCTTTCTCTGCTGTTTGTTATCATGGAGAAAAGCCAGAAGGAGGTAGTAAGCATAAATAACCTGCCATCTGAGGAAGTGAAAGAGAAAAGAGCCGAGGAGGGTCACTGAGACGAGTGTGGTTGTGGAGAGGAAACAGAAAAACCCAACATCTACATTACACGAACCCACGTCAAGATCCAGGAGTTTATGTCCTTTGAGTTTGTCAGGGTAATTGCATGTGAGTTCATACGCGCTCTCGACCTCTGTGTCATTGCTACTCACGGTCCAGTTGACGAACCAGGCATTGGTGCAGTCGCATGAGAGATAATTCGCTCGCAGATCAATGTAAATCAGTGTTGGGAGAGACTGGATCAAAGTCTCATTAATGGCTGATAATGCATTATTGCTCACGTGCAGCAGATGAAGTTTGCTGAGGTTTGCGTTAATGAGAAAGTCCAAAGACTGCAAGCCAACTTTGGAGAGGTGCAGTGTCTTGAGGACATGGAGTGGCAGAAATATATTTGTCGTGAGTGAAATAAACTCATTTCTGCTGAGATCCAGTACCCACAGATAAGGAGTGTCTGTAAATGTGTCCGGATGTAAAGAATTTATATTGAGATTCTCAGCTTGAAGCTCTTCCAAAGACCACAGTCCCTTGAAAAGGTTCGAGGGTAGATAACGCATTCCTTTATGACCCTGGCTAAAAATGTTCAGAGTCTTTAGCTTTGTCAGATGTTGAAAGGGTGGTTGTGCAAGAGCCTCCTGACTGTCGTATGAGATATAGTTATTGTTCAACAGGAGGGTTTTCAGGTTTGGGAGTCTGAAGAACACAGAATCTTTTATTGAGCCCCGAGAGAGCTTGTTTGATTGCAAATTCAGGAAAAGCAAATTCGTCAATCCATTGAAGGACCCCGCTTCAATATTTGATATTTGATTGTCTGGCAGAGACAAATTCTTCAGTGATTTTAAGCGCTCAAAATCTCCCCTACGGACAGAGTCCAGCTTGTTATTTGCTAGATCCAAACTCTCAAGTTTTTGGAGATCTGCTTTAAAATATCTGTTGAGAGAGAGTCTGTTAGATCCAATCATCAGAGTCGCCAAGGTTTTCAGATCTTTGAAAGCAAAGTCCTCAATAAAGGATATATCATTACTGTAAATCTGAAGGGTCCGTAATTGGGTTAAGTTGGCAAAATCAGCACAGCTTATGTTCTTTATATTGTTGAAGGTGAGGTCCAAAAGATGAAGACCGGGTAGGCTGCTGATGAAAGCCGGGACGCTGTGTAGTCTGTTGTTGGACAGATCAAGCTCGGTTAACTGTGTGCAGAACTGCATCTCGTCTTTTGATATGGATGTAATGTTGTTCGACTGCAAGCCTAGAAATCTCAAAGAAGGAATCAGACATGCGTTTCTAATCAGAGCTCTCGCTTTTACATCCCCCAGAGAGTGAAGCCTCAGGCTGGCCAAAGAAGAGAAGGTATGTAGGAGATCTGTGATCTTCTCCACGGGTAACTGGATCATACTCAGATTTAGATGTTGCACACTTTGTAGGTACCCTTTGTCCTGCACGTCCCATGTCATGTTTTCAGGAATAAAAGCCAAGACCAAACTATCAAGGCGAGGGAAAATATCAGCAGTGACGCTGAACACGTTCAAAGGATTCTGGAATAAATCCAGGACTCTCAGTCTCAGAGATATGTTGGACACCTCCGAGGTCTGAAAAGTGGGGAAGCCATTACTCCCAATGTGCACTTCCTGTAAGTGTGGAAGTAAAAAGAGCGGCTGAACTTTGCTTATTTTCTTCAGATGATTTCTGGACAGATTTACTTTTCTCAAACTGATCAGGGGTGAAAATGCAGAGAAGTTGATATCAGCGATCAGGTTTTCATTCAGATGCAACACAGTGAGATTTCCCAGATTGCGAAACATTCCTCCCAGGATATCTGTCAGTTTGTTGTAGGCCAGATTTAACTCCTGCAAAGCCACCAAACCGCCGAACGCTCCTTCCTCCACCTCCCGGATCTTGTTGTGTTGTGCAATAAGACTTTTAAGATGAGACAGCTGAGGGAAACACTCCTGCTTTATCTTCTGTATGACATTGTCAGAAACGTCCAAATATGTGGCTTGTTCCGGTATATTCCCTGGCACAGAATGCAGGAACCTCTTATTACAAAACACATTTATGTTTTGTGCATATTGCAAAGACCCTCTGATGGTACAGTTCTTGACTGAGTATCCATCCGTGAGATTTATGAAAGCGCAGCAGTAAAGCAGCCATGAAGTCAAACGACAGTATTTAATGAGGCACAAACCATGTTCTGTCTTAGACATGTTGTAATCATCCAGTTGGGATTCTTGACTTTTCCTAGGAAAGAGAACACCAGTATAAGTGCATTGATAACGTGTTGAGCAAAGGTTCCCTTACGAAAAAGAAATGTGCTATTAGTATACTTCTTTTAAAATAAAAATAAGAAAGTATACTTTCAGTCTACTTTGTATGTACTTCTCAGAAATATACTTAAAATTGCACTTAAGTACACTCGACTTATACTGACAGTATTAAAAGTATAATTAAGTATTCAAAGTATACTTGGCTTGTAGTTGTGTTTAATCTTTTGATTGAGTAGCTATTAAATATTTTTTTTCCACATAGTTTTGCATACTGTCTTATAAACGTACATTGTTGAAAATAATTCTGCGTATCTGAATGTTTGTGTAGGCTATTCAGCTGGTAGTGTACATAGGAATTAACTTAAAATCTACTTAACTCTTTCCCACCATTGACTGAATTATCCAGCGATCCGTGTTTTCACTGTTATACGGTAGGGGGCGCTATTACGCTTCTTATAGTACAGAATCTCCTGATCAAAACACAGGTGACCCTTATGAAGAAGTATACTTCAAGTTAATTTTATGAAGTATACTTAAGTAATGTTCCAAGTATATTTTTAAGTATACTTTATGTAGTAAGTATACCATTATCAATGTGTAATAGTAGTAAACTTGTAAGTGTACTATTTCAATACTGCTTGGGACTAAATTGGCCCACTTTTAGTATATAAAAGTATACGTTTAAGTGTACTATAAGTGTAACAGTAGTAAACTTTAAGTGCACAACTAGGTTTCTCATTTGTACTGCATCTGTACTACAAGTGAACTTATAAGTATACTAGTAGTTTACTATTTTAATACAAGTAGTACATTTTTTAGTTTATGAAAGTACACTTTGAAGTGTACTCAGTAAACTAGTAGTTTAGTAGTTTATACTGCAAGTATACTTGTAAGTTTTCTTTAAGTGAACATAACATTATACTTATAGTTTACTATTTATATATTACTTTTGCACTTTCAGTATACTACTATGTTCAAATGTAGATATTAATTTTTATACTTGAAATATACCTTTAACTGTACTTTAACTAATTTTAAAAACATTTTATTATAGCTGCATGCATCCTTTTTAATAAACACTGAATGTGGGTAAGTTTCATAAAGAAAGGCAACGTTTTAAACAAAAAGTTGAGAAAATAGCATTTTTGTCAAAGACTCAGATTCAGAATGATGATCAGATGGAGTAGATCGAGTCCATCAACACCTCAAAGCTTCACAGTCGTTTCCTCTTCATGGGTTCAACATTTCACTCAGTAACATTAGGCAGTTTTGATTTATATGCTGTTTAATGTTTGATGATCACTTTATTTTACATTTGCGTCAGCAATCTTCTATCACTTGTTTCTGCTTCTTCTTCTCCTGTGTTTTGATCAGGAGATTCTGTACTAGAAGATGTGTAATAGCGCCCCCTACCGTATAACAGTGAAAACATGGATCAAGTCAAACATGTAAAAAATGTATATTTAATAATATGTAAATAATATGTAAAAAGTATATTTAATAGCTACTCAATCAAAAGATTAAACACAACTACAAGCCAAGTATACTTTGAATACTTAATTATACTTTTAAGTATATCTGGATCAAAAGATTGAGTACAAGTATAGTCCAAATATACTTAGACTTTTCTGTCAGTATAAGTCGAGTGTACTTAAGTGCAATTTTAAGTATATTTCTGAGAAGTACATACAAAGTAGACTGAAAGTGTACTTTCTTATTTTTAGTTTAAAAGTATACTAATAGCACACTTGAATAAACTTATTTTTCATATGGGAAAGAAGCAGAAACAAGTGATAGAGAAAATGTAAAATAACGCGATCATAGAAAAATTAAACGGCATGTAAATCAAAACTGCCTAATGTTACTGAATGAGATGTTGAACCCATGAAGAGGAAACGACTGAAGCTTTGAGGTTTGAGGTGTTGATGGACTCGATCGACTCCATCTGTGTTTGATCATCGCTCTGAATCTGATCAAGGCCTAGTCTTTGACAAAAATGAGATTTTGTTTAAAATGTTGCTTTTTTAAATGAAACTTGCACATTCAAGTGTTGATAAAAAAGGAGGCATTAAGCTAGAATAACATGTTTTTAAAATGGAAAGAGTTAACGGTATTTCAAGTATAAAAAAATGAATACCTAAATTTGAACGTAGTATACTGAAAGTGCAAAAGTAATATATAAATAGTAAACTATAAGTATAATGTTATGTTCACTTAAAGAAAACTTACAAGTATACTTGCAGTATAAACTAGTAGTTTACTGGGAGTACACTTCAAAGTGTACTTTCATAAACTAAAAAATGTCCTACTTGTATTGAAATAGTAAACTACTAGTATACTTATAAGTTCACTTGTAGTACAGATGCAGTACAAATGAGAAACCTAGTTGTGCACTTAAAGTTTACTACTGTTACACTTATAGTACACTTAAATGTATACTTTTATATACTAAAAGTGGGCCAATTTATTCCCAAGCAGTATTGAAATAGTACACTTACAAGTTCACTACTAGTACACTGATATTAGTATACTTACTACATAACGCATACTTGGACATTACTTAAGTATACTTCATAAAATGAACTTGAAGTATACTTCTTTTTCGTAAGGGTAGTACTGACGCATCGGTTAATAAACCATTGAGTCATAACACAGAATCAAAGGCAGCTAACATCTCTTTGGATATACTGTATGCACATTGCACAGAAACATCCTTTAAAAATGTAATTAGGTGTCTCTATACTTACAAAAACTGAGGAAATCTGTTGAAAATGAAGTAAACACTGTTCACTCCAAATTAGAAATAAATGATTGGGGATATATGAAATATCTGGGATACACACAGACTTTGAATACAAGTTAACTGAAAAAGAGAAAGCATGTATGTCACTTATGTTTAGGTTTTAACTAGTAAAGAATACTTACATTTTCCAGTGGCAACTGCTTTAGTAAATTAATATCAACACCTTGTGTGCGCACACTTAAACTAGAGCCAGAAAGACCTCTCTTGATTGAAAACGCTCTAAAATAGAGCATTATTATTTTCAGAGAAGCTCAAATCACCAAATTTAGAGAAAGTATTTGAAATGTGTAAAGGAACCGTTTGTACAACGAGAACTGACCTCAATCAAAATGGGCAATGTCAACAGAGCAGGACGAATCAAGTCAGATGAGCGTTTTTGTTGGATTGTTTGCACTCTTACCTTTAAACAATTCCAAGTAAATGCACACCAAATAATCCTGAAGCGGGTCACCTCGATTCACCCGGTAATGACACAGTTTGCCTTACTTTTAAAGTTCTTACATTTTCAGGAACTGAAACCCTTTGGTTTCTGTCACTTCACTTCTTATTCCCATAAATTATACTGTTGTGAGAAAGTTGCAATAAGGCTCAACAGAAGTGTTCTTAAAAAGTCTTTATGCTGCAATAGATATGTCAAGATGTCCTGAATAATCATATAGTAAGGTTGATCTTAAACAGATATGTATTTTTGCACACCATGTGATCATGCAGTCTAGACTTTAGAATGATTCTGTGGGAGATAGTCATGTGCTTTTGCATGAGCTGAATGTAACCAATCAGAGCATTCCTTACTGTTGCATCATTCGCAAAGTACGAATTGTGTGTATATCTTAGTTCAGAGAGTCTCTCTTGGTAAATGACACCAGAGAGCTCCCGGCCGCTAATAAACTAGCAATCTAGAGTGTTGTCTGGTATATGCTGCAGCACGTAATAGAAGAGAAGTATAAAGGTTCGAGATAGTGGACTTGCTCTTCAGACGGGACGCCGTCACCGGGTTAGGACTAGACGGCCTTTGTAAGTAGGCAAGGAGCTACACCTTGCTCTTTGTTCAAACGAAAGTTGGTTTAAAAATAAAAGGATGAACTGAGTTTTGGATTCTGTTATGTAAAGCTAGCTGGGAAAAAAAATGTGTCATCACATTTCATTTGGATATTAATAACAGTCTCAAGTGTTGGCTTTCTAAATATATGTTGGTTATGTGTCTATTCTGAAAGACTTATGAGCAGCAGCAATTTAATTTTGGCTATGTCAAAATGCCCCACTTGGGGGATGTGGGGTAAGGGGTTAATACATTTGTTTGATGTTATCTGTGTTATATTTCATCTGCAACAACAAAGATCCTTTTGGTCATTACATTTTAAATGCATCATTATGCAAAAATTGAGGAGAGTTTCTGCAACTTAAATTAAATGTGGAGGATGTTAACTCTGACAAGATGATTGACAGGCCAGTTTATGGTGACAGAGCACAATTTTATGGCGTGATAGTATGTCCCAAAGCTTGCCTACTCTTCTGCTACACACTCAAAAACACACACAAAAAGAGTGTAGTTTAGGTGAAGTGGGACACAGCATTTGATTAAATAGTTGTGATGTGTTTGATTAGGGTTATAACTGAACTCTCCAGGAACGTAATTCAATAGCCCTGCTATAAAGAGTCGTGTCACCCCTGTGTGTATGTCCCTGCTGGGTTTGAGCTCTGTAACCCAAAAAAATGGGTACTAAAAATTTTTTTTTAGTGTACCTTGGATTTTGAAGCCAAAAATTCAGCCTTCCTGTTCAGTTAACAGCCTACCCTGAGTTAACTTACCTGGATTAGTCACTAGACATGCTTTCTGGAGTACCGCCTAAAGGGAAACTATCAAACAGTAGTCAAACAACAGCAAGCCGACGAAACGTGTGGTAGTGTAAGCAGTCTTCCTCGAACATCACTCTCTGGCTGCTTCAGTCGGGACTGGTCACAGGGGAGCAATAATGTCAGCTACGCAGAAGTGATTGACCAATGACAGAACATGCAAGTATGATTTTAGGTGATCAGCTACACACCTTTACATTCAGTGTGGGAGTCTCGTTCTAAATATTGATTAGTTCCACTGTAGTATTTTTCAGCTCTCACCAGTAGATTTTACTGGCCCCTCCAAAATAATGAAAAAAATGCAACCTTAAGTTTGTATTTTTCTAATTTTGTGA
Source organism: Coreius guichenoti (assembly GCA_039654105.1). NCBI lineage: Eukaryota > Metazoa > Chordata > Actinopteri > Cypriniformes > Gobionidae > Coreius > Coreius guichenoti. The sequence continues at coordinate 1,785,866 of CM077174.1, read as the reverse complement.
ATGTTTTATTTGTGAAGAAAATAATGAATTCCTAGTATATTTTCATTGATAAAGCATTAAATATTATTTTATACACAGTTCCAAAAGTAACAAAAAAAGTAGTTTTGCCAATCATTGCACAGCAAAAAAGTAATGCATCCTTATAGAGCATACATAATGGTATCTAAACACACTTGCTAAAACATTATACATTTCGTTAAATACACATGAGCATTCTTACAATTCAGTGTTTAGGTTTCAGTGTCTTCTGTTTCCTGTTTAATAAATCATTTCACAGGTTACACATGACCAAGACTGAATCACTTTTGAGACACTACACCACATCACTTCTGCAGTCAGCATGCTTTTTGAAACCCATAGTGAGTAAAGACAGGAGACGTAATCATTATTGTACTAAAAATAAGATTCGAGGAAGGATGCATGTAAAGAAGACTATGATATACAGAGAGTAACATTTGCCAGCTTCAGCTGCACCTCTTCACTTGCTGTCATCAGTAATCTTCATCCCCTTCACCCCTTTTGTTATCTGTTCGTGGTCAGATTCATATTCGGACTTAGGTTCAGGTTTGGTTTCAGTTTTCAGTCTGGGTTTGGGATTGCTAGGCTGAGACGATGATGCCTCGGGGGGATGTGGATCATGTGGTTTAGAAGAATCAGTGTGTTTGATGGTTAGGCTGACAGGTTTGTGTTGAAACAGATCTATCTGTCCTTGTATTTCACAAGTTTCCACCAGACTGATTTGATCATCCTTCATGAAAAAATAGACCAATCTGGATTCTTGCTTTTCTCCAGGAGATATTTCCTGATGTGACTTGAATGTGTATTCTCGCTTCGTGTTATTTTTGGATCTCCAAACATCTGTATACGTCCATATTTTACGGAAGATTCTTCTCCGTTTCAAGCGGTGTGCTTTGTCTTCTTTGACATCCAGTTTAGAAAGTGTTACATTGAAGACTCCACCGATCACTAGGACACTGCCTTGACTTTTTTCCTGGATGTCCTGATGACACTTCTGTAGAAGAACCTTGTTTTCCTCAGAATGATAGTAAACACTCACAAATGTGTATTCTTTACCACCAATGTTGGCACATACACCAATGTACGCTCCATCGCTATAAAATCTGTGGCTGACTGCATGCTTGGTGTTTATAATAATACCAACACCTTTTTTATTGGACGAGAAATGTGTCAGGTAAAATGTAATATCTCTGTGAAGCCTGAAGTTGTCTGTGTGGCCATTGAGCCGCTTGATCTGTAGCTTGTTTTCTCTGTTGGTGTCTGAGAGACTTAATTCAAGTATGCCTGTGAATAATGGATCTGATTCTGCACCCACATGAGTTTCTTGCAGCATTATAACATCATAATCCTTTAAAAAAGTAAGGATAATTTCTATTGTCTCTGTCATTGTGTTTTGAAGTCCCTCGAGACTAATGGTAAGAATTCTGAGCTTCTCACACTTCTTCTTATTAGATGCCATGATGTTGTTTTAGTGACCTATTGTATATAAGAATGAAATTATTAACAACCATTCTGAGGTTTTCCTGAGATTAATTGATTGTGAATTGTTCACAAACATGTTATAATAGTTAGTTGATCAACAGACACAAGCACAATTATGAAATTTAAAATTTATAATGCACTTACCCAAGAAGTAAAAGTAATGCTCTCTCCTCAGTCCGAAATCTCTGTCTTATATATTGACTGAATTAAACGGAGCCACACCCATGGCATGCCATGATGGCTGTTGTGTAATCATCTAGAACAAATATTAAGAACACACTAGAGCGTTGTGTGTGTTCAAGGTCAAAGCATTATGTGTGGAATACAACTTGTTTGAGGGATTTTTGTTTTTTTTGCCTCAACTTTGAGGAGCTGTGGTACAAACACCTGAAGCCCTTTCCCATGCAGGTCAACAAACATACATTTCAGCATCATTTATGAAACTGCAGTCTTGCACCTGAAATTAGGGAAATAAAGAGTTTTTCTCATAGTATTCCCTTTACCTTTTTGGATTCACATAAACTATTGCCAGGGTATAAAGCAGTAAATGAATTGTTGACTTGAGCACACATTAAAACACTGTAAAATGAGGCTCTACTTAACTTTTTTATGTCAACAGGTTCCACGTAACTGGGTTATGTTGAATTGAATTAACATTGTTTATTTCAGTAAACTTAAGTTTTTTACATAAGGTTAATTCAATGCCATTTAGTTGAATCAGGTTAACATTCTTAATTTTGTCCAAAACTATTAAGTTCAATCATTCTAAAATTAATATCAAACAAAAACCAAAACAAGTAATCCAGTTTAATTTATTATTTTTATTTAGTGAAATACAATTTTTACAACATTTACAAATGCTATCTAACAAGAAAACCTTCTACAAAATCGTATTGGCTAGCCAGAAGCTGGTTTAGTTACATCCGTTGTGTTTTATCATTAAAACAGCTTTAATGGTTATTAGCAGTCCTCACCCCGAGCACATGCTCTACACTCCCCCTCCAAAAACACTAACATAACACAAACTTTTAAATACCAACATAACAAAACATCAAACATTAAAAAGTCTCTCCATTTTCTCATCTTGTTAAAAATGCATAAAATAGCACTTTATTTAAACATTTACTCTCCGAATTCAGCCCCTTTGCAAAGCATGATGGGAAGTGAAGTCCTGTTTGATTGAGTTACTTGTTATTTCAAAATGAAAATATCAAGTTATGTCAAAGAGTAACGGTCAATTTAACATGAAGCAATCACATTTGAACCATAAACCTCATATGATGGTGTTAAATCAAGATGAATTGCTTAAATCAAGTGAACAGCGCCATAAAATCATTTCTTTGAGTGATAGAGCAGCTGCGAGCAGGAAGGAATGATTGTTTTTCGCAGGTGAACAGTGAGCTATTCAGTATTGTTTGGCATAATGGTTTCATCCTGTTCTATAACCAGCCAGATCTAAATGACGCCTAAAGCTGAATGATCTGACTAAAAATGAAATATGGGGTGATTTTTGGCTTGCATTAGATAAACAAAACTAGGAGGGAACAAAGTTAGAGTTTCATTTTGGCTCTATATTTGACAATAGTTCATGAATCAAGCTTTTCCACATTTTTTCATTCATACTCTTCTCGGCCCATATATGTGGCCATGCCTGTTTTTTTCTCTTTCGTTTTTCTTTAAACAAAAGTCTCCTAGTAACAAGGGAAATCAATAAACTTGTTTTGCCAAGGACTTTAATTCACTGAACTGGTGAATGGACGAGTTATGCTTGATCACTGGCTTCAGTCAGGTTTGCTTTATTTATATACAATACAGATTGTGTCAAATATCGATTCAATGAGTTCATGTCAGCTGTAAAGCAGCTCTAAAACAAAATAGTGTCATTAGCTAGGTTTCCATCCTGGGTTTGACAATAAAAAAAGGTTTAGCGCATTAAAATGTTATTTACGATATTGCTGATGGAGATGCCAATCAATATTTTTTGCAAATGTCAACACAGTCTTTTATCGTTTAACTTTAACGTATAAATTCCATGTCAAAACTTCAAATGTCACAAAAAACTAGTTTGGAAACGCCGAGTGGTGGAAAAATGGCTTTAACGCAAATAAATGTGGTGTCACATGACAGAATTAGCCTATACAGCATCGTCGTCGTTCGTGGAGTTAAAGCGCCGTTTCTCTGTAGTTCAAAGGCACATGCAATTTATTCAATTGTGTATTAAGTTATTTTATTACTATTATTGGTAAGAATAAGACATTTTATCATATAAATGTCGTTACATTTTAAATGCATCATTATGCAAAAATTGAGGAGAGTTTCTGCAACTTAAATTAAATGTGGAGGATGTTAACTCTGACAAGATGATTGACAGGCCAGTTTATGGTGACAGAGCACAATTTTATGGCGTGATAGTATGTCCCAAAGCTTGCCTACTCTTCTGCTACACACTCAAAAACACACACAAAAAGAGTGTAGTTTAGGTGAAGTGGGACACAGCATTTGATTAAATAGTTGTGATGTGTTTGATTAGGGTTATAACTGAACTCTCCAGGAACGTAATTCAATAGCCCTGCTATAAAGAGTCGTGTCACCCCTGTGTGTATGTCCCTGCTGGGTTTGAGCTCTGTAACCCAAAAAAATGGGTACTAAAAATTTTTTTTTAGTGTACCTTGGATTTTGAAGCCAAAAATTCAGCCTTCCTGTTCAGTTAACAGCCTACCCTGAGTTAACTTACCTGGATTAGTCACTAGACATGCTTTCTGGAGTACCGCCTAAAGGGAAACTATCAAACAGTAGTCAAACAACAGCAAGCCGACGAAACGTGTGGTAGTGTAAGCAGTCTTCCTCGAACATCACTCTCTGGCTGCTTCAGTCGGGACTGGTCACAGGGGAGCAATAATGTCAGCTACGCAGAAGTGATTGACCAATGACAGAACATGCAAGTATGATTTTAGGTGATCAGCTACACACCTTTACATTCAGTGTGGGAGTCTCGTTCTAAATATTGATTAGTTCCACTGTAGTATTTTTCAGCTCTCACCAGTAGATTTTACTGGCCCCTCCAAAATAATGAAAAAAATGCAACCTTAAGTTTGTATTTTTCTAATTTTGTGAATGTTTTATTTGTGAAGAAAATAATGAATTCCTAGTATATTTTCATTGATAAAGCATTAAATATTATTTTATACACAGTTCCAAAAGTAACAAAAAAAGTAGTTTTGCCAATCATTGCACAGCAAAAAAGTAATGCATCCTTATAGAGCATACATAATGGTATCTAAACACACTTGCTAAAACATTATACATTTCGTTAAATACACATGAGCATTCTTACAATTCAGTGTTTAGGTTTCAGTGTCTTCTGTTTCCTGTTTAATAAATCATTTCACAGGTTACACATGACCAAGACTGAATCACTTTTGAGACACTACACCACATCACTTCTGCAGTCAGCATGCTTTTTGAAACCCATAGTGAGTAAAGACAGGAGACGTAATCATTATTGTACTAAAAATAAGATTCGAGGAAGGATGCATGTAAAGAAGACTATGATATACAGAGAGTAACATTTGCCAGCTTCAGCTGCACCTCTTCACTTGCTGTCATCAGTAATCTTCATCCCCTTCACCCCTTTTGTTATCTGTTCGTGGTCAGATTCATATTCGGACTTACACTCATCTAAAGGATTATTAGGAACACCATACTAATACTGTGTTTGACCCCCTTTCGCCTTCAGAACTGCCTTAATTCTACGTGGCATTGATTCAACAAGGTGCTGAAAGCATTCTTTAGAAATGTTGGCCCATATTGATAGGATAGCATCTTGCAGTTGATGGAGATTTGTGGGATGCACATCCAGGGCACGAAGCTCCCGTTCCACCACATCCCAAAGATGCTCTATTGGGTTGAGATCTGGTGACTGTGGGGGCCATTTTAGTACAGTGAACTCATTGTCATGTTCAAGAAACCAATTTGAAATGATTCGAGCTTTGTGACATGGTGCATTATCCTGCTGGAAGTAGCCATCAGAGGATGGGTACATGGTGGTCATAAAGGGATGGACATGGTCAGAAACAATGCTCAGGTAGGCCGTGGCATTTAAACGATGCCCAATTGGCACTAAGGGGCCTAAAGTGTGCCAAGAAAACATCCCCCACACCATTACACCACCACCACCAGCCTGCACAGTGGTAACAAGGCATGATGGATCCATGTTCTCATTCTGTTTACGCCAAATTCTGACTCTACCATCTGAATGTCTCAACAGAAATCGAGACTCATCAGACCAGGCAACATTTTTCCAGTCTTCAACTGTCCAATTTTGGTGAGCTCGTGCAAATTGTAGCCTCTTTTTCCTATTTGTAGTGGAGATGAGTGGTACCCGGTGGGGTCTTCTGCTGTTGTAGCCCATCCGCCTCAAGGTTGTGCGTGTTGTGGCTTCACAAATGCTTTGCTGCATACCTCGGTTGTAACGAGTGGTTATTTCAGTCAAAGTTGCTCTTCTATCGGCTTGAATCAGTCGGCCCATTCTCCTCTGACCTCTAGCATCAACAAGGCATTTTCGCCCACAGGACTGCCGCATACTGGATGTTTTTCCCTTTTCACACCATTCTTTGTAAACTCTAGAAATGGTTGTGCGTGAAAATCCCAGTAACTGAGCAGATTGTGAAATACTCAGACCGGCCCGTCTGGCACCAACAACCATGCCACGCTCAAAATTGCTTAAATCACCTTTCTTTCCCATTCTGACATTCAGTTTGGAGTTCAGGAGATTGTCTTGACCAGGACCACACCCCTAAATGCATTGAAGCAACTGCCATGTGATTGGTTGATTAGATAATTGCATTAATGAGAAATTGAACAGGTGTTCCTAATAATCCTTTAGGTGAGTGTAGGTTCAGGTTTGGTTTCAGTTTTCAGTCTGGGTTTGGGATTGCTAGGCTGAGACGATGATGCCTCGGGGGGATGTGGATCATGTGGTTTAGAAGAATCAGTGTGTTTGATGGTTAGGCTGACAGGTTTGTGTTGAAACAGATCTATCCGTCCTTGTATTTCACAAGTTTCCACCAGACTGATTTGATCATCCTTCATGAAAAAATAGTCCAATCTGGATTCTTGCTTTTCTCCAGGAGATATTTCCTGATGTGACTTGAATGTGTATTCTCGCTTCGTGTTATTTTTGGATCTCCAAACATCTGTATACGTCCATATTTTACGGAAGATTCTTCTCCGTTTCAAGCGGTGTGCTTTGTCTTTTTTGACATCCAGTTCAGAAAGTGTTACATTGAAGACTCCACCGATCACTAGGACACTGCCTTGACTTTTTTCCTGGATGTCCTGATGACACTGCTGTAGAAGAACCTCGTTTTCCTCAGAATGATAGTAAACACTCACAAATGTGTATTCTTTACCACCAATGTTGGCACATACAGCAATGTACGCTCCATCGCTATAAAATGTGTGGCTGACTGCATGCTTGGTGTTTATAATAATACCAACACCTTTTTTATTGGACGAGAAATGTGTCAGGTAAAATGTAATATCTCTGTGAAACCTGAAGTTGTCTGTGTGGCCATTGAGCCGCTTGATCTGTAGCTTGTTTTCTCTGTTGGTGTCTGAGAGACTTAATTCAAGTATGCCTGTGAATAATGGATCTGATTCTGCACCCACATGAGTTTCTTGCAGCATTATAACATCATAATCCTTTAAAAAAGTAAGGATCATTTCTATTGTCTCTGTCATTGTGTTTTGAAGTCCCTCGAGACTAATGGTAAGAATTCTGAGCTTCTCACACTTCTTCTTATTAGATGCCATGATGTTGTTTTAGTGACCTATTGTATATAAGAATGAAATTATTAACAACAAAACTAGGAGGGAACAAAGTTAGAGTTTCATTTTGGCTCTATATTTGACAATAGTTCATGAATCAAGCTTTTCCACATTTTTTCATTCATACTCTTCTCGGCCCATATATGTGGCCATGCCTGTTTTTTTCTCTTTCGTTTTTCTTTAAACAAAAGTCTCCTAGTAACAAGGGAAATCAATAAACTTGTTTTGCCAAGGACTTTAATTCACTGAACTGGTGAATGGACGAGTTATGCTTGATCACTGGCTTCAGTCAGGTTTGCTTTATTTATATACAATACAGATTGTGTCAAATATCGATTCAATGAGTTCATGTCAGCTGTAAAGCAGCTCTAAAACAAAATAGTGTCATTAGCTAGGTTTCCATCCTGGGTTTGACAATAAAAAAAGGTTTAGCGCATTAAAATGTTATTTACGATATTGCTGATGGAGATGCCAATCAATATTTTTTGCAAATGTCAACACAGTCTTTTATCGTTTAACTTTAACGTATAAATTCCATGTCAAAACTTCAAATGTCACAAAAAACTAGTTTGGAAACGCCGAGTGGTGGAAAAATGGCTTTAACGCAAATAAATGTGGTGTCACATGACAGAATTAGCCTATACAGCATCGTCGTCGTTCGTGGAGTTAAAGCGCCGTTTCTCTGTAGTTCAAAGGCACATGCAATTTATTCAATTGTGTATTAAGTTATTTTATTACTATTATTGGTAAGAATAAGACATTTTATCTCTCAAACATCCTTCATCATTATTTTTGTCTGTTTTTTACAGTCTAATAAAAGTTCATCAGAAAAATGATAGCTAAAATTGCACCGTTTCTAAAAATTGTTTGATAGTCTTTATAACGAAGCACAAAAAAACATGACACTTGTTAAAAAACTATTTTATGTATACAATTTAATTGTCACAAAGGCAACACCATGTTTACGATTTAAAAAATGATAAACGACGGACATTAATTTCCAGGGATGCAAACTACTGCTGACCTTTGATCTGAATGCCTTTTGCGTTATTCGTCACACAATGCACAAAGAAACAGCAGTTTTCAGCATATCAGAGGGAATGCTTGTGTATCTGACCGTCAGGCTTTCTTCAGTCATTTCACAATCTTTTGAAAATGATTCATAAAACTCAAAATATAATTCTCAAACGTAGGCCTACACTACATGGTAAAACTGGCAACTTTCATATTCAAGTAGCCTATATGTCCCGTGTAGGAAAGTGTCATATAGCCTCCTAAAATAAATATACAATGTGCTAGTTAGTTCACATGAATTATACACACTGGCAATCAAAAGTTTAAATAATTTAGACATTTTATTGTTTTTGAAAGAAGAAGGCTGAATGTATTTGATCAAAAATACAGTAAAACCACAAATATTAAGAAATATTAATAACATTTCCAATAGCTGTTTGTAATTTATTCCTGTGATCAAAGCTGGCGTTTCAGCATCATTACTCCAGTCTTCAGTGTCACATGACCCTTCAGAAATCATTCTGATATGCCATGCTGTATTCATATAATTTTTAAACTCTTTTCCACAATTTGAGCTCTATTCCATAAAATGACAGGAGATGTCAAGCTCCTGAAAGGACACATACTATAACCACTAGAAAGGCACCATAAAGCAGTCCACGTCTAAGTCTTCTAGACCAGAGCATTGTATATTATTGAACTTAGTGATATTAAACTTCACTGTATGGAAAAGAGAATTACAAATCTGTAAAAAAAAAAAAAAAAAAAAAAAAATGCTATTTGCCATGTGCACCAGGAAAGACAAATTATAACAGAAAGAAGTATGCCAGTCATTCATTATGATAAGCATTTCAATAAAAAAATAAATATAATTTATATGTCTGTATAAATAGCATCTATATGATAGTAAGTGGTGTTTAAAATTGCTCTGTGCATAATGAGCTGCTGGGTTTATAGTGAGGTGTCGCAGACCAGTGCCAGAAAGTCCACCCCTGACCGCAAGTGTGTGTATCTGGACAGGGACCGCAAGTGTGTGTATCTGGACAGGGACCGCAAGTGTGTGTATCTGGACAGGGACCGCAAGTGTGTGTATCTGGACAGGGACCGCAAGTGTGTGTATCTGGACAGGGACCGCAAGTGTGTGTATCTGGACAGAGACCACAAGTGTGTGTATCTGGACAGGGACCGCAAGTGTGTGTATCTGGACAGGGACCGCAAGTGTGTGTATCTGGACAGGGACCGCAAGTGTGTTTATTTGGACAGGGACAGCAAGTGTGTGTATCTGGACAGGGACCGCAAGTGTGTGTATCTGGACAGGGACCGCAAGTGTGTGTATCTGGACAGGGACCGCAAGTGTGTGTATCTGGACAGGGACCGCAAGTGTGTGTATCTGGACAGGGACCGCAAGTGTGTGTATCTGGACAGGGACCGCAAGTGTGTGTATCTGGACAGGGACCGCAAGTGTGTGTATCTGGACAGAGACCACAAGTGTGTGTATCTGGACAGGGACCGCAAGTGTGTGTATCTGGACAGGGACCGCAAGTGTGTGTATCTGGACAGGGACCGCAAGTGTGTTTATTTGGACAGGGACAGCAAGTGTGTGTATCTGGACAGGGACCGCAAGTGTGTGTATCTGGACAGGGACCGCAAGTGTGTGTATCTGGACAGGGACCGCAAGTGTGTGTATCTGGACAGGGACCGCAAGTGTGTGTATCTGGACAGAGACCACAAGTGTGTGTATCTGGACAGGGACCGCAAGTGTGTGTATCTGGACAGGGACCGCAAGTGTGTGTATCTGGACAGGGACCGCAAGTGTGTTTATTTGGACAGGGACAGCAAGTGTGTGTATCTGGACAGGGACCGCAAGTGTGTGTATCTGGACAGGGACCGCAAGTGTGTGTATCTGGACAGGGACCGCAAGTGTGTGTAACTGGACAGGGACAGCAAGTGTGTGTATCTGGACAGAGACAGCAAGTGTGTGTAACTGGACAGGGACCGCAAGTGTGTGTATCGGGACAGGGACCGCAAGTGTGTGTATCTGGACAGGAACCGCAAGTGAAGTGTGTGTATCTGGACAGGGACCGCAAGTGAAGTGTGTGTATCTGGACAGGGACAGCAAGTGTGTGTATCTGGACAGGGACCGCAAGTGTGTGTATCTAGACAGGGACCGCAAGTGTGTGTATCTGGACAGGGACAGCAAGTGTGTGTATCTGGACAGGGACCGCAAGTGTGTGTATCTGGACAGAGACCGCAAGTATGTGTATCTGGACAGGGACCGCAAGTGAAGTGTGTGTATCTGGACAGGGACCGCAAGTGTGTGTATCTGGACAGGGACCGCAAGTGTGTTTATTTGGACAGGGACCGCAAGTGTGTGTATCTGGACAGGGACCGCAAGCGTTTATCTGGACAGGGACTGCAAGTGTGTGTATCTGGACAGGGACCGCAAGTGTGTATATCTGGACATGGACCGCAAGTGTGTTTATTTGGACAGGGACCGCAAGTGTGTATCTGGGCAGGGACAGCAAGTGTGTGTATTTTGTTACACATAGCCTACTCATCTTTGCACCCATAAGATGTGCAAGTTCCCGAACATAATGCATGATGGGATATGCTTAGCTTCGAGTAAATCACTCTTTCTGTAAAACCTTAACCCTCATCCTTCCCTCGCGGGTCAAAATGACCCGAAGCCCTAAAATTATACTTTTTTTGTCCAGGAAGCTTATTTCATTTCATTTTGATAATATTTTTTCTATTTTTAATCCATGTTTTTTTTTTTTTTTTTTTTTACCTTTAAATGATCGCCTTGGCCTGATCGATTGCTCCTGTCTGCCTCCTGTTTGTCCTGCTGTGCTTGCGTGTGCTCTGCTTGCTTTTGAATCTTTATTTGATATTATTCCCTGTTGTTTAAACTGCTAAATATAATTTATCCATCACCATATATTGTCTAATATTGCCTACCACATTAAATCTGACACCGCTAGCTTTTAATCTAAATCACTATCACGCGTTAAAATTTTGCTAGCCTATTAGCTTGCCATCTCTGCACTCGGGTCTCTTGTTTTCTGAGTTCATCAAACAACTGTGGTAAGTTGGATTAATCAACAAATACGGTAAGCCATGTCTTCTTCTCCTGTCATTGTCACTTGCACTGCATGTTTCATGTTTAGTATATCTTTCTCCGTTGGCGAACAGGGCTTCACATGTGATAAATGTAAGGAGATAGTCAGGCTGACGGAGAAGATTTCAGAATTAGAGACACGCATCCAGACTTTATCTGAGAGTAGTGAGAATGTAACAGCTTTAGACACTGCTTTGGATGCGAATAGCTTAGTGAACTCTGTACATTGTTCGGTTCCGGCTGTAGAGCCCGTGCAGCAGGGCAACTGGGTGACGGTGAGACGGCATAGTCGCGGATCAAAAAACCACTCTTCCGTTCCGATTAGAACATCAAACAGGTTCTCCCCACTCAATGATGCACCCACTGAGAATCCTGTTGAAAGTGCCCTAGTTATTGGCGATTCTATTACATGGAACGTGAAAATAGAGACACCAGCCACCATAGTCACATGTTTACCGGGAGCCAGAGCGCCTGACATCAAAGCAAATTTAAAAGTGCTGGCTAATGCTAATCGTAAATTCTCTAAGATTATTATTCACGTCGGCACAAATGATGTTCGACTTCGCCAGTCGGAGATCACCAAAATTAACATTAAAGAGGTGTGTAAACTCGCAAGTACGATGGCAGATGACGTTTTTTGCTCTGGTCCCCTCCCCGTTAAAAGGAGTGATGAGATACTTAGCAGACTATCATCACTCAATGGCTGGTTGTCTAAGTGGTGTCCGCAAAATAACATAGGGTTCATAGACAATTGGAAAAGCTTTTGGGGCAGACCTGACCTGTTGAAAAAAGATGGTATTCATCTTTCCTGGGATGGTGCCGCTCTTCTCTCTAGTAATTTGGCACATAGTCTTAGAGCTAAACCTTGACTAACTGGGGCCCAGGTCAGGAAGCAGACGGACTGGCTTACCCGACCGCCTGCTAGCTGTCTCACGTCACAGAAGTCAGATAAATCCCAGCACATAGAGACTCTTTCACCTAGATATTATCACATAGAGACTGTGTCTGTTCCATGAATTAGTAAATACAAAAAACCATCAAAACCATTTAATGGTAAAAATGTAATTGATGTCCAACAAATAAACAACAGATATAATACAGATGATCAAATGATAAAGCTCGGGCTGCTGAATATTTGATCCCTTTCCTCAAAAGCGCTTATTGTTAATGATATGATTACAGATCATAACCTAGATGTGCTGTGTTTGACAGAAACCTGGCTAAAACCTGACGATTACATTACTTTAAATGAGTCCACCCCCCAAGATTATTGTTATAAACACGAGCCGCGTCTGAAAGTTAAAGGGGGAGGTGTTGCTGTAATTTATAATAATATCTTCGGTATTACTCAGAAGTCTAGTTTCAAATATAATTCCTTTGAAGTTTTGGTGCTTTATGTAACGTTATGTAGTGAAATTGATAAATCCCGTTTGACATTTGTGCTGGCTACTGTATACAGGCCACCAGGGCAACATACAGACTTTACCAGAGAATTTGCTGATTTTCTATCAGAGTTAGTACTGGCTGCAGATAAAGTCCTAATTGTTGGTGATTTTAATATCCATGTAGACAATGAAAAAGACGCATTGGGATTGGCATTTAGAGACATTCTAAACTCTATTGGAGTAAGGCAACACGTGTCAGGACCCACTCATCGCCGTAATCATACTTTAGACCTAATACTGTCACATGGAATAAATGTTGATACCATTGAAATTCTGCAGCAGAGCGATGACACCTCAGATCATTACCTAGTATCATGTACACTTAATTTAGCAAAGGCTGCAAAGCCGTCCCCTCGCTTCAAATATGGCAGGACTATCACTGCTGTGACTAAAGATTGCTTTGTAAATAATCTTCCTCATCAGTTTCATCTCCTCAGCATCCCAGATAGCCTAGAGGAACTCGATGTTGCAACAGAAACTATTGACTCTCTCTTTTCCAGCACTTTAGACACAGTTGCTCCCCGGCGCTTAAAGAAGATTAAAGAAAATAGTCCAACGCCGTGGTACAACGAGCACACCCGGGCCCTTAAAACAGCAGCCAGAAAAATGGAGCGCAGCTGGAAGAAAACAAAACTAGAAGTTTTTCGCATTTCGTGGAAAGAGAGCATGATTGCATACAGAAAGGCCCTAAAAACTGCTAGATCTGCTTATTTCTCGACTCTCTTAGAAGAAAACAAACACAACCCTAGGTATTTATTCGATACAGTGGCTAAATTAACCAAAGATAAAGCTTCACCTTCTGATGTTTGTAAACAGCACAGCAGTAATGACTTTATGAACTTCTTTACTTGTAAGATTGATAATATTAGGAAAAAAATTATAACCATGCAGCCGTCTACTACAGTATCGCATCTGTAAGAATCGGTTTTACTGCTAAGACAAAAGCTGAAGATCCAGCCCCCTGAAAAACAGAACAATAAAACTCACTAATCTGGAGAGAAGATCTCACAGAAAGAGTGTAGGACATCGGCCTGCCCAAACCTTCTCCCCCTCACCCTCACCGACTCCCTTCCCTCTGATTCAAGTCACAGAATGCAAATATACCACAGATGATGTATCTTGTTAATCTATTGTTTTTCCCCTTTCATGTATGGTATCTTTTTAAAGGTCTCAGTGTGATTGGCAAAATGGTCTCAACTTCACTGCTGTCACTGGTAGGATGAGAAAGATTGAAACTTATGAGAATTCTGCTCTCCTTTTGAGTAGTCTCAGAAGATATCTGATCCTCTCCCCCGAAACCAGGTGTTTGTGTTGCAGATATTTACAACCCTTTTGTTCTGGTCTGGGTATTTAAGAAAGGGCAGCAGAGCTGCCATTTGGGAACATTCTGTAGCCAGAGCCCCCATGCAGTGCTGTGTCAGTGTCCGAGAGGAACTCACACACACTGTATGTACAGTGCCAGATATAATGACTCTTTGAAACTATTTTCATGTTACTTTGTAATTGTATTTTATATTTTTATGCTGAAAGTTGTGTACCATGGATTCGTGTTTCATTATCTTTATGTAAGTTCTGTCTGGCCAAAATAAATGTTAATCTTGATTTATCTTGTATTATTCTGAAATCATTATTCTAGTATGGATCAATGTGGAGTCCTTTATTTCCGCAAATCTTTGGCCAGAATAGATCAAACCGAGGACCCCATGACTGAAGCATGGAGCGCAGCATGCGGGATAATCCGATTTCTGACTATTACTGTATTAGCAAGTTGCAGCTCTCGTGACTATTAATCAAATTACACTTTTTGTTGAGTAAGCAGGTGCGACCACTTCAAGGTAAAATATTCACTCTGTAATCCGCTGACTAATATCAGAACTGGCCAGTTTGTGTTCGTGAACGCGCGAATCGCGACGCGTCTGTTTCTGTGCGATATCGGGTCCCTTGATGAAGGAATATTTGAAAATAAGAGATACTAAGAAAAATCAACGATCCAAATTAAATCACAACGAATCATCAGCTGTTAAATTACAAACGTAACAAATTGAACGAAGTCACATAAAATTGGAGTCAGATCACTTTATTCATGGAGTCAGATTTAAAATTAGATGTTAATAAATTAAGTGAATTTAACAGAAATGCTGAAAAGGCTTACACCCAGAATCCTTCAACCAAGCCATTAGATTCCGTTTTTGGGCTAATGGATGGACCTTACACTGTAATTTCACATTCAAACATTAAAACTACCAAAACACTTCATTCTTGTCTCAAATCAACTCATTCTTCCAGAACACAAGCAGAGGTTTTCAACAAACACACTTTGTCAATCATAAAATGCAGACCTAAAAAACACTAACAACAGGAGCATTATACAATGTTTTCTTTGGTAAAATTTCTTTACAAAACCAGAATGACACTCTCTACTGCTTATAATTCACTGCAGTTTACGGTACATGGTCCATGCTTACATTACAGTACAAAATTATTCCTAAATTTCCACTTTTGAGTGGATGGTAATGAAATTGAAAGACAGACGCTTGTGCAGGTGTTCAGTTTCATCTAATTTCTTTGATAGTATTTGATTTTTTAGATTCAGAATATATTTCATTACAAATGTAGCACATTTCTGTCTTATTCAGTTTTGTATTGTGTTATTGTTTTGTACTTAAGTTTAACAGTTTTGAAATCAGTATGTAAGCACGTGCACATTGACCTGTAGGTACACTGAGTTTTGGCGGTTGTTGTGTCGAAGTGAGAAAATAAGTCATGTAAATTGAAAGAAGATCGTAATTGAACCCATTTTGTGCCAACGCAAAGATAAACGATCCTCAGTTTAGCCACATAGACTGATGTTGTGAACAGTGTGTGAAGAGTTTTGAAAACGTGACCTAAGTATTGAGAAATGTGTCCTAGTGATTGTAAAAAAACATAAATAGGGCCACGGGGGATTACAGTGTGTGCTGTGGAAAATGAATCCTGGTGGTGGGAGACAAAGAGGAAGAGGAGGAAGAAGAGAAGGAGGAGAGGAGAAGACGGGTCAAAGGACATTTGCTCCTGATGAAATACAAAGCACTATAGTTGATCATATTCTTGAGTAGGAATGACTGAGAGAAGTTGGTCCACAGGGTTTTTATACTCACAGCACACAGTGGCAGTGCTTTAGATGAGAGAACCTTCACGACTCATGTACAGTAAATACTGTGGCACATCTTGAACACACTCAAACTCATAACTGTCAAACTGATTTGTACTTCTTGCATTTGGTATTTTTGCAGAACTAAGAGGGAAAGTGTTTTGTCAGAAGACAGAAACTGCTCTAGTATGGCAAATATGGTCATTATATGGCTGAGGATGCTGAACTTCTTTACTGTACTGTAACTGACGGTATACTGTATTGTATTGCAATTACGAGTTCATGTTCAATTCATTAGTATTTCAACTTTTCTTCTCTACTTCAAGATTTCTTTACAGTAGTGTAATGGAAGTAAACTTTTCTTAAAGCTCACTGTATCTGCATCTATTTATGTGTATACTGTAATACACATACACAGCTGTAAAATTATTCCTGATTGCCAAAAGGAGGTTTTTGTAACGGTGTAACACTCACTCAATTTGGTACAGACACAAAGTCTGTGTATGGACCAGCTGAATCAGAAGGCTGAATTCATCTGCAGAGAATAAGGACGTCACAACAATAATGAACCACTCATTCAACGGCCAAGGTTTAACTGCATGCCTTTTTTGAATTCAACAATTTGAACTCAATAACTGGAATGCATAACATAGAGAGAAAGAAAAAATAAATACAATGTATATTTCCCACACAAATAAAATGAAAACAATTTCTTTAAAGGGGTCATGAACTGAGAAATCAGATTTTCCTTGAGCTTTTGACATATAAGAGGTCATCATACTATAAGAATATCCTGTAAGTTTCAGAACTGAAAACTTCCTTGTTAGTCCAATAAAAGCTTTTATTGACACCAGGCCCAGCAAACGACAGGTTTTTCAAAGTGGGGATCTATGACGTCAAAGGGAGGCAAGCACCGCCTCTGCAGAAGAAGATCAACGCCTACTTCATCACTGCCTGTTTAGCCCCGCCCACTTCATCACTGCCTGTTTAGCCCCGCCCACTTCATCACTGCCTGTTTAGCCCCGCCCACTTCATCACTGCCTGTTTAGCCCCGCCCACTTCATCACTGCCTGTTTAGCCCCGCCCACCGATTCACGCATGACATGCAATAGAATAGGTAGCCTTGAGTAACATAGGCCTACGTGGTGTTAAACCAGATCGAGCTACCAAGCAATAAACATGCCGTTGAGGATTACAAAATATTGTGCAGTGCCTGGGCTCGACAGTAATGCAACATGTAAGTAACCGTGTTCATTCTAATGCCTGATCTGAAATGTAATGATTCATGTACAGTCAGATGTTCTTTGTGTGTGTGTCAGTAAATCAAACCAGTGACTAAACGTCAACTTGCGTTGTTTCTCTTAGTAGGATGAAAATAATCTGTTATTTAACGGCAATTAAATTCTATAAAGAAAGCGATCAAAGAAAGCTCCCTTTGCAATCGTTGGAGCAGTGCGTGCTGGAGCTGTCAATCAAACAGCGAGAGTTTATCAGTGACGCGTTTATCAGTGACTCCCGTTTTATTCAACGAATCTCTTAACTATATCACGTTTGCACTGTTAGTGAAGATGAAAGCATTCGTTAGTGTACAGAAACTGAGTTGCAATGACGAGATCACTGCTTTCATGAGCTCAGCATGTCTGTGATCGGCTACAATGATCATCACTGCAACCTTTCATGCCACGATCTGAATATAATGCCATAGATCTGAATATAATGCCATAGATCTGAATATAATGCCATAGATCTGAATATAATGCCATAGATCTAAATATAATGCCATAGATCTGAATATAATGCCATAGATCTGAATATAATGCCACGATCTGAATATAATGCCATAGATCTGAATATAATGCCATATAGATCTGAATATAATGCCATATAGATCTGAATATAATGCCATAGATCTGAATATAATGCCATAGATCTGAATATAATGCCATAGATCTGAATATAATGCCATATAGATCTGAATATAATGCCATATAGATCTGAATATAATGCCATAGATCTGAATATAATGCCACGATCTGAATATAATGCCATAGATCTGAATATAATGCCATAGATCTAAATATAATGCCATAGATCTGAATATAATGCCATAGAGCTGAATATAATGCCATATAGATCTAAATGCCATAGATCTGAATATAATGCCATATAGATCTGAATATAATGCCACGATCTGAATATAATGCCATAGATCTGAATATAATGCCATAGATCTAAATATAATGCCATAGATCTGAATATAATGCCACGATCTGAATATAATGCCATAGATCTGAATATAATGCCATAGATCTAAATATAATGCCATAGATCTGAATATAATGCCATAGATCTGAATATAATGCCATAGATCTAAATATAATGCCATAGATCTGAATATAATGCCATAGATCTGAATATAATGCCATAGATCTAAATATAATGCCATAGATCTGAATATAATGCCATATAGATCTGAATATAATGCCATAGATCTGAATATAATGCCATAGATCTGAATATAATGCCATAGATCTGAATATAATGCCATAGATCTGAATACAATGCCATATAGATCTGAATATAATGCCATAGATCTGAATATAATGCCATAGATCTGAATATAATGCCATAGATCTGAATATAATGCCATAGATCTGAATATAATGCCATAGATCTGAATATAATGCCATATAGATCTGGATATAATACCATATAGATCTGAATATAATGCCATAGATCTGAATACAATGCAACACTTTTCACGATTAGTTAACCATGAGAGCTGTAATAGTAAAAACACACTAAAAGAGAGAGTAATACTTAACTATTTCAAATGAAAAGACGTTAGCCAATCACAGCAGTGGGCGTTTACACTGAAGTCTCACAGCAGCCAATCACAGCAGTGGGCGTTTACACTTAAGTCTCACAGCAGCCAATCACAGCAGTGGGCGTTTACACTTAAGTCTCACAGCAGCCAATCACAGCAGTGGGCGTTTACACTGAAGTCTCACAGCAGCCAATTACAGCAGTGGGCGTTTACACTGAAGTCTCACAGCAGCCAATCACAGCAGTGGGCGTTTACACAAGTCTCACAGCAGCCAATCACAGCAGTGGGCGTTTACACTGAAGTCTCACAGCAGCCAATCACAGCAGTGGGCGTTTACACTTAAGTCTCACAGCAGCCAATCACAGCAGTGGGCGTTTACACTTAAGTCTCACAGCAGCCAATCACAGCAGTGGGCGTTTACACTGAAGTCTCACAGCAGCCAATTACAGCAGTGGGCGTTTACACTGAAGTCTCACAGCAGCCAATCACAGCAGTGGGCGTTTACACTGAAGTCTCACAGCAGCCAATCACAGCAGTGGGCGTTTACACTGAAGTCTCACAGCAGCCAATCACAGCAGTGGGCATTTACACTGAAGTCTCACAGCAGCCAATCACAGCAGTGGGCGTTTACACTGAACTCTCACAGCAGCCAATCACAGCAGTGGGCGTTTACACTGAACTCTCACAGCAGACACGCCCCTTAAAACAGAGCGTTCAGAGCAGAGGGCTAAAATCAGGGTAGGAAAATTATGACAATTTTTGATGTAAAAAGCATTCTAACATTATAAGTGCACCCCAGGAAACATCATAAAACAATAAAACAACGCAGTTCATGACCCCTTTAAACACCAATAAAGTTCTTTCTGGTATTCTTAACTCTTTTTCCTTACAGGTTTCAAGACTCAATTGTACTCAAGGACTCAAAAGGGAAGTGTAATCACATTAAAAATCGTTTTCACAAATGAAATTATCATTTCATTTGTTCCCGGTTTCACTCTCTTGTCACTTTCAGTTTTTTTCTGAAAGAATAAATGTAAACCAGTTACCAATAACACTGAAATTCACCTTATAATTGAACATTCAAATGTAGAAAATAAGAAAAATAAAAAGTTAAATCCCTTATCTGATAACGAAATTTGATGAAAATTTGTTGAATAGATGTCTCCTTCTGGCTTCAAATTTACAAAACAAAAGTGAAAGAAAGAAAGAAAAATGAAAGCAATTACATTTGCTCAAGCAACAATTAAGAAAGGGAAAAAACTAAACAAATAAACCCAATAAATTCAAATTTAATTCCCTTCACAGAGATTTAAACCTCAGTTTTCAAAATGTGTTCAGTCTCTCAAATTATTCACAACTTTGTGAATATGGCTGCAATAATTGAACGACGATTGTATTGTTCGTTAGTCTCTCCTCCAGGGGTGGACTGCATCACACCCGGTAAACGTAAAAAGGCATTCAGATCAAAGGTCAGCAGTAGTTTGCATCCCTGGAAATTAATGTCCGTCGTTTATCATTTTTTAAATCGTAAAGAGTTGGGGAATATTGCTGTATTGACTCGTCACATTCAGCTGTTTATCTTACCTCGGCTCACATTCAAGTGCCGCGCTGCTCGGTTTCTGTGACAATAAATCCTGCCTCCTTTGATTTGATTGGATCTCTCAACCATTTTGACATTGACGAGCGCTTTTAGACCACTGAGACTGATCAGGCTAAATAGATTAGAGTTTTTGCCTCAAGTGGGCCGCGCGGGCCGTTCGTCTGGGCTGACGGAAGGATATAGACTATGTAATTTTACTATAATTTATTCTTCAAATATATTTACATTGCATTGGGCCGGCCCACATTGTCCAGCGGCCCACCGGGAAAACATGTGTTCAGTAGTCGTTATGTAAAAGAAGACAGTTTAAAAATTGTGGCGCTTCTAATTAAGTGACAAAAACAAAATAGCCAACTCATCTTTACACCAATAAAATGTGCATCACTTTATGTTTTACTACCAAATTATATGTAATATCTAATTAATTTAACTTACAGTGGAATGTTTTCCTCAACCTCTCATGATTTCGGGGCATGTGAGTCTCAGAACATAATGCATGATGGGATACGCTTAGCCTCCGAAGCGGTATTGGAGACAGTGTGGGTTTAGTGTGCATTATAGACACGGTTCTTTGGCATTTTTAAGACATGGGACAGTCTTGAGCACTTACTTCCATCTGAATCAATTGCTTCTCAAAATGATTCAGTGTTCAGAAGCGCTGTAAACGCCACACGCTGGCGACTCCTGCTGGTCAGAACAGTGGAAATGCAACACACATGCATAAAAACACCGTTTACAAACACATTGCTAATGTTTTATTGAAAGTATAATCTATCAAATGCAATGAACTCATCATCTAATCAGATTAAATATCAAGAGTCTGTATAATATGTGTTCTTTTATGAATTGTTGTTGTTTTGTTTGGTCCATGGATGGCTCAGCTGAACAGGCCAATAAGAGACTATTAACCACTATTATTCTTTTAACATCTACACATGTATAAAACTGATCAGAGATCAGGTAAACCCACAGACGCTTGTTCAATGGTTCTCACTGAATCAATCCTCATGATTCATGGGTTCACAGAGATCATCGCCCCCAGCGGCGAAACATTGACATTTACAAGCGTTTCGAAACAGTGATGACAAGGAGGCCTAAAAATAGGGGCACTTCAATTCCAAAATGTTTGTTCTTTTATTAATTAATGTATATTGCTTTTTAATCTTAGGCAGGGCTTGGCAAACTGTCAATTAGAAGTAATTAAACATCATTCTCCTTTTGTATTATTCATACATTCAATTAATTTCAAAATTAACCTACGTTGTAAAACTGACAGAATATCAGTTAAAACCATTAGACACTTGTTCATGGGTTCACCAGATCAATGGCTCCCGAGTAACGGTTCATAGCATTTTAGACAAAAAAATCATATGATGATTGTATTTCATCAGATATAACTGTAATAAGATGCATGAATGCTTGGCTAAAGAGATGCGTCTTAAACTGGGAGAGTGAGTCTGAGCCCCGAACATTATCAGGAAGGAGTTTAGGAGCCAAATGTGAAAACGCTCTTCCTCCTTTAGTGGACTTAGATATCTTAGGTACTACCAGAAGCCCAGAGTTCTGTGATCTTAGGGCCCTTTCACACCTACCTTGTTTGGTCCGGATTTTCTGACTTTTCAGTTTGATCCGAATCAAAATTACAGGTGTGAAACCTCCCCCGGACCACGGTCCGGACCAAATAGACAAAATTTGGTCAGACAAAAAGAGGTAGTCTCGGTCCGGATCAAACTGAACAAAGGTTTGGTTAGTTTCTAGTGTGAAAGCATTTTCTGTAAGGTTCGGACTTTCAGACCATTTACAGGAAGTTCCGGTGGCAAGTATGGAAACAAATTGCCACTCACCTGATCTCTCCCCAAACGGAGGTGCCAGGGCTCGCAGGATTGCTTGCAGTCTTCTCCTCCTTTCCTGCCGGTGACGATAAAAATGTTCGAGGACGTTCATTTGGCGAATTTGAACTAGCCTCGAGTATAGTTGGTGCTGCAGGTAGTAATGCCATTAATAATAACAGTATAGTGGCAACGATATGCGTCTGTTCATTCATTCTTGTCAAAGTTACCCGCCGAATTAACAGCACGCTGACATCAGACGCACGTCCGTTTACAAACCAATCAATGTCAAGATGCAGCCCACATAGATGATGACGACAGGACGCAAGTATGTCATGTACAGTTCTTTAGTGCGCTCGCATAATTGCAATGTGAAACCAAACCAAAACTAACCGAATGTATAAAATATATCAAAACATGAA
The DNA here is from genome assembly GCA_039654105.1 of Coreius guichenoti. Taxonomy (NCBI): domain Eukaryota; kingdom Metazoa; phylum Chordata; class Actinopteri; order Cypriniformes; family Gobionidae; genus Coreius; species Coreius guichenoti. The sequence continues at coordinate 1,763,152 of CM077174.1, read as the reverse complement.
CTTTGGTTCGGACCACTTTCAGGTGTGAAAACGCCCTTAAAGAGCGAGATGGATTATAGGGCGATAGAAGATCAGTTAAATACACAGGAGCTAAACCGTTTAGGGCCTTACAGGTCAGTAGCAATACTTTATAATTGATACAGAACTTAATAGGTAACCAGTGTAGAGATGATAAAATCAGTGTTATATGATCATATTTTCTTGACTGTGGTGGAAAACATTTAATCACAGAAGAAGATGAATCATTATGCATGAGAAGTTTATTGATTGTATTGTTTTACATATATTCGTACAGCAAAGAATCATTATGTATGTTTGAGTTCACATACAGGAGTTAACATTTTGTCATGTAAGACACATTTTTAAGCCCTAGCAGACAGAACGACTAGCTTGTGACCTTAGAGGTCACTGGACACCTAAATTGAGGGTTGGGGTCAGATCTAACTCTGAGGGTCCAGATGCTAACCTGAAAGATAGATGACTGTTATTTGTGTGCTGCTTTTTAACTTTTACCATGTGTGGAAAATTACAGAAGAAGAGCAGAGGACCTTGAGTTCAGGGAAACTATAAGAGAGCTGAGACTGTTATGGCTAGCAGTTCACACTCTGCTAGTCACTCTGTACGACTGTGACTCTTTTCTTGCAGGAAAATAAATCTTTATAAAGACAACTGGTAAAGGTTTGTCTCTTATTCAGTGATGCAACGGAGTTCATTTTTTGCCACAACAATTTGGTGTCATATATAGTGGGATTCCTTGGACGTACCTTCTGGACCCAGAGAGCGGAAGGTGACCTGCAATCCTGACTCGAGTCAGTCCTACCACGTTAGATTCAGGGAGAGGAGCCGACGCCGTGGGCCCGAAAGGACGACTACTGGAATTAGAGAACGGGACGCTTCTGGTAAGAGACAAACTTAAAATTCGGGGAAGAATTTTGGTTGAATTGAAAATTGGGGGGATAAAATGTGAATTGATGCTTTTTACGAGGTAGAAAAAAAAAAGCAGAAATCACGTGGGCTATTAATTAGACCTGAAGAGGGTCTAGGGACCGAGGGTCCAGAACAGGGCACTATTGCGAGCGTCCGCCCAGCTGGCCTTGGGTGAGTTGGCCAGATCTGAGAGGCAGACTGCCAGTATGGGAAAATCTCAGAGCAAGCTAGCTGAATATGATACACCGGTATTTTGCCAAATGAGAAAATTATATGGCCAAAGATGCATGGGGGATATAAAGAAGTTAATCAAATATCATGATTTCCCAAAAGAGGGAACACTAAGCAGTACAAGGTTGAAAATGGTGAATTTGTCAATCAGAGAAGGGAGTGACAAAACAAAAGGCTGCAGTAGAAAACGTGTGTGTGGGAAATGTGAACGAACTGTTCACTGCTGGGCAGAAGAAGCAGATGTTGAGAAACCAAAAGGCTTGTGGGAATGAGGCAGAAATGAAAACTGAAGAAAAGGCGACTGCGCCTCCACAGCATGAATTTACTAACACTTCTCATGTTTGTGTTTTTCCACATGAACCACCGTCGTACACATATCCCAATGCAGGGCTGCAAGGCCTGAAGGTGGACCCCGATCTCGACTGCTCTCCGTCTCCACTGAACCAACCAATTCCATCAAGTAGGCCGACACCAGCTCCCCGGCAGAGACAAGACGGAGCGCGCGCAGCTGAGCCGACAGCAGAGGGGGCGCGCACAGCTGAAAACTTCCGGGGCAAGGAAACACCGCCACCAGGAAGGAGGAGGGGATCGGTGGTCTGGAACAGAAAGTTAAGAAGGAAAGGCACGCAACCATACGTGCTGCGATCTTCCACACGTGCACGAGCCAGAGCGCTAGAGTCAGATGGAGACTTTGAAGAGATTCCTGATACCCTCTCGGAGAGTGAGGATGGGGAGGAGGAGGACTTCAGAGCCTCGCGAGCGGTGAAAAGAAAGAACTGGGAGAGAGATGTAGAACTTGTGTTCCGCCCTTGGACTCACAGCGATATGAAAGAGGCGATGGCCCATCTGCCGAATCCCGAGGACGCGGAAGACCGGTTCGCCACCGAGCTGATGACATTCTGCCGAGAGTTCAGCCCAACGCTGAATGTACAGAAAAGACTCATGATGGCGAAGCTGGCACAAGGTGAGCGCGGATCGCAGACGAATGCACGCCGACTGGACACATGTCACGAACGACGGATATCGAGCGGCTATCACAGGACTGACTGACACTGTGAGAAGAGCATTCCCAGAGCACATTGATATGTCCAGAGTGAGCCACTGCCGTCAAGAGCCAGGTGAGAGCGTTCAAACATACAAACCCGATTCCAAAAAAGTTGGGACACTGTACAAATTGTGAATAAAAAAGGAATGCAATAATTTACAAATCTCATAAACTTATATTTTATTCACAATAGAATATAGATAACATATCAAATGTTGAAAGTGAGACATTTTGAAATGTCATGCCAAATATTGGCTCATTTTGGATTTCATGAGAGCTACACATTCCAAAAAAGTTGGGACAGGTAGCAATAAGAGGCCGGAAAAGTTAAATGTACATATAAGGAACAGCTGGAGGACCAATTTGCAACTTATTAGGTCAATTGGCAACATGATTGGGTATAAAAAGAGCCTCTCAGAGTGGCAGTGTCTCTCAGAAGTCAAGATGGGCAGAGGATCACCAATTCCCCCAATGCTGCGGCGAAAAATAGTGGAGCAATATCAGAAAGGAGTTTCTCAGAGAAAAATTGCAAAGAGTTTGAAGTTATCATCATCTACAGTGCATAATATCATCCAAAGATTCAGAGAATCTGGAACAATCTCTGTGCGTAAGGGTCAAGGCCGGAAAACCATACTGGATGCCCGTGATCTTCGGGCCCTTAGACGGCACTGCATCACATACAGGAATGCTACTGTAATGGAAATCACAACATGGGCTCAGGAATACTTCCAGAAAACATTGTCGGTGAACACAATCCACCGTGCCATTCGCCGTTGCCGGCTAAAACTCTATAGGTCAAAAAAGAAGCCATATCAAAACATGATCCAGAAGCGCAGGCGTTTTCTCTGGGCCAAGGCTCATTTAAAATGGACTGTGGCAAAGTGGAAAACTGTTCTGTGGTCAGACGAATCAAAATTTGAAGTTCTTTTTGGAAAACTGGGACGCCATGTCATCCGGACTAAAGAGGACAAGGACAACCCAAGTTGTCATCAGCGCTCAGTTCAGAAGCCTGCATCTCTGATGGTATGGGGTTGCATGAGTGCGTGTGGCATGGGCAGCTTACACATCTGGAAAGGCACCATCAATGCTGAAAGGTATATCCAAGTTCTAGAACAACATATGCTCCCATCCAGACGTCGTCTCTTTCAGGGAAGACCTTTCATTTTCCAACATGACAATGCCAGACCACATACTGCATCAATTACAACATCATGGCTGCGTAGAAGAAGGATCCGGGTACTGAAATGGCCAGCCTGCAGTCCAGATCTTTCACCCATACAAAACATTTGGCGCATCATAAAGAGGAAGATGCGACAAAGAAGACCTAAGACAGTTGAGCAACTAGAAGCCTGTATTAGACAAGAATGGGACAACATTCCTATTCCTAAACTTGAGCAACTTGTCTCCTCAGTCCCCAGACGTTTGCAGACTGTTATAAAAAGAAGAGGGGATGCCACACAGTGGGAAACATGGCCTTGTCCCAACTTTTTTGAGATGTGTTGATGCCATGAAATTTAAAATCAACTTATTTTTCCCTTAAAATGATACATTTTCTCAGTTTAAACATTTGATATGTCATCTATGTTGTATTCTGAATAAAATATTGAAATTTGAAACTTCCACATCATTGCATTCTGTTTTTATTCACAATTTGTACAGTGTCCCAACTTTTTTGGAATTGGGTTTGTACTACGAGTGACTCTACGGAGTGTTTTCTAAGCACAGTGGGCTGAGAGAACCGGCAGACCGAGGAGACAGGCCGACCACGTGGGAAAGCTATTTGGCGAATAGCCTTTTGAATGGACTGAGACCTGAGATTTCTGAAGCAGTGAAACACAGCTATGTTGAATGGACTGAAGGACGAGTGAGCACCATCATGAAACATGCCTTGCACGTGGAAGACGAGCTGAGGGCAAAGAAAGAAAAGCCAAGTAAAAAGAAACTGCAGCTGGCAGCCGTGCAAAAACCACAGAGATTCAATTGGAATGGAGGTGGACGGGGAAAAGGACAACCCAACAGCGACTGGAACAAGAGAAACAAAAGAAGCTGCCCTTTGTGTGGAGCTGATCACAATCTTCGCGACTGCACGAGGTGCATGAAGTGCAAGAAGGACGGACATTGGGCTTTTGAATGCCCTGACAATCAAAAGGCAGACTGAGACGGTGAGAGCGGAGAGCAGGAGATCGAGGGGATCCCGGCTGAGCGAGCACCAACCGCTGCAAAGGGAAGTAAACATTTACTAATATCACACGCACACACACACACACACATACAAATACACTGATAATGCTCTCTGCAATGAAGAAAAAGTTGCACCTCTTTGTGTGTTTCTGAAACAAACAGAGATGATTCTGATAAATGTTTGATGATGTATAGCAGTAAGGGATTTTTGAACATGCCTAAATATCCCATGCTAGTTGAGGGAACGATGATTACATTTTTAGTTGATTCAGGTGTGACACGATCTGTATTGCGACCATGTGACTTGCCATGCAAACCAGTGTTAACAAACAAAACACATGGCTCCGTGTCAGTGTCAGGGCATTATATTACAGAACGGTTCACTGTGAGACAGAAGGAGGGCGCGTGCTGAGACATGCATTTTTAACCTCAGCGACGTGTCCAGTGCCCGTTCTAGGCCGAGATTTAATGTGCAAATTAAATTTGGTTTTGGTTGCAGACCCCTCTGGCATTATTGTGAGAGAGGGGGAACCAATGTATTTGAAAACAGAGCCACAATGGGCGTACAAATGGCACATAACCGAGAGTGAATGGGCAAAAACAGTGTGTGAATTGGGGAAAAATAGAACGCTGTCATTTGATACAGATTTTATGATGCCTGACAATTTGCATTGCACGTCACATGTCGTAACAGAACGAGATCAATACTATGAAAAAGAGTGGTTTGGGGAAGAGAATGACACTTTGAAACTTGATCAAATGTTTTGGACTAAGAAAGTGTGTGCAATTTCAGTCTGCTTGTCAGAAAACCAGCTTTCTCTCTATGTGATAGCAGGGGATTGTGTTCCTCACATATCAGTTTCAAAGGGAAACAGACAGGCCTGGGGAGAAGTGGGAGTGTTTGTGAAAAACTGTGTTGAAACAACTGACTGGAGGGAGTTTGATGAGACTGTACAGTACAGGGAGAAACTGGGGGCGTTTAGATCTGAATGCAAGCATGAAATTGGGGTAGAGCGGATAGTGACCGCCATTGATAAACACACAAACGAAACTAAATGCCTGACAGATATTTGTGCTTTGGACATACACCCCGCATTAGCAGAGGTGCCCTCTGAGCTGTGGGCAAGGCACAAATATGATGTGCGAACCGGTGATAATAACCCCAAAATCAGATTATAGACCTTGTCAACCACAATATCCGCTGAAGACGGAGGCGATTTTAGGCATAGAAAGTTTTTTGAATCATTGTTGAAAGAAGGCATAATTGTGCATGTGACAATTCACCGGTGCGAACCCCTATCTTTCCTGTGAAAAAGATAAGAGATAAGGGTCAACGCACTGAATGGCGTTTTGTGCAGGACCTGCAGGCTATGAATTCAGCTGTCAGACCGAGGGCTGCCACAGATCCAAACCCATACACAACCACAAATTCCACAGAACGCCACATTCTTTTCCGTGGTGGATTTGGCAATTGCATTTTTCAGTGTACCAGTAGACAGTGCATATTGGTTTGCATTCAATTTTAAAGAAAAAGGGTATACATTTACAAGATTGTGTCAGGGCTATTGTGAATCACCAACAATTTACAATGAGGCGCTCAGACGGAGGCTTGAAAATGTAACTCTGACAGATGGATCAGCCTTGCTTCAATATGTTGATGGCATTTTGATTTGTGCTAAAGACGAAATAACACGTGTGAAAGACACTGTGGCTCTCCTGAGGCATTTAGCGCAGGAGGGTCACAAGGTCAGCAAAAGTAAACTGCAGTTTGTAAAACAGTAAGTCACATTTTTGGGTCACGTGATATCTGCTAACACTAAATCACTGTCTGGTAAACGGGTGCAGGCAATAGCTGAGGTACCGAAACCAACCACACAGAAACAAATGTTGTCATTTTTGGGAATGTGCTCTTACTGTAGGACATTTATTCCCAATTATGCGATTCTTGAGCAACCCCTGAGAGCCCTGACAACAGGGAAGGAGTTGAGGTCATGTGATAAGATTGATTGGACGGGGGAGGCTGAGAAGGCTTTTGGAGATATGAAGGCCCAGTTAGCTACAGCCCCAATGCTGGGCCTGCCTGTACCAACTAACCTGTTTATCCAGATGGTAGATGAGAAAAGTGGATTTATGTCTTCTGTTCTTTTGCAGCATCACGGAGATAGACTGCGTCCGGTGGGGTATTTTTCCAGCAAATCAGATCCGGTTGCAGCAGGGCTGCCGCACTGTCTCAGGGCAGTGGCAGCTGCTGAGCAGGCCGTGATGGCCTCTAGAGAATTTGTGGGGTATTCTGACGTGACATTAATGGTCCCGCACGCCGTGACGATGATCCAGCAAGAACAGAAGACGTCACATTTATCAACAGCTCGATGGCTAAGATATCATACAATTTTGTTAGATATGCCAAATATAACGATTAAGCGTTGTACTGTGTTGAATCCTGCCACCCTCCTCCCAACGGAGGAGGATAGGGAGGAACATCATTGCTGTTTGACTGCACTTGAACAGGTGTGCACCCCGCGTCCTGACCTTTTGGAGACACCGCTTGAAAACTGTGACAATGTCCTCTTTGTGGATGGCTCTGCTTTCAGAGACCAGCAGACAGGTTCGAACAGAGTGGGTTACGTGATAACCAGTGAATTTGACACTTTGACTTCTGGCACACTGCCATCAAACTATTCAGCTCAAGCGGCGGAGCTCGTAGCCCTGACAGAAGCATGCACGCTGATGGAGGGTAAGAGTGTAACGATTTACACAGACTCGTGTTATGCGTTCGGGGTTGCGCACAATTTTGGGGCGCTGTGGAAACACAGAACATTTCAGAAATGTAATTCTGAATGCTAATCTTGTGTCTAATCTGCTAGACGCAATTCTCTTGCCTGAACAGATTGCTCTCTGTAAATGCGCAGCGCATACTAACAACAAAGATTTTATTTCAACAGGAAACGCGAGAGCAGACGCAGCAGCGAAGCAGACAAAAGAACCAGAATGTCTTTTGCTATCTGAAATAAACATGAATGCTTTGTCTTCTTTACAGAGTTTGCAGACTTTTGCCACAACAGCGGAGAAGCAGCTGTGGAAACGATGTGGCCGTACTGTTCAAAATGAAGTGTGGATGAGTGAGGATGGCAAGCCTTGTTTACCCCGACATTTTTTCGCACATTATGCTAAGTGGCTACATGGTTATGATCACGTAGCCAAAGGGGGAATGATATCACAGATGAGAGATTCGTGGTTTACCAAAGGGTTTACAGCGTTTGCTGACAATTTTTGCAAAATATGCGTCATTTGCAACACACACAATGTGGCAAGAGGAGTGAAAATGTTCAAGCATCTCACCCACCGCCGACAGGACCGTTTGAGTATCTCATGATGGATTTCATTGAGTTGAGTCCGTGTGAGGGAAAGAAGTACTGCTTGGTGATGGTTGACATGTGGTCAAAATGGGTCGAGGTGTTCCCAACCTCAAGGCAAGACGCAGCAGCAGTGGCCAAGGCCCTGCTGACTGACATTATTCCCAGATGGGGAATTCCAAGAAAGATCAGCTCAGACAATGGGACACATTTTGTGAATGAGGCAATAAAACAAGTGGGTCAGTTTTTGGGAATAGACATGAGGACACATTGCAGTTACCATGCCGCTTCGGGCGGAGCAGTGGAACGTGAGAAGGCAACAATCAAAAACAAATTGGCAAAGTGTTGTGAGGACACTGGACTCACATGGGTAAAGGCCCTGCCTATTGTGTTAATGTACACACATATGAGAAAAAGACCCAAGCGAATTTAAGCCCATTCGAAAATGTCTTTGGAAGACCACCGTTTATGGGCATGGAAGGGGGTAAACAACAGCTTCCTTCCACAGATTTGTGTGAACATGATATGTTGAATTACTGCAAAGAAATGTCGTCTCTGTTATCTAATGTCTGTGTGCAGGTGAAGGCGGCTCAAGGGAAACTCCTTTACATGACATCGAACCAGGTGATTTCGTGGTGATACGAGACCTGAGAAGGAAGAGCTGGAAGGCCAAAATGTGGCTAGGACCGTTCTTGGTGTTATTGACGACCCACACGGCCGTGAAGGTAGGAGGGCGACGTGGGTTCACGCGAGCCACTGCAGGAGAGTCCTGCCAGCGGTCAAGGGAGAGGAGCCGGGGGCACATGTCGGTGCTGGCAGAGGTCAAATTCTACATCAGTTGCCACCATCAACTCAGGACCAGGGTCACTTGCCAAGGCAGGCTGCTACTACCCAGCTCTGATGAATGTGGGGACATCTGTGTATTTACCGGGTAGTGAACATGAGGAAAAGGATAGACAGAAAAGAGTTAATTCTGTGATAGGAACATTACCAGACAAATATAACGGTTATGTTTTGTCAGATCCATGGACAACACCTGGGGCAATGTAGGTTGGTCTGTTTTCCTGGGGGTGGGGACAGTGACGATAAACAAGATCAATGGGTTAGCGTGAACTGTATTAGCTATAGCCAGTAGCACTGAACATGCTTTGACAATGGTAAATGAAGAAGTGAAACAGATCAGAGATGCAGTTATCCAGAACAGATTGGCCTTAGACATGTTTTTGGCGAGTTTATAATGTAATAATTTTCTCATAATGTAAAAATTGTTATTACATTATGAGCTCAAGATGTTATTACATTTTGAGAAAATCATCACATCATGAACATTTTATTATAATAATAATAATAATAATAATAATGAGTTGCTACACATGCTAATAACAGCATGCAAAGCACCTTATGCTGGAGTCCAGTGATGCTGGATTTTTTAATAGAGAAATTCCAGAGAAGCACAGCTCTTTGCTAATTGCTTAATTGACCTATCGGTAAGCGCCGCCGCCCTTAGTTACTGTTGCTAACTCGGGCAAACAAACGGAGTTGCTAACTGTCTTACAATGACAGCTGTCAGTGTGAAAACCTTATCCCAAGATGTTTTTAATACATTTTGGACACAGAAGGACCACCTCTCGTCGAGGAGCATTCAAGTGGGATATATAAAAGATTTTAAAATAAATATGGTGGGTAACGAGATTAATTAGGAAGTGAGGGTTTACAGATCTCAATGCAAGTTGGAGAAGTCTCATGTTACGGTCGTCACGATCAACATCCAGGATCAACACTGTTCATGTAAGATTTAATTCATTTACATTTAACCAGCTTAATATGGAGAGGCGCTGAAATGTCGACCTCACTAACTTTAATGAGAGTATGACAATGAACGTTTCGTCTTCATTGGGATTGGGGTTGAATCCTTAGGGAACCAGGTTACTGCGCCCACATCACTGGATTAATACACCATGTGAACCTGCTGCGTACCACAGATGAACAATCATGCACTTGTTTTGGGTTTAGGAAATTCCATTGCCCATCCTCTCCGGATCCCTGGAATCAGTGTTACAGTACCCCAGGCACATCATTTTACCATTTCTGTAGCATAAACACCATCAAACCGATGAGAGCTTCAGATCTTCCAGTGTTTCTCTATGGCGCTGAAACCTAAAGATGTCCGAGTTCCGGTCCCAGCGCAACTAATACTCAACTGCCATTGGCTCATATGCGTTCGAGGGGAGGGGCTTATCGAAAGGTCAGTTCTTCGGCCCGATAAGGACATTCTGTGTGCAATATCGGATATTGTTCTACATACTTTACCTTAAGGCAGATTGCACCAGAGCAACTTCTTTCCTTGTTTTCTCCAGTTCACAACAAGCTCACTGGATCCAGCAGGATTCACTTGGTAGTCTTATGATCGTCTTATTTGAGAATAAAATAACATATCTGATTAAGTATTTTATATACGTCCAGCAAAATAGGCAACTCAAAAGTAATTAAATATGTATTTTAAACACGTATAGTTATTGTAGCTGGTGGAGGAGCTCAGAATCAGTGTGATCACACAGACGAGGATGATATGATCGGATCTGATGTGAATCCACTGATATGATTGGATGCTGTAACGTTAGATACGTAACAAGCTCCTGATAGTATTCTTAGTAGAAATACCTTGCATTTATAATGTAGTTCACCACATAAATCAAATGTATAAATGTATTTTGATTCATGCTCAAGTACTATGTAGGATTTAATCCAGTTGAATAATGAGACGGCATCATTCAGACAATAGGTTCACTGGTTGCTTTTCATAAACGAGCTCTACAATATCCATGTGTTAAAGAGGAGGCCGGCTGCGGCTCATGAGCCTGATTTCTGTGGTGTCGGTTTATTCAGGATCAGCAAGACAGGTTAGGTCTTTATAGTAGATATTGTCTATATACACCGATCAGGCATAACATTATGAGCACTGACAGGTGAAGTGAATAACACTGATGATCTCTTTATCACGGCACCTGTTAGTGGGTGGGATATATTAGGCAGCAAGTGAACATTTTGTCCTCAAAGTTGATGTGTTAGAAGCAGGAAAAACGGGCAAGCGTGAGGATTTGAGCGAGTTTGACAAGGGCCAAATTGTGATGGCTAGACGACTGGGTCAGAGCATCTCCAAAACTGCAGCTCTTGTGGGGTGTTCCCGGTCTGCAGTGGTCAGTATCTATCAAAAGTGCTCCAAGGAAGGAACAGTGGTGAACCGGAGACAGGGTCATGGGCGGCCAAGGCTCATTGATGCACGTGGGGAGTGAAGGCTGGCCCGTGTGGTCCGATCAAACAGACGAGCTACTGGAGCTCAAACTGCTCAAGAAGTTAATGCTGGTTCTGATAGAAAGGTGTCAGAATACACAGTGCATCACAGTTTGTTGTGTATGGGGCTGCATAGCCGCAGACCAGTCAGGGTGCCCATGCTGACCCCTGTCCACCGCCGAAAGCACCAACAGTGGCACGTGAGCATCAGAACTGGACCACGGAGCAATGGAAGAAGGTGGCCTGGTCTGATGAATCACGTGTTCTTTTACATCACGTGGATGGCAGGGTGATTTTCAATAAAGATATGAAATAAAGATGGCTTTAAGTTTTTCAGGTGGGTCTAACAGTAGGTTATTATTCAGGTAAGAAATATTACAGAAATTAATCACATGTAAAATAACATTAGATAGTCTTCATTGTAAAAATTAAATACAGATTAATGCTTAAAAAGTTACAAAAGTTATTCCGTCAAGAGCAGAGAGTGATTTGTCTTTTGCTCTTTGATGAACATGACAGACAGCATCAGGAATATTAGGCTGCTGTCCCTTTAAGAGTTTACGCACGGATCCAATGACTGTGTTTAACTGAACACTCGCCAAGACGGGCATTTTGACATCATTGTGTGTGTATTTGAGCGCTTAAGCGCAGTAACACACTCATTTTGACATCATTGTGTGTGTATTTGAGCGCTTAAGCGCAGTAACACTCATTTTGACATCATTGTGTGTGTATTTGAGCGTTTAAGCGCAGTAACACATTAATTTTGACATCATTGTGTGTGTATTTGAGCGCTTAAGCGCAGTAACACTCATTTTGACATCATTGTGTGTGTATTTGAGCGCTTAAGCGCAGTAACACACTCATTTTGACATCATTGTGTGTGTATTTGAGCGCTTAAGCGCAGTAACACATTCATTTTGACATCATTGTGTGTGTATTTGAGCGCTTAAGCGCAGTAACATTAATTTTGACATCATTGTGTGTGTATTTGAGCGTTTAAGCGCAGTAACACACTCATTTTGACATCATTGTGTGTGTATTTGAGCGCTTAAGCGCAGTAACATTCATTTTGACATCATTGTGTGTATTTGAGCGCTTAAGCGCAGTAACACATTCATTTTGACATCACTGTGTGTGTATTTGAGCGCTTAAGCGCAGTAACACATTCATTTTGACATCACTGTGTGTGTATTTGAGCGCTTAAGCGCAGTAACACACTCATTTTGACATCATTGTGTGTGTATTTGAGCGCTTAAGCGCAGTAACACATTCATTTTGACATCATTGTGTGTGTATTTGAGCGCTTAAGTGCAGTAACACATTCATTTTGACATCACTGTGTGTGTATTTGAGCGCTTAAGCGCAGTATCTATCAAAAGTGCTCCAAGGAAGGAACAGTGGTGAACCGGAGACAGGGTCATGGGCCAAGGCTCATTGATGCACGTGGGGAGCGAAGGCAGGCCGTGTGGTCCGATCAAACAGACGAGCTACTGTAGCTCACACTGCTCAAGAAGTTAATGCTGGTTCTGATAGAAAGGTGTCAGAATACACAGTGCATCAGTTTGTTGTGTATGGGGCTGCATAGCCGCAGACCAGTCAGGGTGCCCATGCTGACCCCTGTCCACCGCCGAAAGCACCAACAGTGGCACGTGAGCATCAGAACTGGACCACGGAGCAGTGGAAGAAGGTGGCCTGGTCTGATGAATCACGTGTTCTTTTACATCACGTGGATGGCCGGGTGATTTTCAATAAAGATATGAAATAAAGATGGCTTTAAGTTTTTCAGGTGGGTCTAACAGTAGGTTATTATTCAGGTAAGAAATATTAGAGAAATTAATCACATGTAAAATAACATTAGATAGTCTTCATTGTAAAAATTAAATACAGATTAATGCTTAAAAAGTTACAAAAGTTATTCCGTCAAGAGCAGAGAGTGATTTGTCTTTTGCTCTTTGATGAACATGACAGACAGCATCAGGAATATTAGGCTGCTGTCCCTTTAAGAGTTTACGCACGGATCCAATGACTGTGTTTAACTGAACACTCGCCAAGACGGGCATTTTGACATCATTGTGTGTGTATTTGAGCGCTTAAGCGCAGTAACACACTCATTTTGACATCATTGTGTGTGTATTTGAGCGCTTAAGCGCAGTAACACTCATTTTGACATCATTGTGTGTGTATTTGAGCGTTTAAGCGCAGTAACACATTAATTTTGACATCATTGTGTGTGTATTTGAGCGCTTAAGCGCAGTAACACTCATTTTGACATCATTGTGTGTGTATTTGAGCGCTTAAGCGCAGTAACACACTCATTTTGACATCATTGTGTGTGTATTTGAGCGCTTAAGCGCAGTAACACACTCATTTTGACATCATTGTGTGTGTATTTGAGCGTTTAAGCGCAGTAACACTCATTTTGACATCATTGTGTGTATTTGAGCGCTTAAGCGCAGTAACACACTCATTTTGACATCATTGTGTGTGTATTTGAGCGCTTAAGCGCAGTAACACACTCATTTTGACATCATTGTGTGTGTATTTGAGCATTTATGCGCAGTAACACTCATTTTGACATTATTGTGTGTGTATTTGAGCGTTTATGCGCAGTAACACTCATTTTGACATCATTGTATGTGTATTTGAGCGCTTAAGCGCAGTAACACATTCATTTTGACATCATTGTGTGTGTATTTGAGCGTTTAAGCGCAGTAACACACTCATTTTGACATCATTGTATGTGTATTTGAGCGCTTAAGCGCAGTAACACATTCATTTTGACATCACTGTGTGTGTATTTGAGCGCTTAAGCGCAGTAACACATTCATTTTGACATCATTGTGTGTGTATTTGAGCGCTTAAGCGCAGTAACACATTCATTTTGACATCATTGTGTGTGTATTTGAGCGCTTAAGCGCAGTAACACATTCATTTTGACATCACTGTGTGTGTATTTGAGCGCTTAAGCGCAGTAACACATTCATTTTGACATCACTGTGTGTGTATTTGAGCGCTTAAGCGCAGTAACACATTCATTTTGACATCACTGTGTGTATTTGAGCGCTTAAGCGCAGTAACACATTCATTTTGACATCACTGTGTGTGTATTTGAGCGCTTAAGCGCAGTAACACATTCATTTTGACATCATTGTGTGTGTATTTGAGCGCTTAAGCGCAGTAACACTCATTTTGACATCATTGTGTGTGTATTTGAGCGCTTAAGCGCAGTAACACACTCATTTTGACATCATTGTGTGTGTATTTGAGCGCTTAAGCGCAGTAACACACTCATTTTGACATCATTGTGTGTGTATTTGAGCGCTTAAGCGCAGTAACACACTCATTTTGACATCATTGTGTGTGTATTTGAACGTTTATGCGCAGTAACACACTCATTTTGACATTGTGTGTGTATTTGAGCGTTTATGCGCAGTAACACACTCATTTTGGTACTTGTGATTCACAAGCTGTTTGATTATATATGTATGCTTATATAGATCAGTGTCGCTTTTGGTGTGAGCGTGAAACCGGGCTGGGCAGCCTACCTGGGGGTATTCCAGAAAGCAGGTTATGTGACATACCCGGGTAAGTTTAAGAGTAAGTACGCGGATAACCTCAACTTTCGGTTCCAAAAACGGAGGTAACTTTCAGGGTATGTAAGTAGCCATAGCAACTCACTCTCTGAACATCACCTGTGAGTAACCATAGCAACTCACTCTCTGAACATCACCTGTGAGTAACCATAGCAACTCACTCTCTGATCAGGGTTAGTTTGCTTAAGAGTTATTCAGATGCGTGTTATATAATTAATATAGTTATATTAATATAACTAAATTTGTTATATAGTTACAGTTATAATATACAATATTATATATTAATTCTAAAGCACTATTATAACAAGGTAATGTTTAAATGTTAGTTCAATTGAAATATATTTATTATTTATTTTATTGTCATCTCACACATGGATCTGCATTCAATGAATTAGCATCAAACAAACAATATAATCCTTATTCTCAGTGAATAAAGATTACTTATTAAATGAAAAGATCGAAAATATGATTGCACAACCACCAAATATGTGGCGATGTGCACTAAGTAGGTTATGTAAATCGCCATTAAACAAAAGAAGAGGAAGTAGAATGGCACGCTTTATCCTAGCGTCTGTTTCCATGGTGAATCATCGATTCGTCGCTCTGTTGAGAATGTCTTGTGTGTTAACCGGGAACATACTCTGGGTTGTCCAAACTTACTCACAGATGTGTTTGTGGAACCAGCACACCTCGAGTAAGCAAGATTTGGGTTAATCAACCAGGAGTTCAGGGTATATGTGACGGTAAGTTAACCTTGCTTTCTGGAACACCCCCAGAACCTCCCTGATAGTGTTAACAAAAGCAAATGTGACAAAAATGCAATCGTACCCATGCCATTTCAGCTTGTGTTTTGAACTCTTGTCTTTGAGCTCTTTCATCGTGACCCCTCTTTCACGGGATTCGCACCCGAGCTCGTAGAGATTTTTAGATGGATGCCGAGGCTTTTTAGGTCGGGTAGATTCTGCGATCTTTGTTTGCTGGCTTCCATGGCAACAATACGCTGTGTTTTCCTCCAACTGGCAGCCTGTGGTGTTGAAACACTATTGGGTGAACTGGCGGTGTGTGTTATCACACAGACCAAAACACAAACAGACATTCACACACGGACCGCACATCTCCAAGCAGAATAACTGGCTGTAGCTTTGCTTTTTGAGGAACGAGTGTGTGAACTAAAGCATGTTTACTACATATCAAACATATTATGGTGTTTTTGTGCTTTAGTACAGTCATAACTTACACACAGCACCTTTAATGTTAATCAAACGACAAAAGAAAACAAGAGAATCAGTGCTCTTCAATAAGAATCAATGTATATTTAATTCATACAGTGAAGACCATGCAATGTTTTACATTACTTGATTCAGTTTCTGTATGGTAGGCTATTATTATTAGTAGGATAAATTGTTCATTTCACACACACATAGTAGAGGAAATCGGAGCACACTGAGGAAACCCAAGCACACACACACACACACACACACACAGAAAGGACTCCTGGTTCAGCTGGAGGCGACAGTGCTACCCACTGAGCCACCGTACCGCCTGTCTCAGCACTCATCTGAATGAGTGCTGCAGGAAACCTCCTTTTATACCGGAGTGGCACATGCAAATCACACCCGCCTGTTCTCATTTCTCATTTCAGAGGTCTGTGGGACTACATCGACACATGGGCGTCGGAAGCAAAAAACATGTGGGTGGGTCCTCCCCAGAAAATGTGTACTGGAGTAAATGCCATTTACATTAAGTGCAAATCGCCCGCCTTGTTTACTAAACGTCAGACAAAATTACGGAAGACTCCAAGTTATCCATAGCAGTAATACTGTAGAGGTGAGACACGTGGAAGAAAGCTGACCCGCTCAAATCCGCCTTTTGCCGAACTCGCTCTACTCCCTTTTCCCATCACATATCAGATCAGAAAGGCATTTATTTTCAATAAAAATGAAGAAAACATTCGAAAAGTGGAAATAAAGTGTCTAACGTGTGTTTAATAATGAAGTGTTTATTGGTAGGTGAACAGAGACGGCTGAATTAGAGACGGCAAAAGTGAGCGGGTCCAATATCATTGGTCTTAAAAAGTGGGTCTTGTCCCGTCCACACACACACACAATGGTTCAGACGCCCATGCATCGGCACAACGTCAAAGATAGGGAACTGGAATTATACTTCTTTTTTTTTAAATGCAACAATCACAGGCTGTTTTTCACAGAATAAAACAAACGCAAATCTAAAGAAGACTAGTGGTTTATTACTGATAACTGGATGTTTGTGGATTGAGAGAATATGTTTCCTCAGAGTATCACAGTCACAGACGATACACCGAGCTCTGTCGGCAGATGTGCTTTTAGCTCTGAAGTCTAAAAACAATTCAACTCTTTTTATACAATGACCTACAGTAGCCGGAGTGAATGGCTGGAACACACTACATGACTTTTGCCCAGATTCAACAAGTCAGCCTGTTGGCAGATTTCACAGAACATCCGGTGTGTGTGTGTTTCTGCATGAGTTTGTGTCTGGAAGGACTTGACAGCCTGAAGTGTTTGATCCTCAGCCGTTTAGTGCATCATGTCCGGGGTTTTAAAATCGGTTCAGATTTAGAAAGTCCTGTAGTGTGTTCCAGCTTATAAAGTATAATAAAGTCTCTTTATCGTCCGGACACATCATGCTCTGTGTGTCATTCAGGCCAACACACCACCAATGATGACAGCAACTACGACTCCAAGCAGCACACAACAGATAATAATCAAGCTTTTCTTCTGGATTTCAAAAAACAAAACATGGGGAAACATTCCAGGCAGCATGAACAGGAGAAAAGAAGAGTTACTGCAGTGACCCAGGCAGAAATGTCACTGCATATCTAAAGATTCGTGGAGAGCAGTTTGAGGATGTTGGGGTTTTTCTTTGAATTTACAGATAATGAGACATGCCTATACACCACTTATAGACCGATGTAATCTGTTGAGAAATGGTGCAGCTATAACACGTGTTGACTAAGAGGAAGCAGCTCAACCCCGCTCTCCACGACGGCATCATGTTGAATGTAAGATCCGTCATCCCGGCTCTCTTCCCAATGGATTGCAAACATGCCACAACACAGTAAGTCATGCTGAGCAGACATGTAACACACAGCGATACAAAACACAACGCAAGCAGAAGTTGGGAAATAAATAGTGCCTATAAAAGTATTCCCCCTCAGCGGTGTGTGTGGAGCAGCAGAATATCACCGGGGCAAGCAAGCGGTGGATTTCTTATCAGTCACGTAAACAGCTCAGTGGGGATCATTTGTGTGTAATCCACTGATCACAGTATAAATGTGCCTGAGCACTGAGGCAGAACATACACACTGCGTCCGAAATCAAAACTTCCCTACTATATAGTATGCGAAAAACAGTACGCCAACAGAGTAGTATGTCCGAATTCACAGTACTGGAAAAACAGTAGGCGTAAAGTCCCCGGATGACCTACTGAATCCGGCGAGATTCTGAAGTGTGTTCGATGGACACTTTACTATCCCATGAGGCCACGGGAGAGGATTTGTGAATGACAGTGAAGCGTCACATGATAACGACAACATGGCGGATGTAGTACGTCCGGATAGAACATCCTTTTTTAACGGTCGCAAGTATTTGAATGAAGTTCAAATTCAAATGTAGTGTCTACTCAGACAGTACACGATTTCAGACAAAGCTCCAGTGTCCTCCTGGAAGTTTGTGTGTATTTGTTGAGTTGGGAAGTCATAATTACAACATCAGATGAGTTCATGTCATTTTGGTCAGAGCAAGATGGCGATGTTTCTACAAAACATTCAGCAATATTTTAAAGGTGCTGTATGTAGGATTGAAATGGGTACTGCAGTCCAAATTAAAACCCCCCTCCGTCAGACTCGACGCTCACGCGGGTTGCCAGATTGAGGACACGCAACAGGAGCGAGCGCAATTGACAATGGAAGGCGAGGAGACTCTCACACTGTAAGCTGATGAGTTGATTGATTTATGATGAGCTTTTCACTGTTATACGGTAGGGGGCGCTGTTACACATCTTCTGAAAGAGTACAGAATCTCCTGATCAAAACACAGGCGAAGAAGAAGCAGAAACAAGCGATCTCATATGTAATCAGATGCACATGTAAAATAACGCGATCATCAAACATTAAACGGCATATAAATCAAAACGGCCTAATGTTACTGAGTGAAATGTCGCCCCAGGACGACTATAGGACTGTGAAGCTTTGATGGACTCCGTCTACTCCATCTGTGTTTGATCATCTGAATCACATCTGGATGGAGTCTTTGACCAAAACGTGATTTTCTCAGCTTTTGGCTCAATGTTGCTTTTTTATGAAACTTACCCTCATTCAAGTGTTGATAAAAAAAAATTAATGCATGAAGCGAGAATAAAACAGGTTTTTTTGTTTAAAACATTGCATTGCATGTGTGGGGGCCATGAAACTTGTGAAAATGATCAAAAACACTTGCGGGCAAAGAGTTAATGTAAATAATAAAAAAAAAGACGTCATTCATTCCAACAAAATTACCAACAATACAGATGCTGCATCTTTTGCGCTTACCATATTTGTTATGGGAGACTGCTAAACATGATTCAGCGAGAGCGAAACTGAGCTTTGTGACCATCAGACGAATTGCCATGTCCAAGCATAAAGCCAACGCCAAACAGGAATGGCTTAACACAGCAGTGGTGATGTTCTGGAGAGCCAAAGTCAGAGTCCAGAGCTCGACAAACAATGAAGAAAACATCTTTGCACATCTGGCCACGGCTAAAGAGAGCAACTGGCAAGGCTCGAAATTGCGACCATTTTGGTCGCATATGCGCCCGAAATTGAATCTGTGCGATCTCAAAAAATATTTGGGAGCATTCATGCGAGTGCAAATAATTGAGGTGCGACCTGTTTTCATTTCTCTACAAAACGTTCATTTATTACTGCACAGTATGTGCCCGCTGTGAGATGATACAGTGACCGATCCACCGTTCTATAAATAACCAATTAAACTTCATCTTTACGCTCTTAACTTTAAAGCAGACTTCAGGCAACGGCGCTCCGTTGTCACGTGACAGGGAGCTAACCAGCACCAGAGCCGTTGAAAAACAGAGTTACGACACTCCCATAGACTTCCACAGGAACTGAGGAATGCGGAAGTAAAGCGTGTCACGGAGCGACCAATAGTTCCAAACAACCATTAGTTCCAGCATTGAACCCCATTCATTTCAGTGTATCTCAAGCACACTCGCTGGCACATTGATGAAATCACTGCATATTTTGAGATTTTATGGCATTAGTTGACCTCTCAGGAATATTGAAAGAAGTGGTATTTTATGAAGCGCGTTAGAGTTAATGTTCATTGTTATATAATAGATCTTTAGACTCTAACTGCAGTTAGATAACGTGAGCAGCACTGCAACAGCTACTATATCCAGATGCTATCTATCATATTTCATAAGTTTTTGGTCTCTCTGAGCTCTTTCTGTCGAATGCGTTTCTATGAAGTAGCCCATTCGAGGAATAACGTATCTAGCGCCTGGATATAAAGAGTTGAATTAAATTGGTTGCCCTGTTATTTTTTAAACACTATTTAAAACTTCTTTCTTGGGTTAAATTCTGTATATGCTAGAATCATTCATTTATATTCACCTGTTGTGTATGCTTATGTGAGTATCATAAAATAACATTCGGACGTTAACAACATTGAAATGATAAAAGAAATGACCACTATAACCAGTAGATGGCGGAAGAGGAACACTTATTGGCTCATTAGCCTTTTTTTTCTCTTTTTTTTTTATGAATTTTTATAGATTATCAAATCACTATTATAACATTAAAATATCTATTTTTGTTACTTTATTTGTACTGAAGTGTTAAATATATAGTCTAATTGTAGGGAAAATCACAAAGTCTCATGAAAAACAAAAACTTCTGACTAAACTTCACAATAAATCTTTATTTAAAGCGTGTCTGTGCTTTGTTTGTTATGATGAGAGGATTTGTAGATAATGTAAAACGTAAACTTGCACTAAAATTCATTCAGCGTTTTGAGACTGTATAAAACGTATTTTGATCGATATGGATTCTCATTCCCATAAATTAAACATATGATTGGTCATTATTTTCAACAGAAATGCCCGTGATTGGCTACAACACTCAATGCTGTAAAATCATGCACTCACATGACCCAAATAAAATAACCAGATATCACTCAAGAAAAACATTAATGTTGTCTCTTCTTTATCTCTCCCCAGAATAAAATGCTACCGATGCACATATTGTGTTAATATTTACCAGAAACTGCTGCAAATATAGTGAAACTGCTGTCTGTCCTGCTTAATCCTATTCAAACTGATTGACAGCGCGGAGTTGTTTGGAACTATTGAGCGCTCTATGAACCACGTGACCACGGGCGGCGCGATCAAAGCGTGTCGCGACTCTCTTGTTCTATGGCTCTGACTAGCGCGCAAAATGTAAAGAGCTGAAGAAGATAAATGTTTTTTTGAAGGGGCAAGTGAAAGAGCCAGATTAAAACGATTAAAAAATAACTAAGCAATCACCAAAGCATGAGAATTCTGAATTTATTTAATTTAGTGTAAGTGGCGATTGATGGTGGATAATGTTACTGACAGTGAGGTTGCGCTGTTGAGGCTCGCGCTGCCTCTGAGGAGAACTCAAATCAGATCAGTGCAGCAGCACACACAAAGGTTAAAAACGTGACACTGATTTCATACAACAGTTCAATAAACAGTTAAAATCAAGTCACTAACACTTTAGACGCAATATTGACTGTTTTTGTTCTGTTTCAGCAGTGAAAATAGTTCAAAGATCACAGCAGAACCACAGCGCGTCTCACAGCAACACTTTCATTAATGAATGATTCAGCGTTTTGAATCGGTTGAGTCAAAGATTCAATGACTCATTCATAAACAACTGCCTCGTTCTTGAATGAATCGACTCAATGACTCACTCATTAAGCCGGTCACCTGCCGCCCCCTACTGGCGGTTTAGTGTCATGTTTAAAGTATCATTCTTTCCAACATTTTTTATTTGTATATTCAAAATATATTTAAAACAATCTCATAACATTATTCAATGCAATTATAATTTCTCAGTGTAAATGATTTAATTTGACTGGCAACAGCCCTATAGTGTCTTATTATACTAATTTATTGATCAAATTTAATAATTTAAAATGAAATACGTAGCATACATTTAATAAGATTAGGGGAAAATGCCATTTATAAAAGGTTAAAAAAAAAGCCCTCAGGGTAAATATCACAAATATGCAGATTGAAATAGGCTATGATAACACAAAAATACTTTTTTTCCAGACAAGCAACTTTTTTATTCTGACAACTGAATGATTTATTTGCACGACACACACACACACACACACACACACACACACATATTTAAACATTATATAATATAATATATAAATATTTTAGTTGTGGTGCTCCTAACTTTTTGAAGTACCAGTGCTACAAAGTAAAAAAGTTAATTTCAAGCCCTGTACTGTATCCACACAGAATCACTGCAAATGACTGATATGGGTATAATTACTGCAAAAAATGATGACATTTCTGTAATAAAAATTTTTTGTTGATCAAATTAAAAAAAAAAGTCCAGAAAGTGAATACTTTTTCTAGGCACTGTACACCGTAGGCCATCTCCCAAACCAGCTATTTTTTATCTTATTACACACTCAATCTGTACATAATTTCCCTTTGTTTTTAACAAAATCTGCTGAATCTATTGGCTATACCACACATAACAGAAGATGGAAACAGACAGGTGACGTCTCATGGTTAGCTCAGTCCGATGGCTAGAGAGATGATGAGGATGAGGAGACAGACGGACACACAGCTGCCTATCAGGATCAGCTTCTGTGGAGGACATGGACAGAGAGCACAGGTCTTCACTTCGGCCCATCGATTCATGATATAATCACAACAGAGGCTGGTTGCACCGTTTCTTCTCAAGGCAGAGCGTAGCCAGTAGGTCGTAAGCTCTCGTAATGTGCGGTCACGTGATGTGATGTGACGTTCACCCTCAGCGAGCGGACGTTGAGCTGAACGCTGTGAATTTATTAGCATTGAGTTAGGCTGAAACTGGCTAAACTCGCTCGCAAATTACAGCCAGTCCTCGAATATTAGCTTGACTGTTCATTGATATAAAATCAAAATGCCATTTATGCATGATAAACACAATATTTGAAAAGAATATCTGCGAAATGCCTCATCACTCATGTGACGCTGCAGGTTGGGCAACTGATATGATGTCAGGGGCAGGGGGCGTGGCTTCTGGCAGTGTTGACCCCGCCCACAGGGAGGGGCCTAGTTTATTCTTGTGCATTTGGAAAGCTTTTTACATTTATTAATGGAATAATTTACTGACGGATAAACAAAAACCTGAGACACCTCAATGGCTGAGAAAACAATGTTGACAGCACACAGACAGAGCTTCTCATAACAGAATACGGAGTGGGAATGAAAAGGGCGGGATGTGCACATGCTCATGCAGGACGGATGGCAGGCACTGCCGTATCGTTCACTCACCCGCCGCGTATTACTCTGGTACTTTACAGCCTTTGTGGTCTCCTGCACCGCGTCCCTAATGAAATCCACCGAGCGCTCCACATTATACTCTACACGCTCTATCATCTCTCCCTGACCACAGCAGAAGATGGACGGCACCAGAGGAGGAGGAGAGAGAAAGAGAAAGGTGATTTGACAGGAGTAATGGATGGGTTGCGATATCTCACCGTCCTGCTAGTCTTCTGGACTTTGACAGCTGCTTTGGTTTGCTCTTTGGCCGTTTCCACATATTCCTGAGCGCTGCAGACGTTCTTCTCTATATTGTTTATTAACTCTCCCTAAAAGAAGACAGGAAAATACAACTAATCCATTGATCGAAACACTAAACACAATCCTGCATTAGCAAATGTTGTAATTACCATTAACTAAGATTATTAAATGCTGTAGAAGTATTGTTCATAGTTGTTGTTAACTAAAGTTTATTGTGAATTGTCAGACCAGTTTCCTACGGTTCTCCCTCAGAAGACGCAGTACCGGAGTCCTCTGAACATACAATACACTTTCAGTGTTCTGCCCGAGACGGGCCGCTCCGTGAGGGCCGTGTTTAGTGAGGTGATACTGCGTAACAGAAATTAAAATGAGGAGCATTATAAGTATCTTGCTGACAACCCCAATGAAAACTCCTGTTACGGTGTTAAAAGATATACTCAATACCTTGACTTACTTTAATGTATCTGAGAACTGTGCTGAATATTATGCGTGATATCCTAGAGGGAGTTGCACAGTATGAAGTGAAACTGCTTTTTAAAATATGAGTCGCAATCTAATGTTTTCCATTCTTCAAAGATTGCCTTCAACTATGGCTATTTGGACAAGAATAACCGCCCAACTAAGGTCAACCTTCAACAGGCAGGAAACAGCACTGGACTCAATGCAAGTCAGACATGGTGTCTCATTAGGAACATCCCTCTCATATTTGGAGATAATCAGAGGAAGATCAGCACTGGCATTTGATGTTGCTCTGGTTCCCATATATACATTGTTGAAGTGTTGACTGTATTGGTCTTGATTTTCGGATTTCAAATTTTCTGTTGATGCCCATTGTTTTGCCAGAGCTAAGATTCTCGGTCTCAGTATCTCGGACAGCATGTTTATTGAAGCAACCGAGTGAACGAGCTGTCAGAAACAAGTGACGAAAGATGGGCGCGCTGCAGACATCTGCTGAGAGTTAACCTGGACACTAAAGAGTAAGCAGTTCACTGAGTTTGTACAGCTGATTGACACTTGCAGGACATTCCAAGCGTGCGGTTTCAGTCTGATGAACCGCATCAAGACAGATTCACTAGGCTACAATATTAATAAATACATATGTAGTAATAATACATGTATTTATTTTGTTTGACTGTTTACTGTAATAATAATAATTTTAATAATCCTTAAACAATTCATTATAATGTATAAAATAGCTATTGATTAGTTGACTGAAGCTTTACATTTTGTTTAGGTTAAGGTTAGGTTACTATTTTTGTGTATTAGTACAGGCCAGCAGAAAATAAGCAAAAACAGGGGAGTGTATATACCTAAACAAGGTCTATAATCACTAAATTGAAACTATACTATTTTTACTATTGTGGTGCCTTTGTGTTTTTAGATGCTGTTTTGAGAGAGGCCTTCCACAGACCTGCAGGGCCAGTCAAGCAGTATGATGTTGTGTATATACACCGATCAGGCATAACATTATGACCTAATATTGCGACAGCCCTGACCCGTCGAGGCATGGACTCCACTAGACCCCTGAAGGTGTGCTGTGGTATCTGGCACCAAGATGTTAGCAGCAGATCCTTTAAGTCCTGTAAGTTGCGAGGTGGGGCCTCCATGGATCAGACTTGTTTGTTCAGCACATCCCACAGATGCTCGATTGGATTGAGATCTGGGGAATTTGGAGGCCAAGTCAACACCTCAAACTCGTTGTTGTGCTCCTCAAACCATTCCTGAACCATTTTTGCTTTGTGGCAGGAGCATTATCCTGCTGAAAGAGCCACAGCCACCAGGGAATACCGTTTCCATGAAAGGGTGTACATGGTCTGCAACAATGCTTAGGTAGGTGGTACGTGTCAAAGTAACATCCACATGGATGGCAGGACCCAAGGTTTCCCAGCAGAACATTGCCTAAAGCATCACACTGCCTCCGCCGGCTTGCCTTCTTCCCATAGTGCATCCTGGGGCCATGTGTTCCCCAGGTAAGCCACGCACACACACCCGGCCATCCACGTGATGTAAAAGAAAACGTGATTCATCAGACCAGGCCACCTTCTTCCATTGCTCCGTGGTCCAGTTCTGATGCTCACGTGCCACTGTTGGCGCTTTCGGCGGTGGACAGGGGTCAGCATGGGCACCCTGACTGGTCTGCGGCTATGCAGCCCCATACACAACAAACTGCGATGCACTGTGTATTCTGACACCTTTCTATCAGAACCAGCATTAACTTCTTGAGCAATTTGAGCTCCAGTAGCTCGTCTGTTTGATCGGACCACACGGGTCAGCCTTCGCTCCTCACGTGCATCAATGAGCCTTGGCCGCCCATGACCCTGTCTCCGGTTCACCACTGTTCCTTCCTTGGAGCACTTTTGATAGATACTGACCACTGCAGACCGGGAACACCCCACAAGAGCTGCAGTTTTGGAGATGCTCTGACCCAGTCGTCTAGCCATCACAATTTGGCCCTTGTCAAACTCGCTCAAATCCTTACGCTTGCCCATTTTTCCTGCTTCTAACACATCAACTTTGAGGACAAAATGTTCATGGACAGAATAAAATCTGTTGGCACGTGACCTAATTTACCCAAACAGCAAACAATCCCAGA
Organism: Coreius guichenoti; assembly: GCA_039654105.1. NCBI lineage: Eukaryota > Metazoa > Chordata > Actinopteri > Cypriniformes > Gobionidae > Coreius > Coreius guichenoti. The sequence goes on along the minus strand of CM077174.1, from coordinate 1,737,130 downwards.
AGTAACGCTATAGCTTTGTGATTGATGCTGTCATGTATCGCTTAATCGCTGTGGTTGAAATGCTTTAAAAAGCTTTGGCTTTCTGCACCAAATTAAGCTCTGGTGTAGGTCTTCCTTTGCCGATTAACTACAGCTTTTCTTGAAAAGTTAATCTTGAAAAAGGTGTAGATAATAAATTAGCAACAATGTACACCTGTCCCATGCGCTCAGATCCTTTATGTTACAGGCTCAATGAGTGGTCTTCATCAGTGTGAGCGGCTCTCCTCTCACCTGGCTCTCGACCAGCATGGCCATATCCATGAACATATCGTGCAGCTCACGGATGTTGTTCTCCAGTTTGATGATCTCATTGTGTTGCGTCTTAATCTCGTTCATGGCCTGTTCAGTGATGTTGCAGTCCAGGATGATCTGTAGTGGAAAAGAAAGATATTAGAAAGTGGCAATGCTGAAGTTTTCCAGCATAAGTCTGCTTCAATCACTGGCTCATTAACTGAGCGCAAAAACAACAACGAAAGAGTGCAGTATGCTCTGAGAAGGACTGAAAACTCATATCTCACAAAATATGATTCTTTGCAGGTCTAAAGACCCAACAAATGTGTTAGTGTCCTGTAAGAGCCGCACAATCGGTCCAATGACTGTATCCAATGGTGTGTCTGAAGGTTTTCAGTGCGCATGTGATTTAAAGGAACACTCCACTTTTTTTGAAAATAGGCTCATTTTCCAACTCCCCTAGAGTTAAACAGTTGAGTTTTACCGTTTTTGAATCCATTCAGCCGATCTCCGGGTCTGAACTTTTAGCATAGCTTAGCATAATTCATTGATTCTGATTAGACCGTTAGCATCTCGCTCAAAAATGACCAAAGAGTTTCAATATTTTTCCTATTTAAAACTCGACTCTTCTGTAGTTACATCGTGTACTAAGACCAACGGAAAATTAAAAGTTGTGATTTTCTAGACGATATGGCTAGGAACTATACTCTCATTCCTGCGTAATAATCAAGGAACTTTGCTGCCGTCCCATGGGTGCAGCGGCGCAATGATATTACACAGCGCCTGAAAATAGGCTAACTTCCGTCAACATAACCAACGTGACAACCTGCTTGCACAGGGAGCGTGCCTTGTAACCATGGAGACGTTTGTGAGAGACGATTCAGAAGATATTGGCCGTTTCTCAAAACCAAGTACGCGAACTTCAGACTTGCATCCTTGTTAGTTCAGACTTGCCAAGTTCGACTCAGGAGAACGAACTCCAGAGGAAGTCTGGTAATCCTGCAAACGGATCAGCAGTGTTCTTGATAGCGTCACTCAGCTCGCTCTGGCTACTCCGGTTATCTCTGTATGTATATTTGAGGCTACAATAAAACGAAATATGTTATGAAACACCACTCTGCCTCTTTTCGTTTTCATTTAAAAAAATCTTAAACATATTAATAGCCACACAAATGTAGTTCAGGCAACGCGTACATTGATTATCTTCACTGCATATATTTATAACAAAACGAAATATAAAACACAACCCTGCCTCTTTTCGTTTACATTTTAAAAAATATTAAATATATTAATATGTGGTTCACGCAATAAGTGTGCATATATGATTATCTTCACTGTAATAAAATTAAATATGACATAAAACACAACCCAGTCTCTTTTTGTTAAATGTCAGTTTTAATGATCAAAGAAATAAATGAAACTTCACTTTGCCCTCAGCCAAAACGAATAGCCAGGGAACAAATGATAGATTCATGAGACCAAAGATCGCCCGTTAGATATACACAAGACGAATTATACCTCATGTTTAACCACTACAGAGACATCAGAGCCAGCGGCAGACGGCAGAAGGTCTAGCCGAGGAAAGGCTGCTCTCGCCGGGGTTAATGAGCGCTGAGCGCCCGCTGATCGACTGGATCTCACAACTCCAAAAACGCCAGATCAAATTTTCAAATAGGCGCTCTCTTTAGAAATAAACCACCGATTTGAGCTTTAAACAACTTCATTCTCGCCTGTTGAGAAACGGCCATTTACTTTGGAGCAGATCCTGAACCGTATCTGTTTAAACCGGAATACACTGAAGATGAGCTTTTGGAACGTGAAAGGCAAGAAAGTGTGGCTGAACTGGGGCAGAAGGGAGGAGGAGAGCAGATTCAAACCTTTACAACACACAGAACCATGGCTAATCGCACAGGTAAATCCACTACCTCATTTGCCGGCTGCAACTCTGCAACTACACGTGCCGGTCACGTTAGAAGTTACCTAGCTGGGGACTATTTTCAGGCGCTGTGTAATATCATTGCGCCGCTGCACCCATGGTACGGCAGCAAAGTTCCTTGATTATTACACAGGAATGAGAGTATAGTTCCTAGCCATATCGTCTACAAAATCACAACTTTTAATTTTCCGTTGGTCTTAGTACACGATGTAACTACAGAAGAGTCAAGTTTTAAATAGGAAAAATATAGAAACTCTTTGGTCATTTTTGAGCGAGATGCTAACGGTCTAATCAGAATCAATGAATTATGCTAAGCTATGCTAAAAGTTCAGACCCGGAGATCGGCTGAATGGATTCAAAAACTCTAGGAGAGTTGGAAAATGAGCCTATTTTCAAAAATATCTCTAGCCAGAGTCATGACCACTAACATAGATATTAGCCGATAGGCTAGAACTGGACTATCAAGAACTGGACTGTGGCTCATAACAGTAAAGGCGTTACACCAACACTGTGTCCACTCACCCCTGAGCTGAAGATGGGGTTGTCACTCTCTAACACGCTCTCCAACTCCTCATTTGTTGTATTTCTTCCCGCTACACAGAACAAAACATGATATTAATAGCCTGCTTGTGCTATAAAGCAGCATAGGTGTACATGTTTGTCTTTATACTAGTTGATGTAAAAGCATACAATGACACACATATGATGTATATTCCATTTTTGCATACTATGTTTTGAATGTCCATGTGATGGAGGAATGCACAGTGCATGCAGGGGGTGTGGCCTCAAAAGCCCTGCAGTAAGTAAACCAAACACCTTGTAATCACTGTTGACTTTGTTTACATGATGGAATATCAAACACCTCACAAGTTATTTTGGCAAAAATGACATGTAACCAAATTCAAGGTTATTTTGACTAGAAGTGGGTTACTCATAGCCGGACTATATCGGGTAGACACACAGAGACGCTGCTGTGAGTGTGTAAGATCTGCTGCTGCTAGACAAGCAGGAACAAGAGGAATGACCCAATACAAGCCAACACACATGCCTGGTTCTGAGAGTACGTAAAACATGCTGCAATAATACACATACATAATCCTCACAGAGACGATACCAGTATATATATATATATATATATATATATATATATATATATATATATATATATATATATATATATATATATATATATATATATATATAAAATTTTATATTCTTAGCAAGATAACAAATACACAATTTTAAACACCAACCAAACTTTTACTGTACATTTTGCACCAAACAACCCTTCACCAGATATTACCATATCACAATGCAATCAATATTATAACCCACACTCACCATCACCTCTATTCCTCTTCATATCCCTTTGATAAAGTGCTTTTATATAACTTTAACTGTTTAATATTTTAACCCCAGCTCCAAACCGTTCCACAACCTCACCCCACAAATAGTGACTTTTTAAAGTTGTTCTTATTGTAAGCTTTTTAAAGTTTAATTAGCTAAAATGTAGTGTTTGTTTGTGATTTAAAATTCCATAGTTTGTATGATCGCAGTTGTATGTAAGTTTCTAGTGGAAAATGAGCTGGAAAATGTAGAAATGAACAAGAACTCCGATTGCTAAAGCGCAGGGTCAGTCAGTGAAATGAAGAAAGATCATGAGCTTGATCAACATGTATTTTAAAATAGACTAATATGTAGATAGTGTAGACTTTTTTAATATTGTGTATAAACTATAAGTATTTTTTTCCTTGTACATGTTAAAGAAATAAAAATAAACCCATTTGTAATACCATACTGTATCCACTAGATGTCTGTATAGCCGTTTATATAAATTTATACAGTGCTGTGTAATCTCCAGTTGGTGAAACAAGACACGATTGCTTAGTTTTAATAGTTTTAATTCGTTTTTATTTTAAATTACTTGCTTTTTACCTGACTTTATTTACATATGTGACTTTAAAGGAATCCAAAAGTAATCAGATTACATTACTTTCATATTGTGGTGCTTGGATTACGTTACTGAATACTTTTTTTTCTGAAGTAATTTGTAACTCTAACGGAATACATTTTAAAAGCAACCCTCCCAACCCTGGTTATTTACTAGTGACTTTAGCAATGTGAACCTGGTTTGATTGACATAAGCCAGCTCTTTGTGCCTGAGCTAATATGGCTCAAACGTACTTCATGAGAATGCATGACTTTAACAAATGATATCAAATCGCAAGTTGCTAGAGATGGAGAAAATTACCCCCAGCAACTACCTGAGCAAGCATGCATTTATTTATTTATTTATATTTTGCTGGGCTTGAACAGTCTATCCAAAAAGATAAGCTTTGAGACTGAGACTGTACAAATAGATTTGATGAGAAATCTGAGGTGTATTTCTACAGACTGCCGAAAGCTACGGAAAAGAGAAGCAAATGGATCGCTGCAGTTCACAGAAACAACTGGACTCCAGGCAGCCAAACGTGGATTTGCAGTTATCATTTTGTGCCAATATGTTGAATTTTGGGGTAAAATCATACCCTATATATTGTACTGTTATATTTATATATATATATATATTTTTATATATATGTATATAATATATATATATATATATATATTTATTCACTCACTCAATTAAATATTTACTTTTTTTAAATAAACACTTAAACTATACCAGTTTTAGGGCTGGACGATATATATAACGTTGATATAAGTGATCACAAGGATTTAGACCTACCTATATTGTATTTATATAAAGCATTCACAGGCAAATTATCTTTATGTATTTCCCCGGCGTTGAAATCAGGCTCATAGAAATGTCAGGAAACACGATTCCTGGCTGCGTGTCAATATCTATGGTTCACTGGATCTTTGATAATTTGTAAGGAACACTATATGGAGTCCAACCTTTAGTTTAAACTGATAGTTTAAACTAAAGTAAAACAAACGGTTTTCCCCTATTAACTCTAGTCATGCAGCAGCTATGTGTGTTCACACCAGAGATGTTCACAAGTCTTTCATCTGGAGTCCGAGTCAAGTCTGGAGTCTTTATCACTGGAGTCCGAGTCAAGTCTGGAGTCTTTCATCACTGGAGTCCGAGTCAAGTCTGGAGTCTTTCATCACTGGAGTCCGAGTCAAGTCTGGAGTCTTTATCACTGGAGTCCGAGTCAAGTCTGGAGTCTTTATCACTGGAGTCCGAGTCAAGTCTGGAGTCTTTATCACTGGAGTCCGAGTCAAGTCTGGAGTCTTTATCACTGGAGTCCGAGTCAAGTCTGGAGTCTTTATCACTGGAGTCCGAGTCAAGTCTGGAGTCTTTATCACTGGAGTCCGAGTCAAGTCTGGAGTCTTTATCACTGGAGTCCGAGTCAAGTCTGGAGTCTTTATCACTGGAGTCCGAGTCAAGTCTGGAGTCTTTCATCTGGAGTCAGAGTCAAGTCTGGAGTCTTTATCACTGGAGTCCGAGTCAAGTCTGGAGTCTTTATCACTGGAGTCCGAGTCAAGTCTGGAGTCTTTATCACTGGAGTCCGAGTCAAGTCTGGAGTCTTTATCACTGGAGTCCGAGTCAAGTCTGGAGTCTTTATCACTGGAGTCCGAGTCAAGTCTGGAGTCTTTATCACTGGAGTCCGAGTCAAGTCTGGAGTCTTTCATCTGGAGTCCGAGTCAAGTCTGGAGTCTTTCATCTGGAGTCCGAGTCAAGTCTGGAGTCTTTATCACTGGAGTCCGAGTCAAGTCTGGAGCCTTTATCACTGGAGTCCGAGTCAAGTCTGGAGTCTTTATCACTGGAGTCCGAGTCAAGTCTGGAGTCTTTCATCTGGAGTCCGAGTCAAGTCTGGAGTCTTTATCACTGGAGTCCGAATCAAGTCTGGAGTCTTTCATCTGGAGTCCGAGTCAAGTCTGGAGTCTTTATCACTGGAGTCCGAATCAAGTCTGGAGTCTTTATCACTGGAGTCCGAGTCAAGTCTGGAGTCTTTATCACTGGAGTCCGAGTCAAGTCTGGAGTCTTTATCACTGGAGTCCGAGTCAAGTCTGGAGTCTTTATCACTGGAGTCCGAGTCAAGTCTGGAGTCTTTATCACTGGAGTCCGAGTCAAGTCTGGAGTCTTTATCACTGGAGTCCGAGTCAAGTCTGGAGTCTTTATCACTGGAGTCCGAGTCAAGTCTGGAGTCTTTATCACTGGAGTCCGAGTCAAGTCTGGAGTCTTTATCACTGGAGTCCGAGTCAAGTCTGGAGTCTTTCATCTGGAGTCCGAGTCAAGTCTGGAGTCTTTATCACTGGAGTCCGAGTCAAGTCTGGAGTCTTTATCACTGGAGTCCGAGTCAAGTCTGGAGTCTTTATCACTGGAGTCCGAGTCAAGTCTGGAGTCTTTATCACTGGAGTCCGAGTCAAGTCTGGAGTCTTTATCACTGGAGTCCGAGTCAAGTCTGGAGTCTTTCATCTGGAGTCCGAGTCAAGTCTGGAGTCTTTCATCTGGAGTCCGAGTCAAGTCTGGAGTCTTTATCACTGGAGTCCGAGTCAAGTCTGGAGTCTTTATCACTGGAGTCCGAGTCAAGTCTGGAGTCTTTATCACTGGAGTCCGAGTCAAGTCTGGAGTCTTTCATCTGGAGTCCGAGTCAAGTCTGGAGTCTTTATCACTGGAGTCCGAATCAAGTCTGGAGTCTTTCATCTGGAGTCCGAGTCAAGTCTGGAGTCTTTATCACTGGAGTCCGAATCAAGTCTGGAGTCTTTATCACTGGAGTCCGAGTCAAGTCTGGAGTCTTTATCACTGGAGTCCGAGTCAAGTCTGGAGTCTTTCATCTGGAGTCTTTCATCTGGAGTCCGAGTCAAGTCTGAAGTCTTTATCTCTGGAGTCCGAGTCAAGTCTGGAGTCTTTATCACTGGAGTCCGAGTCAAGTCTGGAGTCTTTATCTCTGGAGTCCGAGTCAAGTCTGGAGTCTTTATCACTGGAGTCCGAGTCAAGTCTGGAGTCTTTATCACTGGAGTCCGAGTCAAGTCTGGAGTCTTTATCACTGGAGTCCGAGTCAAGTCTGGAGTCTTTCATCTGGAGTCCGAGTCAAGTCTGGAGTCTTTATCACTGGAGTCCGAGTCAAGTCTGGAGTCTTTATCACTGGAGTCCGAGTCAAGTCTGGAGTCTTTATCACTGGAGTCCGAGTCAAGTCTGGAGTCTTTCATCTGGAGTCCGAGTCAAGTCTGGAGTCTTTATCACTGGAGTCCGAGTCAAGTCTGGAGTCTTTATCACTGGAGTCCGAGTCAAGTCTGGAGTCTTTCATCTGGAGTCTTTCATCTGGAGTCCGAGTCAAGTCTGAAGTCTTTATCTCTGGAGTCCGAGTCAAGTCTGGAGTCTTTCATCTGGAGTCCGAGTCAAGTCTGGAGTCTTTATCACTGGAGTCCGAGTCAAGTCTGGAGTCTTTAAACTGGAGTCCGAGTCAAGTCTGAAGTCTTTATCTCTGGAGTCCGAATCAAGTCTGAAGTCTTTATCACTGGAGTCCGAGTCAAGCCTGGAGTCTTTATCACTGGAGTCCGAGTCAAGTCTGGAGTCTTTCATCTGGAGTCCGAGTCAAGACTGGAGTCTTTTGTCACGAGTCCGAGTCAAGTCTGGAGTCTTTATCACTGGAGTCCGAGTCAAGACTGAAGTCTTTATCACTGGAGTCCGAGTCAAGTCTGGAGTCTTTAATCTGGAGTCCGAGTCAAGTCTGGAGTCTTTAATCTGGAGTCCGAGTCAAGACTGGAGTCTTTTGTCACGAGTCCGAGTCAAGTCTCGAGTCATTTCATGTCTTACAAAAAAGATGTCATATTAAATCCTTTTTTTAAAATGTATTTATTTTTTTATAAATTATACACAATATATGAGCTTTCTATCATCTGTTTTGTTTGTAATAAAGGTCCTAAGATGTAAGGGATACATCCAGCCTGTTACGTTATAATCCATTATAATGTAAAATACACAACAATCTGGCAACAAGACGAGTAGTCATTTTCAATACAGTCGCTGAGTGGACACAAGATGGCGCCGGTCACGTTTGTTATACAGCGTTGTTATTGACAACAGACATTATCAGAAAATATCAAACCTCCGAACGTTTCTAGTTGTTTCTAGTCAATAGAAAACTGTACGCATGCTGATTGCGATACGTTAAAATATGCGCTTTAAGAAATAAATGGATTAACATCTTTCTATCTCTCTCTCTCGTAGACGCACAATAACAGAGAGAAAAGCTGCGAAAAGATTGATAAAAGTAAAACGTAGTGCTAGGTTTAAAGGTTAGATTGTATTCATGTTTTAATAGGCTGGCAATCCAAAAGAGCCACCCAGCTACACCACAGTAAAACAGCGAGCTGTGTGAGGTAATGTCACTAACCTTTGTGGATGCGATGTCTAATAAAATGTCGTTCCGGTGTCTTTAATTGTTTTCCACACATTCTTTGCATCTAGTCGATCTGATGTGAGAACATATGGCACGATGGATCCTGTCATGTTTCATTATGACATTTCGGAGTTTACGCGCAATACACAGACATCCGTAATCAAATTCTATGACAAGCGTCCGATCTACCATGTCACGTACATGTGAAGCAGATATTATAACATTCAAATAAAGCTAATTTTTTTCATTTATGATAGTTAAGGATTAAAGACTTCAGTTGTTTTTAAAATATTCACAAGTCTTTTTTGTTGAGTCGAGTCTGAAGTCTCATAAAATGCGACTCGAGTGCCCATCTCTGGTTCACACTATTGTTTTCCTTCAGCGAAAACAGAACGTGAAGATATACTTTAGAAAATGTAATTTTCATTTGAAAATTTAATTTTTAAATTAAAACCTATTATTATGGATTAACACCATGCAAATAAATGATTAAAGACACAATCACACTACAACAGAAACTCAAAATATTATGTTATCTGAACAACATTTGTGAACCTAAGCTGATTTGACAAAAGATTTGTGCAGTGACAGAGAAAACATCATGTGGAGTTATTTTGTTAAATAATGACCCAGCCGCTGATTGTGACATTTATGCCTTGAAGTAAAGAGACAAAATGGGTCCACTTTGAAGTGGAAAATTGATAGATTCATGTTTTTATTTTTTTAAATAGAAAAAAAGGAATAGGGCAGTCCCAATAGGCAGATAGGGTAGATTAAACATATTGCCAATCTAGACAATTACAGGGTTATCTCTATTCTAAATTAATGAATATGATCTGGTTATAGTTAAAATGATTTGAAGCAATCACTTGCATCTTATGCATTTTATTCCTTTATCCATTCATGGTATTCATTTACTAAATGTCTTAAGGAGAAATTCCTCACATTCACCTCTGACCAAAACTCACGACATAATTTGGTGCCTTGTGTGAAAACCACTGCAATGGGAACATCAAGCTAACAGCACTGAGGTCAAGTTCAGCGTTTACACGCAAAGGTCAAATGACACATTCACAAAAAACACAACTCCCAACAACAAATGGATTAAACGTTTGTCTAAGACTGTAATTATGGCTAATGAAACTGCTGCACATTTTGAAATGAGAACAGAGAATGGCTAGCCTGAAGTCACAGTGAGGTGACGTACACCATTGTTCACCCTTGACAATCTGTAATTAGTAGCTCACGGAGTTAATAATGAACAGTGTGACGTGATCACAGACCTCTGATCTGTATGTATGGTGACTCAGGTTTGATTACACACTGAATACGCTAAATACAGACCTTCACTGCGGACGCTGTCACGGCGTGTGTTTGGAGTGTGGGGCGACCCAGCTGGCCAGCTTTACTACGGTATCCTGGTAGCCAGTGAGAGACTGTGAACACAAGCGGTCTTTCACCGAGCTGGCAGGATGATTATGGTTCCAGATTAAAGCTGATGACACAGAAGGGCCCAGCAGACAGACGGGGGTCAGCTGTTGTCCCCAGCACCATGTGATCCAGAAGTGCAGCGGGTCCCAAACTGGGGGGCTCGGGGGAATACAAAGGGAGTCGCGGCAAGAATAAGGGATAGTGTACAGTAGATTGTTATGCATCTTTAGGGTGATACAAGACCCCACTGCAAAATTATCTCGCAGCTACTTGTCAATTCATGAGTTTGCACTTACATACACTATATTGCCAAAAGTTTTGTGACGCCTGCTTTTACATGCACATGAACTTTAATGTCATCCCATTCCTAATCCGTAGGGTTTAATATGGAGTTGGCCCACCCTTTGCAGCTATAACAGCTTCAGCTCTTCTGGGAAGGCTTTCCACAAGGTTTAGGAGTGTGTTTATGGGAATTTTTGACCATTCTTCTAGAAGCACATTTGTGAGGTCAGGCACTGATGTTGGACGAGAAGGCCTGGCTCGCAGTCTCCGCTCTAATTCATCCCAAAGGTGTTCTATCGGGTTGAGGTCAGGACTCTGTGCAGGCCAGTCAAGTTCCTCCACACCAAACTCGCTCATCCATGTCTTTATGGACCGACGCTTTGTGCACTGGTGCGCAGTCATGTTGGAACAGGAAGGGGCCGTCCCCAAACTGTTCCCACAAAGTTGGGAGCATGAAATTGTCCAAAATGTCTTGGTATGCTGAAGCATTAAGAGTTCCTTTCACTGGAACTAAGGGGCCAAGCCCAACCCCTGAAAAACAACCCCACCCCATAATCCCCCCTCCACCAAACTTTACACTTGGCACAATGCAGTCAGGCAAGTACCGTTCCCCTGGCAACCGCCAAACCCAGACTCGTCCATGGGATTGCCAGAGAGAGAAGCGTGATTGGTCACTCCAGAGAACACGTCTCCACTGCTCTAGAGTCCAGTGGCGGCGTGCTTTACCCCACTGCATCCCACGCTTTGCATTGCACTTGGTGATGTAAGGCTTGGATGAGCTGCCTGGCCATGGAAACCCATTCCATGAAGCTCTCTACACACTGTTCTTGAGCTAATCTGAAGGCCACACGAAGTTTGGAGGTCTATAGCTATTGACTCTGCAGAAAATTGGCGACTTCTGCGCACTGTGCACCTCAGCATGCGCTGACCCCGCTCTGTGATTTTACGTGGTCTATCACTTTGTGGCTGAGTTGCTGTTGTTCCCAATTGCTTCCACTTTGTTATAATACCACTAACAGTTGAGTGTGGAATATTTAGTTGTGAGGAAATTTCAGGAATGGACTTATTGCACAGGTGGCAACCTATCACGGTACCACGCTTGAGTTCACTGAGCTCCTGAGAGCGACCCATTCTTTCACAAATGTTTGTAGAAGCGTCTGCATGCCTAGTGCTTGATTTATACACCTGTGGCCATGAAGTGATTGAACATCTGAATTCAGTGATTTGGAGGGGCGTCCCAATACTTTTGGCAATATAGTGTATAATCAGATATAGTATAGAATATGCATATTTGGCGTGCTGTCCGAGGAGGGGCTCCAAGCTCCCCCCCACCCCATACCTCGCTGGGTTAGGAATAATTGAGAGTCAGGAGTTGGGGTGGAGGAGGGATGCTGGAAAACTAGTGGAACTAGTGATGGGCGATTCTGAAACACTGCTTCATGAAGCTTTGAAATCTTTTGTTTGGAATCAGTGGTTCAGAGCGTGTATCAAACTGCCAAAGTCACGTTATTTCAGTAAACGAGGCTTTGTTACCTCATCACTGTTTTGAAGCGCTTGTAAATGTCAATGTTTCGCCGCTGGGGGCGATGATCTCTGTGAACCCATGAATCATGAGGATTGATTCAGTGAGAACCATTGAACAAGCGTCTGTGGGTTTACCTGATCTCTGATCAGTTTTATACATGTGTAGATGTTTTAATGAGACATTTGTATAATTTATAAGAATAATAGTGGTTAATAGTCTCTTATTGGCCTGTTCAGCTGAGCCATAACAACAACAATTCATAAAAGAACACATATTATACAGACTCTTGATATTTAATCTGATTAGATGATGAGTTCATTGCATTTGATAGATTTTACTTTCAAACATTAGCAATGTGTTTGTAAAAGGTGTTTTTATGCATGTGTGTTGCATTTCCACTGTTCTGACCAGCAGGAGTCGCCAGCGTGTGGCGTTTACAGCGCTTCTGAACACTGAATCATTTTGAGAAGCAATTGATTCGAAACTATGAAAAGCTTTGTTTCTCCCATCACTATGTGGAATAGAAGTCGGTTATAATATACTGTATATATACACGCCTCCTCTCACATTATCTGAACGTGCTCCTCCTGAACTTTGTTCAAGAGGCTTAGTGCTGAAGAATGATGAAATCACATTTAATTATAACTAGGAATAATACAGAGAAAAACTAGCATGAAACACAGGCACAAGACATTGAACAGAAGAGAACAGTGCTTTATATACACAGGATGACAAGGGGCTAATGAGAGACAGGTGACGGTGATTAGTTGTCATGGAGATTAAGAAGGGTTTCTATGGAAACTAACAAGACAGCAATGGAAACAAAAGGAAATAGAAACCTAAAACACATGAATCCAAAATCACCCCTATATCCTCAAAAAGGGCATTATATGAGGGCACAGCCATTTGTAGAGGTGTCCGAAACCATAGTGGACGTTATTAAGTGCACTCATTCTATCCCACATTGGGATAGAACAACGAGTGTACAGCCGATGTACTCTCAACGGCTGACAGAATCCACTCGCTCGTTTTCATTCACTCCTTCTAGTGAACTGTATTAGTGGACTAACGTAGGGAATAGTGATTGAGGGGTTAGCCATGGACTGAACACAGGCAAAAGAATCAAGACAAAAGAATATAAAAATGTATTATTTTTTAACATTTTTGAGGAGGCACTTTCTCCCTTGCGTTCTCAGAGAAAACACACCTGGCTCACACGTGTGTGTGTGTGTGTGTGTGTGTTTACTCACTAATCTCCAGCTGTCTCTGTATCCGTCTTTTACAGCGTTCCCTGTAATCTGATTGTGTTGTGTTATATTCAGACATCACCTCCACAAATTTACGTGACAAGGTGGAGTGCTGAAAAACAGAGACCGCTTATAATAATGTGGACGAAACAGCAAGTGTCTGCCAGTCGTCAGTGAGTGTTGGCGTGCAGACTCTCACCTGTGTTTTCCGTATCCTCAGATCAGCTGACGAGTGCTCGCTGTTCACTGCCTCCTGCTCTATGGTCAGCTGGATATCTTTAAAACAGAGGAGACGTCCCTGTGGTTACTCATTTACAACCTCTAAAGACAGTAATGATAAATAAATAAGAACCAAACTTACTCTTCCCTCTGGAATGTGTGATTGTGTGTATTGCTATCAGTGTCATGATGTTGGCAGAGAATATCAAATGATACCACAATCGCTGAATGCTAATGATGTGGATGGCTCATTCATGTGTTCATGACTCAAGATTACAAACCCAATTCCAAAAAAGTTGGGACACTGTACAAATTGTGAATAAAAAAGGAATGCAATAATTTACAAATCTCATAAACTTATATTTTATTCACAATAGAATATAGATAACATATCAAATGTTGAAAGTGAGACATTTTGAAATGTCATGCCAAATATTGGCTCATTTTGGATTTCATGAGAGCTACACATTCCAAAAAAGTTGGGACAGGTAGCAATAAGAGGCCGGAAAAGTTAAATGTACATATAAGGAACAGCTGGAGGACCAATTTGCAACTTATTAGGTCAATTGGCAACATGATTGGGTATAAAAAGAGCCTCTCAGAGTGGCAGTGTCTCTCAGAAGTCAAGATGGGCAGAGGATCACCAATTCCCCCAATGCTGCGGCGAAAAATAGTGGAGCAATATCAGAAAGGAGTTTCTCAGAGAAAAATTACAAAGAGTTTGAAGTTATCATCATCTACAGTGCATAATATCATCCAAAGATTCAGAGAATCTGGAACAATCTCTGTGCGTAAGGGTCAAGGCCGGAAAACCATACTGGATGCCCGCGATCTTCGGGCCCTTAGACGGCACTGCATCACATACAGGAATGCTACTGTAATGGAAATCACAACATGGGCTCAGGAATACTTCCAGAAAACATTGTTGGTGAACACAATCCACCGTGCCATTCGCCGTTGCCGGCTAAAACTCTATAGGTCAAAAAAGAAGCCATATCTAAACATGATCCAGAAGCGCAGGCGTTTTCTCTGGGCCAAGGCTCATTTAAAATGGACTGTGGCAAAGTGGAAAACTGTTCTGTGGTCAGACGAATCAAAATTTGAAGTTCTTTTTGGAAAACTGGGACGCCATGTCATCCGGACTAAAGAGGACAAGGACAACCCAAGTTGTTATCAGCGCTCAGTTCAGAAGCCTGCATCTCTGATGGTATGGGGTTGCATGAGTGTGTGTGGCTTGGGCAGCTTACACATCTGGAAAGGCACCATCAATGCTGAAAGGTATATCCAAGTTCTAGAACAACATATGCTCCCATCCAGATGTCGTCTCTTTCAGGGAAGACCTTGCATTTTCCAACATGACAATGCCAGACCACATACTGCATCAATTACAACATCATGGCTGCGTAGAAGAAGGATCCGGGTACTGAAATGGCCAGCCTGCAGTCCAGATCTTTCACCCATAGAAAACATTTGGCGCATCATAAAGAGGAAGATGCGACAAAGAAGACCTAAGACAGTTGAGCAACTAGAAGCCTGTATTAGACAAGAATGGGACAACATTCCTATTCCTAAACTTGAGCAACTTGTCTCCTCAGTCCCCAGACGTTTGCAGACTGTTATAAAAAGAAGAGGGGATGCCACACAGTGGTAAACATGGCCAACTTTTTTGAGATGTGTTGATGCCATGAAATTTAAAATCAACTTATTTTTCCCTTAAAATGATACATTTTCTCAGTTTAAACATTTGATATGTCATCTATGTTGTATTGTGAATAAAATATTGAAATTTGAAACTTCCACATCATTGCATTCTGTTTTTATTCACAATTTGTACAGTGTCCCAACTTTTTTGGAATCGGGTTTGTAGAATATTGTAATGCACTATTGGAGGATAGTTATTTATTTTATCATCACTACATTTGCTGTCTACTACGCATCATACACAGTAAAAATACTGCTAATTACTTATAAAGCTTTAAGCTCCTACCACACTACAGTCCATCAAATTCTTTGCAATCGGCCAGTTAATGATACCCAGAATATCAGAAAACCTTTTCCTGCCTGCCTCATAAACTCAGGTATAGCCTTCCTATGGCACTGTTCGGGATTCAGACGGTTTAAACTAAAGACTCGTCTCTTAAGTAAGTCAGCTCACGAGTTTTAAAAACAGAGCCAGTGCTGTGTGTGACTGAGAGCGTGCAGTGTGTGTACCATGACTATAGTTACAGTTTAAATGTGTGTTGAGGATGAAGGACTCACTCTTTAACTTGGAGCGCACTTTATTAGCCAACTTCTTGATATCTGACATCAACTCCTCCAACTCTGCCTTTGTTTCTGTTAGAAAATAAAAGAGAGACACAGAATGTGTTTACATGCACATCATTTCTGATCTCAACTACTGAAATATTCCAATATTCCTGTATGTAATGTATTCAGCATATTCAGAAGGTACAGTGGGGAGAACAAGTATTTGATACACTGCCGATTTTGCAGGTTTGCCCACTTACAAAGCATGTAGAAGTCTGTAATTTTTATCATAGGTACTCTTCAACTGTGAGAGACAGAATCTAAAACAAAAATCCAGAAAATCACATTGTATGATTTTTAAATAATTAATTTGCATTTTATTACATGACATAAGTATTTGATCACCTTTTTCTTTAAGAAGCCCTCCTGTTCTCCACTCATTACCTGTATTAACTGCATCTGTTTGAACTCGTTACCTTTATAAAAGACACCTGTCCACACACTCAATCAAACAGACTCCAACCTCTCCACAATGGCCAAGGCCAAAGAGCTGTGTAAGGACATCAGGGATAAAATTGTAGACCTGCACAAGGCTGGGATGGGCTACAGGACAATAGGCAAGCAGCTTGGTGAGAAGGCAACAACTGTTGGCGCAATTATTAGGAAATGGAAGAAGTTCAAGATGACGGCCAATCTCCCTCGGTCTGGGGCACCATGCAAGATCTCACCTCGTGGGGCATCAATGATCATGAGGAAGGTGAGGGATCAGCCCAGAACTACACGGCAGGACCTGGTCAATGACCTGAAGAGAGCTGGGACCACAGTCTCAAAGAAAACCATTAGTAACACACTACACCGTCATGGATTAAAATCCTGCAGCGCACGCAAGGTCCCCCTGCTCAAGCCAGCGCATGTCCAGGCCCGTCTGAAGTTTGCCAATGACCATCTGGATGATCCAGAGGAGGAATGGGAGAAGGTCATGTGGTCTGATGAGACAAAAAGAGAGCTTTTTGGTCTAAACTCCACTCGCCGTGTTTGGAGGAAGAAAAAGGATGAGTACAACCCCAAGAACACCATCCCAACCGTGAAGCATGGAGGTGGAAACATCATTCTTTGGGGATGCTTTTCTGCAAAGGGGACAGGACGACTGCACCGTATTGAGGGGAGGATGGATGGAGCCATGTATCGCGAGATCTTGGCCAACAACCTCCTTCCCTCAGTAAGAGCATTGAAGATGGGTCGTGGCTGGGTCTTCCAGCATGACAACGACCCGAAACACACAGCCAGGGCAACTAAGGAGTGGCTCCATAAGAAGCATCTCAAGGTCCTGGAGTGGCCTAGCCAGTCTCCAGACCTGAACCCAATAGAAAATCTTTGGAGGGAGCTGAAAGTCCGTATTGCCCAGCGACAGCCCCGAAACCTGAAGGATCTGGAGAAGGTCTGTATGGAGGAGTGGGCCAAAATCCCTGCTGCAGTGTGTGCAAACCTGTTCAAGAACTACAGGAAACGTATGATCTCTGTAATTGCAAACAAAGGTTTCTGTACCAAATATTAAGTTCTGCTTTTCTGATGTATCAAATACTTATGTCATGCAATAAAATGCAAATTAATTTCTTAAAAATCATACAATGTGATTTTCTGGATTTTTGTTTTAGATTCCGTCTCTCACATTTGAAGAGTACCTATGATAAAAATTACAGACTTCTACATGCTTTGTAAGTGGGCAAACCTGCAAAATCGTTAGTGTATCAAATACTTGTTCTCCCCACTGTAACTGTTACATCCAAGGATGTATTTGTTTTGTTTTTGCTTCTCTCTCTCTCTCTCTCTCTCTCTCTCTCTCTCTCTCTCTCTCTCTCTCTCTCTCTCTCTCTCTCTCTCTCTCTCTCTCTCTCTCTCTCTCTCTCTCTCTCTCTCTCTCTCTCTCTCTCTCTCTCCTGACTCCAATGATTGGTAATCTGCTGTGATTGGAGGAGGACATCTTCCCTTGAGCCAGGCCAGACTGCAGAGCTTACAGGTGTTATCCAGATTGATTTTGCCACAGTTTTGTGGAGAGAGGGTGTGGCGTCTCCATGAGACAATTCCACACAAGTTGAGAGTTGGCGCTGGTCCAAGTCCCACAGGGTCAAAACAGAAGACAGGTGTGCCTGAGTATGTTGAGGAACCTGTGGAAAAGGTTAGTGAGATGCACGAGGGAGCCGATGAGCAGGTCATCAAGCAAAGATTTTCTTGCTACGTGCCAGCCAACACTTCTGTTAAGCGGGCCAGCTTGGAGCTTGGGTTGGTTGATGTCAGTGCTGAGCTGATCAATACTTGAAGGAATGCCAGAGATTAGGTGGCCAAGCAAGGAGTTATGTTGCTTTCAAAAAGAAAAGATTGCAGATGATGTAGGTATGGAATGCAAGTGAACTGCAAAGAAGATTAGTGACGTATCAGGGACATGACCGTAGCCAGCTATGATGTCACCGAGGTACGGACCTCGGTATTTTTCAGAGCTGTATATAATAAAATAATTTCCTAATATTGTATTAACTCTACTTTAGTGCTGCAAGGATATTGCACAGCACCAAGACCAAGTCTCATCTGAGCTGTCATTGGTCTGTCACCGCTCGTCAATGTCAAAATACTTGAGATGACCAATCAAATCAAAGTAGGCGGGCTTTATGTTCACTGAAGCAGCTGAGCACGAATTCCAGCGCGATGCTTTAGTTAACGCTCAAAGTGCGAGATCAGATGTGAGTAGCTAAACTAAACATTTCATATTTGACAGCTGTTTTAGAAAATAAATGTTAAACAATTGACAAAAATAATCAGGCAAACTAATAAACATTTGTCGCCATTTTTAATTGAAAACAGGTCAAAATGTACATAGCATATGTATGTAATTATCTGTCAATGTGAGAGGACAAGAAACATTAACATAAGCCCTATTCGGACGGTAATTGTTTCTCGTGGGGTTGTAAGGTATTTTCATCATTGACAGGGGCTAGTCAGTGATTTTATTGCTGTCCGAATCCAGAATGTCAGTGTTTTTCTCCCACTACCCGCGTAAAAATCCCCGGCCGAATGACCTACTGTTTTTTGACAAACACCAAGGTCGTGTGGTAATTTAATTGCCGTCCGAATCCACATCTCTGAGTTTTCAAGAAGAGATCACTTCAAAATGCACTGTTTATGTCCTTTTTGACCCCTGCAGAGCACCGTACGGTTGCGCTTCGCTGTAATTTGGATGCATTTTAAAGATCTAGACTACAGCTGCACGATTAATTGTTAAAAGATCGCGATCTCGATTCAAACACCCACACGATCTTATTTCTAAAGGACACCGATTCCGCTGTATATTACCATGGCTGTTTCATGTCAAAAGCACCAGCGGAGCGTGAGCAGTGTGTATTTTGAGTCGGCCGTCTCGCTCCCGATGTGAACGCTCTCATTCATTGATAAGGGCAGTGAAAACACGCTCCGCTGACGCTTGTGACGTGAAACAGGCTATAAACCAAAGACTTTAGGGACTTCGGTTACCCTTTTAAAGTACGATCATCGCACTGCAACATTCAAATCTGCGTTCGCGCTGCCGCTGATCCGGAGAGAGAGACGCTGCCATGGAAATGTACAGATAAGCAGCTTCACACTTAGTCTTTTCAACCACACATTTCGTTATTTATGTTACAAACATTTAAATAGCAGGGGACAAATGTGTACTGGGATAAAAGTTCATAGTTTGGGTATGAACATTGATCTTGATCTTGCGATCACCTTTTTGAAAGTGTTTTGACACTTGTATGTATTAGTACGTACAAGTCACCGCTTATTACGCCAGGAGGTGCGACAAGAGACTGTTTAACAAAGTGTTTGACATTGAATCATTCATTCAAGAGATTCATTCACAAACGCTGATTCATCCAATAATGAAACAAGTCTTTATGAATGAGACATGACTCCTTCATTCAAATTATTTTCTTTAACTATTTTGTTCAAATTAATGTATTTTTTAAATAGACTGGAGCAATTAAAATGGTCAGAACCTCTAGTAAATTACGTGTTATTTTGTCGTGATTGAATCATGATTCTCAATTTATCCAGAATCGTGCAGCTCTAATCTAGACTTTTATTACTGAAATGCTGGCAAGTATTTACAAGAGCAATATATGTCATCACCGCTCAAAAAATAAAAAGAAGAAAAGCACGTAAACATTTGAAATGGGCCGTTATTACGGCAGTAATTATATATGTTAAAATAACCAGCAGCATTATGTTTACCTCATGTGAATAAGAGGCTGTATTTCCGCTCATTTCCATGTGGAATAAAATGACATCCTTTATTTTGAGATAAAATACAAGACAGAAAACCATTTTAACTATAATGCGCGTCTATATATATATATTGCTATTTTTAAACCGATTTAAATTAAATAATAATTAGGATACTATTTTCCTATTATTAAATTAAATATGCATTTATTCTTATTACACCAAGCATATGACATTTTATTTACAGCAGACAATCATGTTATTGAGCACGTGAGCAGGTTCCCAGGTTTCATCATATTAGGCATTAATAATGAATGTGTACATATTCATTTAATAGCTTTCGTGGTAGCCTTTAATAAATGAACTATTAACTAGTCTAAGAAAATGATTAATAAAACATATAGGCTAAACATCGGTTGACCGTATGTTTACTTTCTTCACTGACACAGACGAGAATGAAAAGACTATCAGTCAGAGCTTTAGGAGGGGAAGAGACAGGGCAAGAGAAGGAGAATGAGAGGAAAAGAAAGAGTGATGGAGATGAGGAGAGGTCAGGTATTGACAAATAATCTACTGCCCAATGATTTGGTTTTAAAGCTATTGTTGTCCAATTTTTTTGGCCTTCAAACGTCTTAATGCACATATGTAGATTAAAGAAATCAAACATTTTCTCGGGGGACCACACCCCCGAACCCCCATAACTAGCTCACATTTGGGACCTCAGTGATTACAAAACCCTGCCTGCGGCCCTGATCAGGGATGTGATTTTTTTTTTTTTTTTTTTGCCATTTATATGGATTTCCAGACCTGAAAAGTATGACCCACATGAATTGCGTAAATGGTTTTGGACGGGGATGGGGGGTGGGGTCTGCTTACTGTATGATTGTATAAAGAATTACCAAATAAACTGCAAAATGTTATGTTTTCTAATACATTTATTTCATGGACGGATTGCTCCTGACAGCGCAATTTTTATGAATTTTGACACTGCATGGTTGTGAGAATGTGATATGTCTCAGTGCAATCATCAAATCGCAATGGTTGTGATCTAATTATATAAATATATAGTCTGAAGTGCTGCATGTTTCAGAGTAAAGGTCTCAAGATGTCCTCGCTGCAGCCTGTAGTGCACTGACACACTGCATTAAATACAATACGTATTTTTTCCCCAAACCAGTGTAAGATTAGGGTGTTGGGTAGGGGTTAGGATCTGTTGTAGCATTATATATGCGGATCAGCACTGTGATTGAATGAGCAATGAAATCTTTGGAATCGACTGCTGGGCGGAGTTTGTGCTAAACAGGTTTAGGAAATAAAAACCATGCGTCCACTACGTACTGGATTTAATGCAGAACGTCACCGCACACGGAACGTGTGAAACGAGCGCAAGACTGAAGTGCTGTGATGCTTTCCCTGACCTCAGGCACTGCTCTAGCCTCCCATACGGTCAAGAAGATCTATCAATCCATCAGTACTTCCTGTGTCAGTACAGAGTACAGTCATTTACTGTGGGTAAATTAAAGAACAGAGTAGCACTGCTGTGATTGTAGGAGAACACTGGCATTTAGTGTGTCAATCACAACCCAACCAGACAAGAGCTCAGTGTGATGTTAGACCACATCTGTTTTCACAGAGAGTTGTGGCTAGTGGTTCCCAACCCTGGTCCTGGAGCAATGCTCATTTTAGATGTGTGAACATCCTACATTTGGGTACATTTAGATTTTTAAGTTTACAAAATAATATGCTCCGAACAAACATATAATCCTCTAACATGATCTAGGATGGCATTAAAATAAACCATCCACTTATTTCTGACACTGGGATCTTCTGAAGTCTGTACAGATGGAAACCAGCTGTTTAAACTGGATGAACGTTCTTTTCTTATATGTCAAAAGATCAAGGCAAATTTGATTTCTCATATCATGACCCCTTTAAACACAGCAAACATAATCACAATATGAGAGAGGCCAGTGAATGATATAAGAAATACAAATTATGTAACCAATGTAGTAACAAACTCTACACACAGATGTTTTGTAGCGGTGAAGCTGAATGACAGACTGTGATCGTTTCCATGTTCTGAAGGCTTTATTGTGAATGTGTAACAGGGTCTTACTCTCATCTGGGTTTGGAGAGGCCAGGATGGTGCTGTGGTTTCTTTTCACTTCTTCTACCTTCTCTGTCAGAGAGTCAATGAACCCTCGAATCTCCTCTACCTGAGAGACAAGAAGGACACATGCTGTTCATTAACACTAAATGAACACCCACATCTAAACAGGCCAATCAGATATCGCCCATGTGGCGCTTCAACCAATTTCAAAGGATTTACACTTCCACCTCAGCCTCAATGTTCATTGAGTGAGCGGATACAAAAGACTACAGCCGTTTGTAAATAAGCAATGTAAATACACAAACCTGCTCAAAGAACTCGTCCATGAAACCCTTTTCAATGCCGACGGCCACCTCATCCTCCTCTTCCGGGTCTTTTCCCTGATGAACAGAAATACAGCGAGTAAGGGAAGCAGTTGAGGAAAATGGTGAGACGAGTGTTGAAGCGGGGAGATCTGAAGTCACTTGTACTTTTAAACAGCTAGTATGGCTGATAAAAGTGAAGATCACTCTTTAGTATCACAGATAGAGGAAGAGGGATTTGGTAAAAGGTTTAATTAGAGCTCGTTTTTCTTTATTGAAAGTCATGGATGCTCCCAGTTCTTTCTTTGTTAATTAGAAAGAAAAGGAATGTAAAGAAAACAGATGTTACATCTGAAACGTCCTGATGGAAGCTTGACATCTGATCCAAAAGAAATTAGGAGGCTTGCAATGGACTTTTATAAGGAATTGTTTGGAGCACAAAAGTGTGATGTCTCAAGTTTGAACTTTTTACTCGAAGATATCCCTAAACTAAATACTGAACGGCAAAACGAGTTGGACTCTGAGATAAAGACACAAGAACTGTGTTCAGGCCACTGGTATTGATGGATTTCCTGCAGAATTTTGGCATGTATTAAAGAAAGATATGCTGGAGGTTTTTAAAGCTTCTTTTGAAAACAAGGAATTACCAACTAGTTGTAAAAGATATGTACTTTCATTACTACCCAAGAAAGGCGACCTTGGTCATTTAAAAAAAAAAAAAAAAAAAACTGGAGACCAGTCGCACTATTATGTACAGACTATAAAAGTCTGGGTTTACCATACAAAGAAACCAGACTTATTGAATACCAAACAGAACTGTAATGGATAGCCATTTTCTTTTAAGAGATTTAATTGATTTGGCATACATTAAGATGTAGGTATATGTTCTATCGATCAAGAACAAGCTTTTGATAGAGTTGACCACTGACCACAGAGCCCGTGTGAAAGATGCTCGGGACAGCTGACAATTGTTGTCACTTGCTTCATAACAAAAGTTTATCATTTGCATGCATTTGAAGCCTTGCCAATTTAAACATTCAAGTGATTTTAAACCATTCAAGCACAAGAAGACGCGTTAGAGAACTCAATTCGTTACTCGCGCAATGTGTGACAATTCAGCTGGGCTGTTTGGAACATTAGTGAACCGTTCTAATTAAAGTAGTACCAACCAGCCACTTACTGATCTGGTATTTCATATAATTGCATTATAAAGAGACACCGACCATTCTGAAATGCAATGTGTGTGTACCGACCCAGTGTTAAAACGAACCAGCAAAGACTAAACAAACGCCCTTTACAAAAATAAAGGTAAAACAACGATGTCGGACAATTTTAAAGCTGGATGAGAACATGAGATGGAGTTTTTCGGCACTGGGTCGGTACTTCCACCTACATCACGCGTCACCTTTCCAACGTGATGACATCATACGCCGTGAAGAAGAACAACACCGAAGTCGAGCATTCGTGGTTAAAAAGTATATAAATGTTTATTTTTGTTGAAAATGTCCGATGGTTTGTCTAGATAAGACCCTATTCCTCTGGGATCGTGCAGACCGTTGGTCCCCATTGAAGTCCATTATGTGGAGAAAAATCCTGGAATGTTTTCCTCAAAAAACTTCATTTCTTTTCCACTGAAGAAAGAAACACATGATGGGGTGAGTAAATTATCAGGACATGTTCATTTTGAAGTGAACTCATCCTTTAATGAGAAAGTGAAGTTGTGACCAGCGCACAGAATATGAAGAATATGAAAAGCTTCAGGAGTCAGCTGACCATGACAGGCGAAACCAGCACAGAAACACACTCAGAAGAAGAGCAATATCACAAACGGTCAGTTTGATTTCATCCTGCTGCCCTCAACCGGTCACTGAATAGGTCATATAGCAGACACACCACAGGATGGGCGATAACAACTGTTCATTTATGCAGTGCGTCCTATACAACACCAGCAGTGGGCTGGACCTGACATGAACTACAGAACTAAAGCCAGTGTGTCAATACATGAGACCAGAATCCCCACAGGACACAATCCCTCTCCAGTCCTGTGTTTGTTCAGTGATAGTGAGGGAAGACGAGTTAATGAATAATGTGCTCCAGATCAATCCATACAGAAAATCACACAGTTAAAGATTCATTTATCATGTAAAGTCAGTCACATCTGCTCAGGGAACTTTATTATGATAAATCAGTTCAGCTCTGACAGTGATTACTGTACAAATGAGATTTAATCATCTACACTTACAAAAAAACGTTTCATTTTAACATTAACATTACATTTCAGTCTCAAAGAGCGTGGTTAATAAACAGAACATTTTCTAAATTTGTGAATCATCCGTCAGTGTGAAAATACATAATAAAATAGCTAATATATATGTTCATATAGTGCTCATTCTCATATCTACCAACTTCAAACACGACAACGTCTTTATTACAACTATTACACGACAAACATTAAACGCCAATATGAAATCGTCAAAAACGCATGTTGTCGACAGAATGAGCGTGTCTGTCCATCATAGCATCATATAAAGTTGATAGGTGAATAAAGAATAAATGATACAGCTGATATACTCACACGCCTGAGCTCCAGCGTGCGGTCCCTCATGTCTCCTTCAGGCGGTCTGAGACGCGCGCATCGCGGGACGAGATGAGCCGAGGCGCGCCCCTTCACCCCCGCTCCACACACACACACACACACCTACATCAACAATCTAACGCTTCGATAATACATCGCGAGCATTATCCACGGACAAATACATCAAATTAACAACAATAGAAACATTCTACATTATTAACACACACATCTTACACTCTAAAAAATGCTGGGTTAAAAACAACCCAAGTTGGGTTGAAAATGGACAAGCCCAGCGGTTGGGTTAAATGTTTGCCCAACCTGCTGGGCAGTTTTATTTAACCCAACTATTGTTTAAAATTACTATATGGCTGGCTTAAAATGAACCCAGAATGAACCCAAAACGGGTTGGAAATTAAAAATCAGACACATAATTACTAAAGGGAACAATAACAAATCAAACATTTATTAATAAGCAATGTAATAAATGTTTATTGGTTAATTATTATTCATTAAACTTATTAATAATGTTCATGTATTATACATATTCATAAATATTCATTTCCATCATACTTTGGGTTCATTTTAAGCAAGAAATACAGTCATTTTTAAACAATAGTTGAGTTAAATAAAACTACCCAGCAGGTTGGGCAAACATTTAACCCAACCATTTGGTTAAAACAACCCATTCGCTGGGCTAAAACAACCCATTAGCTGGGCTAAAACAACCCATTAGCTGGGTTAAAACAACCCATTAGCTGGGTTAAAACAACCCATTAGCTGGGTTAAAACAACCCATTAGCTGGGTTAAAACAACCCATTCGCAACCCAACCGCTGGGCTAAAACAGCCCATTCGCTGGATTAAAACAACCCATTCGCTGGGTTAAAACAACCCATTCGCTGGGTTAAAACAACCCATTCGCTGGGCTAAAACAGCCCATTCGCTGGGTTAAAACAGCCCTTTCGCTGGGTTAAAACAACCCATTAGCTGGGTTAAAACAACCCATTCGCAACCCAACCGCTGGGCTAAAACAGCCCATTCGCTGGATTAAAACAACCCATTCGCTGGGTTAAAACAACCCATTCGCTGGGCTAAAACAACCCATTCGCTGGGCTAAAACAACCCATTCGCTGGGCTAAAACAACCCATTCGCTGGGCTAAAACAACCCATTCGCTGGGCTAAAACAGCCCATTCGCTGGGTTAAAACAGCCCATTCGCTGGGTTAAAACAACCCATTCGCAACCCAACCGCTGGGCTAAAACAACCCATTCACTGGTGTAGAAATTTAGAAGGAATTTTAGGCTGATTTGGCAGTTGCTACAAGAATGGTGGGTCCATTAAAACTCATTCAGTCATCTGTCTCTTTTCTCAGTTTATTTGACATGTAGGAGTAGACATTTCTCATTGATGACATGCAGGTAATTGTTGGTTTCTAATAAAAGCACAAACAAAAATAGAAGCAATTAATGTAATACAAACACATTAACATGTCCTAAATCATACATCTGAAATCAGCATTAACATATATAGAATCAAAGAAAACTAAATATAACTAGAATTCAATGTATGGAAAATATCAAACACATCATACTTGAAATCAAACAAACAAATCAAAAGTAACTTACATTGACAACAACTCAATTCCACACAGGCCATGTCTGAATCAAGGAAAGCTGGCTTCTTGCATCCAAACACACTGATACTAGGGCTTAATTAGTAAGAAACCACAGGTGTGCTCATTAAGGTTTGGTCAGCCAATCAAATCACCTGATGGTAGCAGGATTTTCTACAATTGGGCTAAAACAACCCATTCGCTGGGTTAAAACAACCCAACCGCTGGGCTAAAACAACCCATTCGCTGGGTTAAAACAACCCAACCGCTGGGCTAAAACAACCCATTCGCTGGGTTAAAACAACCCAACCGCTGGGCTAAAACAACCCAACCGCTGGGCTAAAACAACCCAACCGCTGGGCTAAAACAACCCATTCGCTGGGTTAAAACAACCCAACCGCTGGGCTAAAACAACCCATTCGCTGGGTTAAAACAACCCAACCGCTGGGCTAAAACAACCCATTCGCTGGGTTAAAACAACCCAACCGCTGGGCTAAAACAACCCAACCGCTGGGCTAAAACAACCCATTCGCTGGGTTAAAACAACCCAACCGCTGGGCTAAAACAACCCATTCGCTGGGTTAAAACAACCCAACCGCTGGGCTAAAACAACCCATTCGCTGGGTTAAAACAACCCAACCGCTGGGCTAAAAAACAACCCATTTGCTGGGGTAAAACAACCCAACCGCTGAGTTAAAACAACCCATTCGCTGAGTTAAAACAACCCATTCGCTGGGCTAAAACAACCCAACCACTGGGGTAAAACAACCCAACCGTGTCCATTTTTAACCCAACTTGGTTTGTTTTTAACCCAGCATTTTTTAGAGTGTACAACAAATTGAGAATAGTTACAATCAAATAACAATAATTATTTATGAAGAACAACAACAACAAAAATGAATAATAAACACTGAACGAATGCAATAGGATAGGATAAAAGCAAACATAATCTAAAAGTTAAACATAAATTGCCAAACGACATGACAGGGAAACTACAACTGTACTCATACAGTAACATACAGACATTGATACACTACGCATCTAAATACATGGATTTTCATGAAATATATCTTTATAATATTTAAGAGAATCTTAGGGTTTTTTATTCTTTATAAAATAAAGAGATTTAAGTCCATTTTAAAGTGGGGATAGGATGGAATACCGTTTGCAAACTTCTTATGAATGAAGAATTTGCCATATAAATAAATAAAAATAAAAAATTAACAATATAATCAAGGGATTTATTTTTTAAATATCATTTTAATAAAAAAAATCTTTTAAACTAAAAGAGTATGTAACATTGGCAGAATCAAATATATCAGACCAAAACTGTTTGGATGTTGGGCAACCAAAAAAAAAAAAAAAAAAAAAATTGGGGGGTGTATTACAGAAACATCTTAACTTTAGAATCCTATCTTATCTGTTTGGTAACCATGGCAATTTCAGTTAGGACCTCATTTAGGACAAAAGCTATTACAGAATAACATTTCTTAAGTGCATAATCTTATCGTAACTATGGATAGGAAACGGGTATTACAGAAGCATCCTAACTCGACAAAAAAATCCTAAAAGCTGTCTTAACTTTAGGACAACTCCACTAATCTCCTAACTTCAAACCTTTTTGAAATCCAGTGGTAAAAATCGCAGTACAAAAAGCCTTTTTCGAGATTGGCGTTACATTTATTGATTATACAAGCCGAAGAGCAGCGACGTTTGATGGTGGAGAGACTATTGGAGGACCCAGAGGATGTGCTGCGCTGTGATGATAAAATACTCGTAAATAATTACAGACTCCCACGACACATGATTTTGCAGTTAGCTGAGGAACTGCGACCAACATTACAGAGGCCAACGAGCCGTCACGGAGCATTACCGGTCATTCTTCAAGTGACTAACGCCTTACGGTTTTGTTTTTTTTCTTGCAAAAGGCAATTTATAAAACAGACTTTAACTTTTAAACGGATCTTATCAAAATGTCAATCTCTGCCGCACTGAAATTAAAAACACGCCGTTGTTTCTCCATTTTGATTTTAGGTTTACCTCAGAGGCAGTTTGCGCGTCGTTGGTTGCTTGGCAACAGACCTGACCGTTGATTACCGAACTCGAGCGGTTTAAGATTTCCTAACTACAGATAAGATGAGGTTTTGTAAGATAGGATAAGAGTCCTAAATCAATTTAAGATTTGCTTCTGTAATACGAAATTGTGAAAAATCCTAAATTAACTTATCATATCTTAAGTTAAGACCTAAGATAGAAAGTTTCTGTAATATGCCCCCAGATGTGCAAATGTCTCCTCTGCTTGTTTACAAAAAAACATGAGCTATTAATGTCCAAATATTTAGAAATATTAGAATTGACGGCATATTTTATGTAAAATTTTGAAATGTATTTCTGTCACGGGCTGGTTGTATAAACACACATGAAGATGACGATAACTCGGTAATGTTTAATAAATCCACACAAGAACAGAAACAGAGCAGCACACCCACAGTAGACGACACCGGACCATGAACTGAAGATGTGTACAGGTGATGATGATGAAGGTGATTAATGAGGCACAGCTGAACATAATGAGTGTCCGTGACTATTTCCTTTGCCTTGTTGGAAATACACTATTTTCCAGGTAAAAGCCTGGCCCTTTTCTCGTCTATATCTTATACCGAGGACCTCCAGCAGAACTTTGCTCTTGGAGAAATTTCCCCTTTAGCCCTTGTGTGTCCTTATGGACATTTTTGTCTTTTTCAGTTTTGTTTTTCTGGATCATTTTGCCTGTGTTAATGCCAACTGCATACATTTTGGCACAGATGTGTATTTTTATTGGAATTTTATTATTTCACAACCAATTCCTTTAATAAATCTAATTTGCACTAGTAACACAAAATATTTCCTCTCAGGACCGTTTGGACAAAAATGACCCCATTAAAACTGCATTTTTTTAATCCCAGGGCCATTAAACTATAAAATGATGCAATCTTTGTTAATAGGCTTTCATTTTCATTATTGAGTCTCAAGGTTCCATATTTGGTGACTGTTTTGTGATAGAAGTGATATTTGGACAGAAATGTATTCATTTGTTACAGGAAAATGCATTCAAAAAAATCAATGGAATGTGTGTGACACCCGGTGGATATTTTTGGTACAGCGCCTCAACAAAAATCTCATGGGAACTTCAATTTTTGTGATATTAACTTCAAATTTGGAACACAACTTAGGTAGACATATGGCTTTGATTTTAGAGTAAAACATATTTTAAAATATATATTTTAGATAAAACAAATATATTTAGTACAGTACATTTAATTTACAGTAAATTTAAACTTCCATAACTTTTTTACACTGAATGAGTTAAGGGGTTAAGTATTAAATTAAGAGAAGACAACGTATCATGAATTGACAACTGTGTATTTACTGGCGTGCAACATATTAACAGCCTGTGCTTGGTTATACAGCTTAGGGCTTGACAAATACAACTTTCCTGTAGAATAAATATAAAAAATAAAAATAATAAGATAAAAGACAGAACAACAGAGTCTTTACATTTAGCTTAAGAGTAAAAACTGCAACAAAAAAAGGCTATAGCCAAAGTATTGTTTTGAGTCAGTTTTTCTAATACAGTTTTTCTAATACACTTAAAGGACCACAGGTAGTAACGTTTTTGCCGTGCAAAGAAATTACAACTTATACAAATAACTAACAACTTATATCTCCATAGGAGAGAGTGGGGTAAGATGAGCCATTTTTTACTTATGTGGTGCTCAAGATAAGATAAAATAAGGCAGAAGTACAATGAAAGTATCTAAAGTAATTTCAGGATGTTTGCTATTATTTTAAATGATCAGAATACATCTATGACAAAGGGTTCTAAAAATATGGCTTCTTATAAAAAAGTGTTCATGTGGCTCAATTTACCCCGGGGTAGGGGTAAATTGATCCGAGTCAGTGGGTAAGTTGCACCATCTGGGTGTAAACGGACCATCTGATTGAATCTGAATCAAACCCATGTGAGATTAGCCAATCAGGACATGGCGTGTTTACACTTGTTCACATTAGGCGACTCTGTATCTGATAAGCGATCGGATTTCTGTTTCCCGCACAATATTTAAATGAGGTCTGTGTCGCTTGAAACTAAGGTAGAAGCTTCAAATGGCTTCGGATCGTAAAACAACTTTCTCTTTAGCCTCTATGGCAGTGCACACAGCTCGGGATTTTGTGATTTATTCAACAAAAGTACAATCGTTTACAACTACTTAATCTACCCATTAAAGTTTCCCAACATTAATCTTGTATGATGAAAATATAGCCATTATTCTGACGCATTTCATGATTGAAAGGAGCGCGCAAGCATTTATATTGTATGTGTAATATGTAGAAAACGGCAGAATCTGAACACCTTTGTATTAAAGAAATAAAAGAACACAAATCACATTAAAGAGCATTAACAAGGATAGGCTATGACACCAGACTACGAGTAAAGATGATACAAATTAAACAATGTCTCGTTGCTTTCACTCACTTTACTTTCAGATGTAATCTCCAGTCTCAGATCAAATTCAGTTTAAATGAAGGAATACTTCCAGAGCTGGGGGTTAAACAAGTCACATCATCCGGGTTTAAGGTTGTAGCGTGCAATGACTATATTGACAGAAATGGGAGATTAATAAACATGCCAAAACAATAAAAACATAGTTCAGATAAGTTTGATTTCTTGTCAAAACTGTGTGTCCATTATTTTCTGACAGCCATGTGGAGAGACTGCGGGGATTTATATGACGTCTGAATGTAGATCCGATGGCTGGACTGGGTTTACATTACACTGAGATCCGATCACAAAGCGTCCTCGACTCCCTCTGGACCAGGACACGCTGATCGGATAATGTTCCCATCAGAAGCGCGTTTACACTTGTGTGTATGTGGACAACATCCGGACACAGGTCGCATGCTAATGCCAAGTGTAAACGCAGCCTTAATCTATCTATATCTTTAACTCTTCTCAGGGCAGGCCTAACAAGCCAGGCCCATTGCACGTTCACATCTCTTGTGAAATGCAGTTGACACAGAACCACAGCTGCACTATCATCATGAGTCAATGAATCATTCTGGAGGAGTCGCTTTTTTCCGGGAAGCTCAGTCAGATTTTGTGGGCATTTAGAGAGGTAGAGAAAGAGAGAGAATTATTAGATTCATATCTCCCAAAGCCTACTTCTTAAGCATCAATGGCAGATTTTTCTTTATAAATATAAGCATCTCTGCATGTTTGGCTGACCGCTTGTTCCTCTTCTCATCTGCTGTTGCACGGTGCACAGAGGTTCCTTCTGCTTGTGCGAGAGCCGGAAAACATTTATTCTGCCAATAAACAAGTGGCTGTCCGCTTTGTGGGATAACTGGCTCTGACAGGTAGAGATTCAATGCAATGATGCTGAGCTGCTGATGTCCCGATCTCCACCCAACAAATCAGCATACGTAGCATGCAAGGAGCCAGGGCGTGGTACTTTCTTTGGGGGCCCGGACCCGCTCGGACCGGACTGCGTCAGAAAAATATCTGTCTTTGTACCTTTTATTAACAAGAAAACAAAACATTCATTCATTTATTTGAATTGAATATGAATTTATCAAAAGTTAGAATCAGAAATGCTTTAATGATTAGGTTACAGTTGCTCCATTTTAGAAAAGAAATACACCGCTCAGGCATAACATTATGACCTAATATCGTGTTGTTCCCCTTTTGCTGCCAAAACAGCCCTGACCCGTCGACCTGTCTGACACCTTTCTATCAGAACCAGCATTAACTTCTTGAGCAATTTGAGCCACAGTAGCTCGTCTGTTTGATCGGACCACACAGGCCAGCCTTCGCTCCTCACGTGCATCAATGAGCCTTGGCCGCCCATGACCCTGTCGCCGGTTCACCACTGTTCCTTCCTTGGAGCACTTTTGATAGATACTGACCACTGCAGACCGGGAACACCCCACAAGAGCTGCAGTTTTGGAGATGCTCTGACCCAGTCGTCTAGCCATCACAATTTGACCCTTTGTCAAACTTGCTCAAATCCTTACGCTTGCCCATTTTTCCTGCTTCTAACACATCAACTTTGAGGACAAAATGTTCACTTGCTGCCTAATATATCCCACCCACTAACAGGTGCCATGATGAATAGATCATCAGTGTTATTCACTTCCCCGGTCATAATGTTATGCCTGATCGGTGTATGTAACAGCACAGAGAAATTATAAGAAAAATGGAAAATCTAAAATAAGAAATTTTCTGTCATTTAATGCATTTTAAAAGTTATGATTGGCTCTTGTTTTGATTAGTCAGCCTAGCATACTCCAAAAAGGTTATTATTAACTATTCTAAATGCTTATTTTTACAGCAAATTTAACCAAATTTTAAATACCAGCCTATACAAAAGGGTAACAAAATTGCACTGTATTCATGGTGGATGGTTGGTGTAACATCTGCAGCCGATCTTCAAATGAGGCGAGTAGCGAAATCATATTTTCGACTAATTTCCACTGGAGGGTAAGTCATAGTCGGCTCCATAAGCACACAGGGCACGTGTCTGTTCCAGCAGTCTCTGAAGCATGTATACAGTACTGTTCCACCTGGTAGGTACATCTTGCTGTAGTCTCTTGATAGGCTGGCCCAGTTGTTTCTGAATACTTTGAAGTCAGGAGTAGGCAAATGGGGAGTGTTTGAAATGGCCGACGATGCGTCTTCCAGAGGCAATTATATCCACGATGCTGCGTTGTGACATAACTCCCTCGGTCACGGCGAGCTGGAGTGAATGCGTCATGCACGGCAGGCTGGGAAGATTGCCATCCCTCATGGCCTTTTGCATGTTCTTTGCGTTATCCCCTAGAATGACGTGCACTTTTTTCTTCTGGAGTTGCTGAACTGTCTCGCTCTCTCTTAGCGCTAGCTAACTTTGAAAACTGTTCATATTCCTTTACATGAATAACCTTCAAATGTCTGATGAGGTTGGTGGTGTTCAAATGTTTTGCATGCTTTCCGCCTCGTGGGATTTGCTTGGTACACACGTTACAGATTGCTAATATATTGTCTTTTTCACACACCTCATAGAATTTAAGCCATTTTAGCACCGAAAATTAGCAAAATTGTCTCGCGAGTTTTGCGTCATCTGATCAAACTTCCTAAAGCAATTATTGGCCGATTATGATCGGCGACCGATCAAATAGTATCCCTTAAATAGAATACTTTTAATTAACACAAATATTTACCAAACACACATCACATAACGTTAACGCAAGACCATGAACAGAAGAAAACCAAGGACCTAAATACACAAGGAATGATAATCAACAGAACAGAGAACAGGTGTGAAACATTGTAACTAATGAATGAAACCTCAGGCAAACAACAGTGATAATGAAAACAATGAAACTATGAACTAGACAAGACATGATAAAGAAACTAAGCATGCCTTACACGAGTCCTCACACTATAAACAAGAGATTAAACTGAGGGAGGAAGGGGGCTCTGGAGGAGAACGAGATCCCGGCAAAGGGAGACACCATGGAGGAGATGACGGTCGGAGTAGCCAGGGAGAAGATGATGGTTGGAAGAGCCAGACAGAAGACGACAGCAGAAGGAGGAGCCAGGGAGGGACCACTAGCAGGGCCATCTAGACAAAGGCCCACGGCGGAACCGAAATAGTGAAGGAGCCAGGGACCATAGGACATGACCAGAGGAGACCCAGGCAGATCCAAGGAGCCAAAGATCCAGGTTGACATCAAAGGCCTGGACGGCTAAGGTGGAGCCACAAGCGGATGTGACTGAGGTGGAGATGGTGAGAGTGAGGACAATGGTGGAACCGGATGGAAGGAGGAGCCCGGCGAAGACGGAGGGATGGAGGGTCAAGGCGCAGCTGCTGACTCTGAAATCCGAGACAGATCCAGAGCGAAAATGGATCAAGGTGGATCCAGAGAAACAAAGGAGCCTGGTGGAGCCTGAGGGATGACAGTCCATGATGGAGCCAGGGGAGCATCGAGCCAAGGTGGAGCCGATGGGTCAGAGGACCGAGGTGGAGTCCGCAGCTCAGATGCTTGAGGTGAAGCTAAGGATCCATGGACCAAGGTGGAGCTTATGTCGGGGAAGCCCCAGGCGAATCCATAGAGCTGGGTGAAACCACTGGAGGAGCCGAGGGGCTGAAGGGAGACAGCAAAGACGAGGCTGCAGAGCCAATGGCGA
Organism: Coreius guichenoti; assembly: GCA_039654105.1. Taxonomy (NCBI): domain Eukaryota; kingdom Metazoa; phylum Chordata; class Actinopteri; order Cypriniformes; family Gobionidae; genus Coreius; species Coreius guichenoti. The sequence goes on along the minus strand of CM077174.1, from coordinate 1,702,564 downwards.
TGAAGGAGACTTGGAACTGGGCTTATCCAGCAGCAACTGTTAGGTTAACCCTCTGGTGCTCTTCGGTCACTTTTGACCGAAACATGTTCTGTTTTGAATTTTTTTAAAACACAGCTTCATCAGAATGGTACGATGGTACTTTTATGGCATTTGGAATGTGAACACAAACAAAATTTGAGGGCATGATTCGCAGGCTAAGTGGTCGTAAAAAAATTCAGATAATTTTTGTGTGTACAATCTACAAATTGGCCACAATGCTGAAAAAAAGTACACAGCAGTGAAGAGACACACCCACTCACACACAGTTTTGAGAATATGTGAAATCCATTCAATAATTCAGTCATAATACAGGAAAAGCTCCCAGCAGTGAAGGGGTGACATTCAAGTCAAGTCACCTTTATTTATATAGCGCTTTTTACAATGCCAATTGTTTCAAAGCAGCTTCACAGTGGTAACAGGAAAATAATGCAACAGAATTTGATTCGGCTGTACAGCCGCTCTGGAGAAAACGGTGATGTCATCCAGCTCATTTCAATTATCATATAGTGTCAATGTGGGCAGATCAGTAATATAGTTGAAATTTAAGTGTCCCCAACTGAGCAAGCCAAAAGCCAAAGGCGACGGTGGCAAGGAACCAAAACTCCTTCAGGGCCAGAATGGAGAAAAAAACCTTGGGAGAAACCAGGCTCAGTCGGGGTGCCAGTTCTCCTCTGGCCAACCACCCAGTAGAGCATTACAATAATCTAGCCTTGAGGTCATGAACGCATGAACTAACTGTTCAGCGTTTTGCATTTAAAGCATGTGCCGTAATTTAGATATATTTTTAAGATGGTAGAATGCAGTTTTACAGATGCTAGACACGTGGCTTTCAAATGAGAGATTGGTATCAAAGAGCACACCCAGGTTCCTAACTGACGACAAGGACTTGACAGAGCAGCCATCGAGTGTTAGACAGTATTCTAGGTTACTACTTGTGGAGTTTTTTTGTCCAATGATTAAAAATTCTGTTTTTTCTGAATTAAGTTGCAGGAAATTACTAGTCATCCAATTTTTTATATCAGCTATGCATTCTGTTAATCTTGTGAATTGGTAAGTTTCGTCAGGGCGTGAAGAAATATAGAGCTGAGTATCGTCAGCATAACAATGAAAATTAACGCCATGCTTCCTAATAATATCTCCCAGTGGTAGCATGTACAGGGTGAAAAGCAACGGTCCTAGCACTGAGCCTTGCCGTACACTCTAAAACATCAAGAGTGAAGTACACAAACCCATTCACACACAAACACACACATATATACACACCTATGAACTGTGCACTTGGAAGCTCAAGCTTGTTCCTTCACATTTTTTTTCCTGCAGGAGCTCTGTGTCAAGAGCATAAGAAGTTGAATGAATTGCATTTTTTTTTTTTTTTTTTACAAATTCTGAATCAAAAATGGGTAACAAAATGCTTCCTTGCGTTCTCTTTCTAACACAATGTTTAGGTTTGACTAATCATAATGCAAAAACTAACACTTCAAATCACTATTTCTAACAAAAAAAATATATGAAACTTGACAAAAAGTAGTCTTTGAGATTGTTTAAATTTATATTCAAATCTTCCACCTAATAAAAATATGTAATTATGTCTAAAAATAACTAGGCAATTCACAAGCTTCTCTATAGAGAGCTATACAGACAACTAGTGGTCACAGCAGGGTATTACTGCATAAATTGAAAAATAATGAATATTTTTTTGTATTATTTTCAATCGGAAAAACTGATCATAATTATTGCATAAATATTAATTAGTACCATAAAATTCTCTCAAAATACAAAAGAAAAAATATTATTGAACAAAAATATATTATAGTGATTTTACTGGGGAAAAAAAAAAAAAAAAGAGTTAAATTTCAGAGGTTCGGTCAGTTTTGACCGTGAAGAACACAAGTGTGACTCCCAGATGAGGAGCCCGTCACACACCTGTGAATCATGGGAGCTCGCTGACATAACTCACGTTACACTGATGATAACAATCAAACACATACAAAATCAGGAAAATATGAATTTGCTTAAAATTAGGCCATTGTGTTCACTCTAAGTTTACAAAACGTGAAATGGTAGAGAACAGGTATGTAGTCTGAGGAATTCTTGCCGTTCTCAGGTAAAGGATCTGGACGTTGACTGGTGCCGTTTACAAGGTGGAGATCTGAAACCATTCAGCTGCGCACAATTTCAAGACCATTTGTGATTTATGAATTTCACATCTGGAAGGTCTGAACCTCACCGGGTTTATGTAACATACGCCTCGTATGTCCCGCTCCCAGTGCGGTTCAGACCGGACCTCCAGCACACACAGGACAAATATACCAAAGTCAATGTATGTGCATGAACTCTTAAACAACACACATCTCTCACATTCACACGGTCTTCACACAACTCTGAGCTGTTTTGATCAGTATTTGCTGGAGATAATGCACTGATAATGTGCACCATACTTCACATAAGAGGAATCAACAATGGAGAAGATGAAATCTGGTTTATTAAAGCTCCTGTAGACATAATCCAGATAGTGATCTTATAAGACAAGGAGTCCATAAATTGTCTCCACGTTGCGATACATTTCCTGGTAGCACACAGCTCTGCTTCTGATTGGCCAGCACAGATGTGAGCGTGTGACCGGATGCAGTAGCCGACGGTCTGTGCAGATGCTCGTGTGAAGCGTGGAGGGGTCAGAAGTGAGGTCTCCTGTGACGGCCGGTGTACTTGGTGTCGGCCCGTACATCCCTGAGAGAAGAAGCACACAACACACACCACAGCTGAACATACACACTCCATCAGATGAGTGACAAGCGCTTAAATCAATCCCTCTCATACAGTGCCTTCATTTACTCAAAGGACTCCCAGTGTCTCAGTCTCTCATTAACGACCGCTTTCCACAGGGCTTGACGCTTACTCGTGTCCCATGGTGCACCTGTGCTCTAAGTTTAAAGATTTAGGAGCGCATTCAGAAACAAACTATTTCTGCTTTTATATATAAAACACACTGTCACAGATTTGGCCATATAGTATTATTTTAGTTTCACTGAGATACTGTATAGTTTTTGTTAATATTTTCAATTCAATTTAATTCTGCTTTCATTTTAATTTCAGTTAAAAGTTTTAGTAATTCTGTTTTGTCATTTTTTTTTTTTAAATGTCTGTAGTTTTTATTCATGTTTATTTCAGTTTTAGTTTGGTACATCAGGTTAATGAAACTAAATGAAAATAAGAAAAGTTTAATATTTTATATTTTATTTTATGTCAGTTAATATTTATTTATTTCAAGTAAAGAGATATTTTTATGGTTTTAGTTAACTATAATAACTAGTAAAATCGATATATTTAATAATATGTGTTAAATAATGTTCTCAGTCTTTCCTGTAAGGGACTCTTATTTTGAAATGTCTGCTTTATTATTGCAGGAGTTCCTACACCCGTACACAACATATTACAGTATAAACACCGTAAACAGTAGTGTCGTTTGGCATAAATGTGTGTGAACGCACAACAGCGCCACCTTCAGGCTCTGAGACGTGACGCGCTCACATTTATTAATGAAATCAGAGCCTTATGAAGTTTAATAATCACATTCGGCAGTGTCGCCATTTATGTTTTTACATCCCCACAATATAAGAGCCTTAAAATGATCATTAAGACGCTTGTTAAGGTTTGAAGATGATCTTATATTTAAGAAAACTGATCCGCAGGGATTGTGTATTCGCACACATGCTCCAAACTACATTGTACAGTTCACACACACGTCTGTTTTTAGTCAAATGTGAGTGAAATGCTTCTCCTGTCCCAAATCCTTCGTGTCTGGTCTCTGTCAGCAATGAATAATGAGGCAGTGAGTGCGGTGAATAACTCAAGAGCTGAAACATACTTCCCCTGCCGGCGCCGTCTGTCCTTCTTCTCCATGATCCAGTCCTTACTCTTCTTCGCAGACTTGCCCTTCATATTTTTGAAGCGGGACCTTCCATGAGAAAGAGCAGATGGTGAGGAAACACACGAGTGTGATAGTGATCTGGCTTCTCACGGACCGGTTGTATTAATTACAATAACACAAAAAGCACAACAAATTAATATATTGTTAAATCACAAGCATGATATATTATTCATAATTTGTAAGTTTGTTTTGCATCATGTGACAGAAGGAGAGTGTTTGAGAGCCACTGAAGAATGACTGAAATATATAAATATGGATATAACGTGTGCTTTACCTCTGAGCCGTAAACTGAGCCTGACTGGACACGCCTCGGACACACACCTCTGAGTCTAAACCCTGAGAACACAAACCAGCTCATGAACACGCTGAGTGTGTGTGTGAGAGAAAGAGTGAGTGTATGAGAGTGTGAGTGAGTGTGTGTGTGTGCGTGTAAGAGAGTGTGCGTGTGTGTGAGAGAGAGTGTATGAGAGTGTGCGTGTGTGTGAGAGAGAGTGTATGAGAGTGTGCGTGCGTGAGAGAGAAAGTGTGTGTGTGTGAGAGAGAAAGTGTGTGTGTGTGTGAGAGTGAGTGTATGAGAGTGTGTGTGCGCTTGTGTGAGTGTGCGCTTGTGTGAGTGTGTGCGCTTGTGTGAGTGTGTGCGCTTGTGTGAGTGTGTGCGCTTGTGTGAGTGTGTGCGCTTGTGTGAGTGTGTGCGCTTGTGTGAGTGTGTGTGTGTGCGCGTGTGTGAGTGTGTGCGTGTGTGCGTGTGTGAGTGTGTGCGTGTGTGTGCAAGAAAGTGTGTGTGAGGAGTGTATGAGAGTGTGCGTTTGTGTGAGAGAGAGAGAGACAGAGAGAGAGAGAGTGCGTGTGTGTGTGCAAGAAAGTGTGTGTGAGGAGTGTATGAGAGTGTGCATGTGTGCGTGCGAGAGAGAGAGCGAGAGAGAGAGAGTGAGTGTGTGCGTGTGAGGAGTGAGTGTATGAGAGTGTGCGTGTGAGAGAGAAAGAGTGTGTGTTTGTAGGCTGTACACACCTTTGGTAAAACACCTGATACACCAGCAAACAAACACAGGAAAAATCTATGGACGAAAAGATGTGCAGTGACTCAATGACACACTGATCACATGCACATTAAATATGTTTCTGATCAATGAGGAAGTACTTCTTGGCTTTGCTGCTGTTGGGATAGTCCACGACCAAACCGCCCGTGAATCCGGCTTTCATGGCCTGAGCCGTTATCAGCTCCAGCTGAGGGAAACACACAAATCACAACTTCCTTTAGGCTTTTCAGAGCAGGAAGAAGGAAATGCAGCAGGTTTTGAGCAATGAGAGGAAGCAGAAAAACATCATGAGCAGAGATCCCCACCTGCTCAGAGTTCTCAGGGTAAATCTGGAAGACAGCACGCGCTCCTCTCGCCTGCAACAACACCACCACCAACATCATCATCATCATCATCATCAACACTCATCCGTCCGCTCCTGACGATCAGCTGTGTAACTCACCAGAGCCGAGTAGAGCGTGCTGAAGAAGCGGTACAGTCTCTTCGGAGGGCTGTGTGTCTTCTTATCTGCGTTACACAGCCACTGCAGCGCTGAAATACTGATGCAACACGACACGCTTGACATGTGACCACAAACAGCCTGCGTTCTGCTCTCACACACACCTCTCCATGAGCTCTTACCTGACACAGCCATCAAACATGCCCGGTCTGAAGGGCAGTCCCTGACCCATGTCCGCCAGCAGCAGATCCCCCTCCACGTCCCGCCGCAGGGCCACGTCTGCACACCAGCACATGCTCCGTCTAACACTTGCAGCCGTAAGATATGAATATGAATCTGATGTGTGTGTATATTCACCTAGCATGGCTGTGCTGATGTCCACACCGACCCAGTAGTGACCGACCTCAGACAGATGATCTCCACTGAGTCCGGAGCCGCAGCTGACGGGTTGAAGCAGGATAAAGCATCACTGAGCCAACAGAGTCACACACTGATGGAGTAACAGCACAGCACTCACCCCACATCCAGCAGGTAACAGGGCTGATCCTCCGGCAGACTGAGCAGCTCCACCGCTCGCTCCGACATCTGCGTCTGGATCTCTATAATCCGAGAGCTGCAGACAGACAGACAGATGTTAGCCCTCCATCCACATCACTGATCGACTGTGGCTAGAGAGCTATGGCCAGTTCTGGTCACTACATACATCACGTGCATGAATGTAGGAGTCACATGAGAGTCCTGCACACGTCCTGTTTGGTAAACCTGCCCCCGCAGTACTTCACAGAACACCGACCCGCTACCTGACAGCAGCGCTAATTTAATTCTGGCTTTCATGACAAAAACTATTTACTTTCTCAATCAAACCAACATTAGTCTTTCTGAGGAAACTAGACACACGGCCCAACATGTTAACAGAAAAAGGCAAGGACATGCATCCGTCGTGTAAACAATACAAAACTTTTGCCTACACCATGTGAACAACCATATAGGCTATTATATGTGCATAAATCACATCATAGGCTATACAGACGCTTGGAGGTCTCTATTTATTCAAATAGCCAAATATGAGCCTTTACTGTCATATAATATCAAGAATATTTTAGTGGATTCTGCACAGCTGGAGGGGAAAAAAAAAATAGAGGTTTTTCGCATTTCATGGAAAGACAGCACTATTGCATACAGAAAGGCCTTAAAACTGCTAGATCTGCTTATTTCTCGACTCTCTTAGAAGAAAACAAACACAACCCTAGGTATTTATTTGAAACAGGGACTAAATTAACAAGAAATAAAGCTTCATCTTCTGACATTTGTAAACAGCACAGCAGTAATGACTTTATGAACTTCTTTACGTGCAAGATTGATAATATTAGGGAGAAAATTATAATTATGCAGCCGTCTACTACAGTATCACATCAGACAGTGCATTGTAGTGTCACTGAGGAAAAATTACACTCATTCACCCTGTACATGCTACCCTTGGGAGCTATCATTAGGAAGCATGGCGTTAGTTTTCACTGTTATGCTGACGATACTCAGCTCTATATTTCTTCGCGCCCTGACGAAATTTACCAATTCACAAGATTGACGGAATGCATAGCTGATATAAAAAAATTGGATGACTAGTAATTTCCTGCAACTTAATTGTGAAAAAACAGAGATTCTAATTATTGGACCAAAAACACTCGATGGCTGCTCTGTCAAGTCCTCGTCGTCAGTTAGGAACCTGGGTGTGCTCTTTGATACCAATCTCTCATTTGAAAGCCACGTTTCTAGCATCTGTAAAACTGCATTCTTCCATCTTAAAAATATATCTAAATTACGGCACATGCTTTCGATGCAAAATGCTGAACAGTTAGTTCATGCGTTCATGACCTCAAGGCTAGATTATTGTAATGCTCTACTGGGTGGTTGCCCTGCTCGCTTAATAAACAAACTCCAGCTGGTCCAAAACGCAGCAGCTAGAGTTCTTACTAGAACCAGGAAGTATGACCATATTAGCCCGGTTCTGGCAACACTGCATTGGCTCCCTATTAAACATCGTATAAATTTTAAAATCTTGCTAATTACTTACAAAGCACTAAATGGTTTAGCTCCCCAGTACTTGAGCGAGCTCTTAACGCATTATACTCCATCACGTCTATTGCGGTCTCAAAATTCTGGCCAGTTGATAATACCTAGAATATCAAAATCAACTGCAGGCGGTCGATCCTTTTCCTATTGAGCACCTAAACTCTGGAACAGTCTTCCTAGCATTGTTCGGGAAGCAGACACACTCTGTCAGTTTAAATCTAGACTAAAAACACATCTCTTTACTATGGCATACACATAAAACATTTTTAATTTATATTATTCAAATCAGTTAAATGATGGTTAGGCTGCATTAACTAGGTCAGCCGGAACCGGGAACACTTCCAATAACACCTGATGTACTCGTTACATCATAAGAATATTATTTGACTAAAAATAAAATTAAAAATAATTAGTATCTGTTATTTAATTTTCATTATCAATCCAGTATAAGCCTGTCATAATTAAATCTATAATTCAATGCTCAAACGGACACTGCAAATGATAAATCAAATTCAAATGAGGCGTGTCAATCAGGTGGTGTGGGCGGAGTTTTGAGGTGGAAGAGGAGACTTTGTGTGTGCAGTTCAGGTGACTCAGGTAAAAAAATGATTCTGTAAACCATAATAATGAGAAACTTTCTCAGTATAATGACTTATGCATGAGGGAGTGGCACGCTAGCGACATCCGCTGGTCAAAGCCGTGAACACAGCGAGCATGGCATCAGTGTAATCTATAATATCATAAAGTAACATTAATGAGTAATGATCAGTATAGGACAATATAGGACAATATAGCGAAAATGGCTAATGAAACTGTGACTATATCAACATGCAATATCGTTGACGAAAAAAGATGAGACTAAAATGTAGTTTAAAAAATAAAAACTTGACCAAAAATCACTCTTTGAAAAATATGAACAAAATACTGATAATTTATCATTAATGCACGGACACACATGAGCCGCCCATCAGTGGTCCCGAACTGAGTGAAGTCTCCTGACTAGTGGGCCCAGGCCTATTGATTCCCGACCCGTTAACATCATATATTAGGCTAGCGGTTCACCCGTCACCTGCGTGCAGTAATGAGTCACATTACTGCTGTATAATTATTAAAAATCATAGGTCATTCATTTGTACTAGTATTAAACATGGACACATGTGAATGTGCTGAGACACTAAAGACAGCCGGTCCATCTACTCACTTCTGGGAGTATTTCCTGGCCTCTTCCTCATTGTAGAACTGCACATGTGAACACAACAACAAGCATTAGCATATATGACACACAACAGCACAGACAAACACGGTTTTCTTTCAGCATGCCCACATTTATAATTGGTTATTATTAATCTAATGATCTGTTGTTTTGTAAAGTCTGATTGGCCAGCTGGCTCCTTCACAAACACAGGCCCGGTCAAGAGCTGTTTTAGGTTTCGACACTGGTAAGGGGATCGAACCTCATCAAATCTTGAAAATGGGTTGTTTAAAAGAAAAAAGCATTCTGAAATTAGATTACAAAATCCAATCTTGGTTTTGATCTGGATCAAATCATCAGTTTGTATTGTTCAAAACTTTTTAGATTGGGATACAAAAAAAAAAAAAAATCTGGATTATCCTGATCCAGCAGAAGGATAAAACTTTAAAACGGGTCAAAAAAATCCATCAGCATGTCCCTTTAGGGGCTCCGTAGAGCACTGGTAATCCAGATTTGGTCATCTGAAAGAGTGTGTATCTGGATCAGGATGATCCAATCCATTTCTGCTTTAAAACACTCACAAAAGTAACCTCCGCGGTTGATCCCGGAGAGCAAAACATGGGATTTCCCAATCCAGATCATTCTGATCCAGATTAAACTTTCTGATCCAGACAGGCTCCAGTGGAGTTTACCTGTATAATGGCCTTTTTATGCTATGAAAAAACGATATCCATCTTTCTGTCAAATTCCTATATTTAATATAATAATAAAACGCTGTGTTGCCAATCAAAATAAAATCAGTATCCTAACATTGAAAGGTTAATCCTAAATGAACTAAAAGAAAACGTCTTTATAGTTTACTGAATGTCAAGACCATCACTTTGTGTTTCATCATTATTTGATTATTATGATCAATAATTGGATCATTTAGCAATTCAACTCATGGAGGAGACACTCCAGCACTGAACACAGAAATTGCTGAAATATGTGACACCTCAATCTACACTGAATATGGCGGAAATAAGTATCAATAACTCATGTGTGTTGTGTTAGAGTCCGTTCACTCACCACCTCTGGCGGTGCCATATGCTCGGGTCTACGGCAGCTTGAAGACATGATGATACTGACTGAAAATAAACCAGTTACTACAGATCACAACAGCTCTACTGTATAAACACACACACACACGCGGAGTCCAGCGTGTGGCCAGCGCCGATGACGTCATCCGCGGGCGACGGGTTCCAGGATTCGATGTGTTTTGCATCACTAGAGACTTTTGTATACTAGAGAATATATATTATTTTACTTTAAAGGATTGGTATCTGATATACAAATAGAGCTCTTCAGTCTCTACAAAGTGAAAGAATTACAAATAATGAACAAGTAATCGGAGTCGACTGTGATTGGTCCGATCTGAAGAGCGCTGAGAAAGGTAACAGGTGTGACGTCACCGCGGCGTAACTGCCACTTCAGAGACGCGTTATTTACAAAGATTCAAAACACAGCGTTAAAATGAGAGAATACCATTTTATGTATTGAATTGATCATTTATTTCATGCCTTTCTACCGGTTTTTTATTATTGAAGATAGAACAAGTAACAAACATACAGTACAGGGGATCTGAAAATTATATCATAATATTTTAAACATGTTAACGAGACATGACGAATTCAGAGAAGACGTAAAAGCTTGGGGATGAGTTTACATATTTTTGTTTATGCATATAAAATTTTGCCAGCAGTATAAATAAATTAACAATGTATTCAAGACCTTTGTTAACATTGTTTTCATAATATACAGCAATATCCTTTAATGTAAAATAGTATTTAATCTTTACTAAATTAAAGATAAATTCTAAAAAATAAATTTACATTCAAAAAAACAAATGCGTCAATAACTCTTTCTCAATTTTTATGGAGGACGAAACCTGCAAAAACAATAAATAAATGTATACGCAAATAAATAAACAAATACATTAATTAATCCACAAAATTCTACATAAATATATATGTAAATAAATACACACATAAATCCACATATTCCTTCATAAATAGATAATTAAATGTGCGAGGAGATAAATAATTAAATAAAAAAAAACGTTAAAGGAAATGCTAAAATGAAAGTTGTCTTTTTTCCCCTTTTAACCGTTTATTCATTTTTGAATGTAGCTCGATATTTATTTCCGTGGCGCAATATGCAAATGAGGAGCTGTCAATCAAACATCAGAAGGCGGTCTCTATGCCCCCATTGGCTGATGGCTGTTGACGCCCTCCTCATTAGCATGTTTATATCCAATGTATAATAATGAAAGAAAACGTTTGACTTCCAGTAATCAGTGGTGTAAAGTATTTGAGTAAATGTAATTAGTTACTGTACTTAAGTATCTTTTTGGCTACTTTGTAGTTGTACTGAGTATCAAAGATATTAGCAACTTTTACTCTCTATTTGACTACATTTGAACAAGTAAATGTACTTTTTACTCCAATACATTTGTGTTAAAGTAATGCATTATGCATGGCACCTAACTTTTCCTGCAGCAGTTTGTTTCTGCTATAAAGAAGCGATATCACCATCTAAGGGCACTGAAGGGACTATATCTTTCGCCTTTACTCACCCAAACATGTCAACAGGGCTACTGTACATGAATGCCAGTGCATTAGTTGCTGAACCGCAGGTGTTTGATTTATGAGATGAGTTCATGACTGCAGCCGCTGATGAAACCAGCACGTCCAGTGTAAGAAGGCTTTGACTATCTCATTTTACTGAATATTATTTTATTTATCCGCTATATTGACGAGACCTTTATGAAGGATATTGGTTTGCTTATGGCCTTTTTGTGCACTTGAGCTTAACTGAGACTCGTGAGTTTGTAGACGTTTAAGAGGCTGTTGTGTCGACCTTTATTTATTGCAATATTGAGGTGTTCAGTTTTATTTTGATTTTAGATATTAAACATGATTTCTCATCTTACAAATCAATAGTTTCTTATTTTCACTGGTATGTCTCTCAGGTGTTGAGGACTAGTGCATCTTTGAGCCTACATTCAGAACGAGTAAAATACTGTTAAAATCAGATACTTTAAGACTTTTATATAAGTTGATTTGTAATTGGTGACTTGTAACTTGTAATGGAGTCATTATCTCTGTACTTTTACTCAAGTATGGTTTTCAGGTACTCTGTCTTAACACCTCTGCCAATAATTTTTAATGCAAAATCTGAGAATTAAATAAAAATGTAAGTATTCAGGAGATAATCTGAATTAATCCGATTTTGACCAGCAGGAGGCGGTGATGCGCCTAAAAGTTGTGTGTCAACCCCCATTATAAACCAAGAAGAAGATCTGTTTGGCCAATAGTAGGCCGTTTCCTGTGTATGCTGTCCCTGATTGGTTAATGTTCTCACTGTGTTGCTGGATGTGAGGTCTGGCACACTGTGGTCATGGCGCAGGTCAGCGGCTGTGTGAGGAGAGGAGCACACACACTCTGCGCTCTTCAAACCCTGCGGACGCGCTATCATCAGGGAGGGCGCGCGCACAGCCGCAGCACCGCCGCTGACTCCTCCGCGCCGCTTTACCGCAGCCGCACCGCCTATTACGACATCCTGAGAGTGTCCCCGAGCGCCACGCAGGCGCAGATCAAGAGCGCCTATTATAAACAGTCGTTCCTGCATCACCCGGACCGGAACCGCAGCCGCAGCGAGGAGGCGGCGCGGAGCTTCGCGCTCGTGGCGGAGGCCTACAGTGTGCTCGGCAGCAGCGGCCTCCGGAGGAAGTACGACCGCGGCACACTCAGCCAGACGGACGTGCAGAGCGCCGGGAGACCGTCATCCTCAGACGCGTCCGACCAGCGGCATCCACGCGCGGCCAACCGCGGCGGCAACGCGCACTTCGACTTCGACTTCGACGCGTTCTACCAGGCGCATTACGGCGAGCAGCTCCAGAGGGAGCAGGAGATGAGACACCGCGAGGAGCTCCGCCGGCGGCAGCAGGAGCACAACTACCGGCGCTGGAAGCAAGGGAAGGTGACGGAGGTGACGGTGACCCTCCTGCTGATCTGCGGGTGTGTGGTTCTCATGAGCCTCCGGTCCTGAATCACACGAGATCGGACTGATGCTTCACAGATGGACCTGAACTCTAACAGTCAAACGGCTTCTGTCAGAAGGTTATTTATCTTCAGGACTGGGTTTAATAATAGCTGTTGCACTTTAAACATTTAGTGATTTGTTAGCCTAAAAAAAAAAAGAATAATAAACAACAAGCCACTGTTCATGATGATGATGATGATGATGATGATGATAAACGAAGTGACACACCAGTTTGCAGCATAAGGACTGGAAGCACTTGACAAGTTAAAGTCACAATGAAATCAAAACTAGACCATTCTTGTGTTTTATTTTTATGGAATATTGCAGTGTTTATTCAAAATGATTTATTATTATTGTGTTAATAATCTTGAATCAGAATAACTTCATCTCTTCTCTGATGACGAGGGCGGGGCAACCTGTCACTCACATGAGATCCACCAATAGAAAACCACAACCATCCAATCAATTCCCCACAGACAAAATCAAGCCCCGCCCTACATTTGTTCTTGTTCCTGAAGCGGTCGGTGTGATGTCACAGCTGGGGGCGTGGTGTGGGGTGGAGTCAGGGAAACAGTCCCCTCCCCCTGACTGGTGTTAACCCAGTATAGCTCATGTAGAATCACAACAGAGCAACACACAGAAGAACTGAGCCGGATTGGGTGGGATTGTCCGTACAGTATCTGTGACTGGACGACCCAACGGAATGTTCTCATTAAAACACACACTGCTCCCACAAATATCACACAACACGCCAACTTCATAAATCAGTCTTTCCATGAAGACGTTTGTTCAGTGTTCCTGAATTTAATGGATTTAGAGTATGTATTACATACGTTTAACCTTTTAAAATGATCATAGAACTTGCCTTGTGCTATGAAATGGGAGAATTTTCTGAATACGCAAATGCAAAGGGCGTTTGTTTATGTTAAGTTTGTTTGGGCTAGAAACATGAAATGAGTCTAATGTCAAACGTTCATTTACCGCAGTTTAACAAACATCTGTCAAAAGCCTGAAATCCAGTTATTGATGAGCTGTCAGGCATCAGTGACACGGGTTTAGATCGAGTTTAGTTAGTGTCTTGCATGCGTGTAGCTTCATTTGTTTATTTATCTGTTAGTATAGCCACACAGGTTCATAGTCTTCTGACATTAGCAAAGGTTTGAGCTTTTTACAGCAACCGTCTTCATCTAAAGACTGTGATTTATGAAGTAGGGTATTATGTGGTGTAATATTTGGGGATCATGCATTCTGACGGGAAAATGTCATCAAGTGTCGTGTGTGTGACTCTATCAGCACAAACATGAGCCCTTCCCATCATGAAATAAAGACTTTTGAATGTTTTGTACATTAATAACCTCACACATTCTGTCGCTGTGATCGCTCATCATGAAAAACTGCTTTAATGTTAAGTTGACTGCTTTTTTTGAGCCCCGTGACAAGTATGAATATATTAGCGTTTTTGTTAAACAAACTTTTGCCATTGCAGTAATGAAATCTCTTTATAATAATACCAACATCAGCAAATGTTTAACCTCCTTAGCTCTGTGACAATTTCCGTCTGGATTTGGCCTATAATAACCCCCCCCCCCCCCCCCAAACCTTTTGATTTATTTATTTATTTTTTGGTTATAAATTCATTTTTGAATAACTCAGGCCCTGTGTGCTCTAGCACCCTGCAGACAGTTTGGGCTGTTTCCACTAGATGGCAGCAAATACTGGAAAAAAATAATAATTTTATCTGTATCATGTATGCAAGATTTATTCAAATGGATCTGAAGGGAGGAATATTACCTTTTTTATATAATTTCCACCTACCCAAATCCCCATATACAGTGGTGTAAATGCAATATTCCCGGGTCATTTTACAGAAAACACTGAAATTACATAGAACACTGCTGAAAGTGATAAATATTATAGTATATGCTGCCTGTGCTATAATAAACAAACGTAAAATATAAAAAACAAACAAACAAAATAGGTGCTTTTTGATTTTTTTTGGTTATATATTCATTTTTGAAAGTGTATATCTCAGGCCCTGTGTGCTCTAGCACCCTGCAGACTAGAGCTGCACGATCTCGATTCAAACACCCACATGGTCTTATTCCTTAATGACCCTGATTCTGCTGTCTTTTATGCCTGTTTCACATCGCAAGCGTCAGCGGGGCGTGAACAAAACACGTGCTGCTCGCGCTCCGCTGACGGTTGTGATGTTATCCAGAGAGCGGCTGTCATATACGAAGCAGCTTCACAAACAAACAGTCTTTTCAACCACACATTATCATTATTTATGTGTTATAAACATTAAAATAAAGGGATACAAGTTTATAGTTTGGGTATAAACACGGTATTGATCAAAATAAGAGTAAATCGTCATTTAGGAAAGTATTTTGACACTTAGGCTATATACGTATTGTGTTGCTTATCGTTACGCCAGAAGGTGGCGACAAGTGAGTGTTTAAAAAAGTGTTTGTCATTGAATCAATGAATTTATTCACAAACGCTGATTCATCCAATAAGGAAACAAGTCATGATGAATGAGACAGTGACTCCATTCAAATTATTTTTTTATTTTGTTCAAATTAACATATATTTTAAATAAAAAGAGCGTGCTGTCCGCCCACAGCAGTCATAGTTAATGATATGCTAAAGCCCCGCCCACAGCAGTCATCGTTAATGATATGCTAAAGCCTCACCCACAGCAGTCATCGTTAATGATATGCTAAAGCCTCACCCACAGCAGTCATAGTTAATGATATGCTAAAGCCCCGCCCACAGCAGTCATAGTTAATGATATGCTAAAGCCTCACCCACAGCAGTCATAGCTAATGATATGCTAAAGCCCCGCCCACAGCAGTCATCGTTAATGATATGCTAAAGCCTCACCCACAGCAGTCATAATTAATGATATGCTAAAGCCCCGCCCACAGCAGTCATAGTTAATGATATGCTAAAGCCCCGCATATCATTAACTAAAGCCCCGCCCACAGCAGTCATAGTTAATGATATGCTAAAGCCTCACCCACAGCAGTCATAGCTAATGATATGCTAAAGCCCCGCCCACAGCAGTCATCGTTAATGATATGCTAAAGCCCCACCCACAGCAGTCATAGCTAATGATATGCTAAAGCCTCACCCACAGCAGTCATAGCTAATGATATGCTAAAGCCTCACCCACAGCAGTCATAGCTAATGATATGCTAAAGCCCCGCCCACAGCAGTCATCGTTAATGATATGCTAAAGCCCCACCCACAGCAGTCATAGTTAATGATATGCTAAAGCCCCGCCCACAGCAGTCATCGTTAATGATATGCTAAAGCCTCACCCACAGCAGTCATAGTTAATGATATGCTAAAGCCTCACCCACAGCAGTCATAGCTAATGATATGCTAAAGCCTCACCCACAGCAGTCATAGCTAATGATATGCTAAAGCCCCGCCCACAGCAGTCATCGTTAATGATATGCTAAAGCCCCACCCACAGCAGTCATAGCTAATGATATGCTAAAGCCCCGCCCACAGCAGTCATCGTTAATGATATGCTAAAGCCTCACCCACAGCAGTCATAGTTAATGATATGCTAAAGCCCACAGCAGTCATAGTTAATGATATGCTAAAGCCTCACCCACAGCAGTCATCGTTAATGATATGCTAAAGCCCCACCCACAGCAGTCATAGTTAATGATATGCTAAAGCCCACAGCAGTCATAGTTAATGATATGCTAAAGCCCACAGCAGTCATAGTTAATGATATGCTAAAGCCCACAGCAGTCATAGTTAATGATATGCTAAAGCCCCGCCCACAGCAGTCATAGTTAATGATATGCTAAAGCCCCGCCCACAGCAGTCATCGTTAATGATATGCTAAAGCCTCACCCACAGCAGTCATAGTTAATGATATGCTAAAGCCCCGCCCACAGCAGTCATAGTTAATGATATGCTAAAGCCTCACCCACAGCAGTCATAGTTAATGATATGCTAAAGCCCACAGCAGTCATAGTTAATGATATGCTAAAGCCCACAGCAGTCATAGTTAATGATATGCTAAAGCCCCGCCCACAGCAGTCATCGTTAATGATATGCTAAAGCCCACAGCAGTCATAGTTAATGATATGCTAAAGCCCACAGCAGGCATAGTTAATGATATGCTAAAGCCCCGCCCACAGCAGTCATAGTTAATGATATGCTAAAGCCCCGCCCACAGCAGTCATAGTTAATGATATGCTAAAGCCCCGCCCACAGCAGTCATAGTTAATGATAATACGGCCATATTTCCTCACCTCATATTATTTCCAGTCTAGACACGAGCTTTATTTATTAGTCACTTTATTCACAGAAATATAAAGTTTAACGTGAAGGTCATTACTTCATACAAAAGCTCAGAATGATCAAAACTCATTCCACTACTAGCAGAAAGACTTGATATGAAATCAAAACTCAACAGTGACTCAATAACACAACAAGGGGAAATGTGTGCAAGGAACTACAGTACAGCAATCACTGTCAGTTATTAATGATGATGACGATGATGATGATGATTGGCACGTGTACCAGCCTGTACATGTTGAATGAGACACACACTCTCTCCTCAGATGTGTGAGAGCTCATACATGTTAAATATGATGACACAAGCAGGGAAGAGTGCACTGTCCGGCCTGTGAGCGCTGCCTTCTGACCAGCGGGTCTGTTGATTCCAGGGAGACGCTACAGAAGGACACCTCAGATCTGGAGAGATGCTCCTGAGGACGGGTCCGGCTCACACACACCCGTCAGAGAGAAGTGTGTCCACTGGGCTTATTTTACATCATTGTGACAGTATATCGAACGTCACATGGAAAGTTTTTTTTTCCTCAAATGTAGTAAATTAAAAATGAGACAAAAACTGTATACTGTGATTTTTGTTCAATTCTTGATGCTTGAGCGACCCCTAAATATTCACCAAAAAAGAAAAGAACAAACATGAAGTTGTGGATGAGAAGTACAATAAACTCCGTCTTTTAGACCCTCCCAGTTAAACCCCTTTTGACCTTTCCACATTAAACCGGCGGCGCCCTCTGTCCGGCATCAGCTGACCGGAGCGGTAGTTGGGCTAATGCTGTTGAGACCGGAGAGCATTGATATCTCAGTAGTGTGCTCCTGCATAGAGCTCGACCATACACTGATCGTACTGATTAATCCACACAGATGAGAGAGGAGTATTACATGTGCAGTGAGTCCCTGAGCAGGCCTGAGATCAGTGATCTACAGCAACAGAAGAACTAGAAACTAAACACAGACTGAGCTCTGGGACTCCACAGAGCTGGAGATTAAACATCCATCCATCCATCCATCATTCACCCACCCATCCATCCATCCATCCATCCATCCATCCATCATTCACCCATCCATCCATCATTCACCCAACCACCCACCCATCCATCCATCCATCCATCCACCCACCATCCATCCATCCATCATTCACCCACCCACCCATCCATCCATCATTCACCCACCCACCCATCCATCCATCATTCACCCACCCACCCATCCATCCATCATTCACCCACCAATCCATCCATCCATCCATCCATCCATCCATCCACCCACCAATCCATCCATCCATCCATCCATCCATCCATCCAATCATCCATCCATCCATCCATCATTCACCCACCCATCCATCATTCACCCACCCACCCATCCATCCATCCATCCATCCATCCATCCATCCATCCATCCATCCATCCATCCATCAATCACCCACCCACCCACCCACCCATCCATCCATCAATCACCCACCCACCCACCCACCCATCCATCCATCATTCACCCACCCATCCATCCATCATTCACCCACCCATCCATCCATCCATCCATCCATCCATCAATCACCCACCCACCCATCCATCCATCCATCCATCCATCCATCCATCCATCAATCAATCACCCACCCACCCACCCATCCATCCATCCATCCATCCATCCATCCATCCATCCATCCATCATTCACCCACCCACCCATCCATCATTCACCCATCCATCCATCCATCCATCCATCCATCCATCCATCATTAACACATCCATCCATCCATCATTCACCCATCCACCCATCCATCCATCCATCCATCATTAACACATCCATCCATCCATCATTCACCCACCCACCCATCCATCATTCACCCATCCATCATTAACACATCCATCCATCCATCATTCACCCACCCACCCATCCATCATTCACCCATCCATCATTCACCCATCCATCCATCCATCCATCATTAACACATCCATCCATCCATCATTCACCCATCCACCCATCCATCCATCCATCCATCCATCCATCCATCATTAACACATCCATCCATCCATCATTCACCCACCCACCCATCCATCATTCACCCATCCATCATTAACACATCCATCCATCCATCATTCACCCACCCACCCATCCATCATTCACCCATCCATCATTCACCCATCCATCCATCCATCCATCATTCACCCATCCATCCATCCATCATTCACCCACCCACCCATCCATCCATCCATCAAACCGTGGAGGATTTTAAACATTGACAGAGAAAATACATGCTATCATTACATGTAGTCATGGTTCAATAAATTCACCTGTGATGTGTTGCAGTTATTTACATGACATATTAAGAGAATTCTTTGGTTTGGCTTTCATTCATAATGTTAAAATCTGCCAATGAATCAGTTATTGGCCTGTTTTCTCACTTATTATCGCAGTTATCGCATTGACAGAATCCACTATCGGGCGACCTCTACAGCTGCAGTGATATGTATTGTTTAGGCCAAATGTTTTCAAAACTTCCATTTAGCAAATGCTTGAATCTGAAGCATGACTGCGGTGTGGACCGTATAACTGCTGGAACACAACAACTGATCCAGCTCATTTATAACAGAGGAGAACATGGATGAAACATCAAGCACATGAGTGAAAGAGCTCTGACAGCACACAAACCAAACACACGAGAACGGGTTAACCGATTCATGAGCGCAATGACTTGTCGGAACACATGTACTCAAACAGATGTGCAGTCACCGTTAAAAACTAGGAATATTCTGAAGGTCGGTTGATTTTATTCATTTTATGGATGATGGGAAGAATGTGGTAGATTCAGCGGGAATCACGTCAGCAGACGGGAATGAAATCAGCACGACACATCAGGACAGGAAACAGCCAATGAAGCCTGCCTGCTGTCAGACGGCTGAAATCGGATCGGATCCTCGTCTGTCCGGAGAGTGAGGCGCTCGAATATGAGTCTTATTTAGCAAACACAGTTTAGTTTTGAAATGTAACTGTTAGGGTTTCCATCATCACATTATGAGAGCTGACGTGTGTGTTTGGTAAATAAGCCCTTCGTGCAGGAGAACAGCGCATACATAACATAATAGTATAGTGATGTGCAGGTCTTTTACCTTTTCTGGCTCTGATTTGAAAAATACAGATAGACGAGTATCACATTTTACACTCAACTGTACTGTATAAATCAACAGAAAAAGAACATCTATCAATGCCCTAAACGACAGATATTAGAATAACACGTGGTCAAAAAGACGAACATAATTAAAATATGATTAACATAGAGTTTGACTTGCTACTAGACACTGGAGCGCTGCAGATCTGCCACACAGCTCAAGAATGACGACCGCATCTGAAACCATCCGTTCATTAACAGGTAACTATCGTCTGCAGAATCCCAGCAGCACAAGAGCTGAACGATCTCCAGGTGACAGGAACGAGTGCTCTTCTCCTGCAGAACACAGACACATGAATCCTGATGATGATGTGTGTGTGTGTCGTCCAGCCGCAGAGACGGTCAAACACTCCCTCGTCAGGAGCCTGAAGGAGACCATGAGGAGAACCACCTGAAACACTCCACATGAAGACACGGAGTATGACGGATCACACACATCAGCTCTCAGACGACCGATCCTTCACTTCCAGTGACGTGTGTGTTGATGACTGCAAAAGGATTTCCATCGTGTGTTGGTCAATGAAGTGAAGATCCAATACACACTACTAATCAAACGTTTGGAGTAATAAAGATTGTTCAATGTTTCTGAAAGAGTCTCTTCTGCTCACCAAGGCTGCGTTTATTAGATAACAGTGAAATATTACTCCAGTGTAAAGCAGCTGTTCTCTATGTGAATATATAGTCAAGTGTAATTTATTCCTGTGATCAAAGCTGAATTTATCATCATTACTCCAGTCTTCAGTGTCACATGATCCTTCACAAATCATTCTCATATGAGGATTTGATGCTCAACAAACATTTATGATTATTATCAGTGTGGAAAACTACTTTTTTTTGGAAACCATGATTCACAACCATTCAAAGTGTGGGGTGAGTGATTAAATAAAAGAAATTAATACTTCTATTCATCAAGGACGCATTAAACTGATCAAAAGTGACAGTAACGACATTCATAATGTTACAAAAGATTCTATTTCAAACTTTGAATCCTAAATATCATGACTTCCACAGAAATATGAGCTGTTTTCCACACTGATAATAATCATAAATGTTTGCTGAGCATCAAATCCTCATATTAGAATGATTCCTGAAGGATCATGTGACACTGAAGACTGGAGTAATGATGATAAATTCAGCTTTGATCACAGGAATAAATTACACTTGACTATATATTCACATAGAGAACAGCTGCTTTACACTGGAGTAATATTTCACTGTTTTACTGTAGTTTTGATCTTATCAGAAGAGACCCTTTAAAAGCATTGAAGACTTGCCGACCCCAGACTGACCGCTAGTGTGCATGCATGAGGTGTGTTTCTTCACATCAGAACTCATCGTGGCATCTGTGTGTGGTGGTCACGCATGACGGCGGGTCAGAACCGCAGCAGTGTTTCTTCAGTAGAAGGAGTACTGGTTCTCCACCGCTCTAGTCCGCCGCGTGCCGTCGCTGTCGTGGTAGTCTTCGGTGGCGGCGGTGGGCTCCAGCAGTCTCTCGGCGCTGTTGCTGCGGCTGTGGAGGCCTGCGGCCGGCTGGGCCATCGGCGACGAGGATGAGCTGGACGACAGCGCCGCGTCTGATGGAGCGCCAGACAGCTGATGCGTCGACTGGGCCGGTTCTGCCCGACAGACAGCGGCGTCCCGCGGGGCAGCTGGGACAGGAGGAGCCGCCACATCTGTGCACACACACACGGACAAAAGTCAAATCACACCGCAGAAACAGCTCAAACGTGACCTTCAGGAAAGTGTGTTATCGGTGCATTTCAAAACAGACAGCTGACAAAATGTCTCTCCGTGGTCATATTTTAATATTCATGTGTCTGTATAATGAGTGTGTTGCAGGTCTGTGTTTCATTGGTTGTTGTCTCCCCTCTTCCCGCCCTCTACTCTCCCACTTTTCCACAGCTTTACACACCCATTTCTAGAGACTTTTTCAGCTCTGAGCCATGAACGACCAGGCGAAAACACTGGGGTTTCATGACACTTTAACATGATCTGAATGGAGTTGCTAGGGGCTCTGAGTGGTTTCTAGGTGGTTTCGTCTGGTCTGGTGTGAGGCGTCTGTGATCTTGTGGTCTTTACATATGGCTTGGGTTCCAGGTGTTAGTTGTTAAAGGGGATCTATTATGCCCCTTTTCACAAGCTGTAATAAAAGTCTCAGGTGTCCCCAGAATGTGTAGGTGAAGTTTCAGCTCAAAATACACCACAGATCATTTATTAAAGCTTGTGAATTTTGGCCCTATTTGGGGGTGAGCAAAAACATGCCATTTTTTGTGTCCCTTTAAACGCAAATGAGCTGCTGCTCCCCGCCCCCTTTCCAGAAGAGGGCGGAGCCTGTACGTGCTTCAGATACTCCAGCAACAACAAAACTGGGGAATGTCACGCACTGAAAATGTCAGAAATTGTTAGTAGCGGTGTTCAGCCTTGCATGTTTGAACCGGAGTCGGACAATGATGGAGAGACTCAGGAAGAAGTGACGAGGTATGTTGATATGGGAAGAAGGAGGCGGGAACCGGCGAACGTTTAACAACTTTAATAAACAAAACACAAACTGAAAGTAAACACGCAGGCAGCCCCTCATGGACGACTGCCGTACACACACTTAATAAAACATGAACAAAACACAACGTAAAGTCCGGGCCTGGTCCTCTCTCGTCCTTCACTGTCGTCGCTCCTCCTTTTATGCGACCGAGCTCCTCCGTGAGACACGAGACCGGTGCGGCGCGCAGCTGGCGCTCATTATCACTCACCACCGGCCTCGCCCCGTTCTCACGGCCCCTCGGCCTCGCTGCTTCACACATAGTTGTGGAGTTAAGTTGATTCAACTCATCGACTAGCATGTACTGTGATGTTATTCTAAAAATCTTTCAGAAACAATTTTTGTGCAAATCCAGCGTTGAACAGACCCTCGTTTGTGAAGCAGTCCAGAGTTCTATTAAAAATATCCTGGCTCTTCCCAGCTTTATAATGGCAGTGAATGGTAACTTGGATTTTGAAGCCCAAAAAAGTGCATCTATCCATTATAAAGGTGCTCCACACGGCTCCAGAGGGTTAATAAAGGTCTTTTGAATGCAGTTTTGTAAGAGAAATATCCATATTTATAACTTTATAAACTATAATCGCTGGCTTCCGGTAACGGCCGTACGCTGGTTTATACTGTATTTTTCAGCAGGGATGACTTCAGATTTACCAGCGTTTGACTGTAGAAAGCAAACTGTGTTATGTCATTTTATGCCAGTCCCTTCCTGTCTAAGGGAACCAAAAACGAGAAATATATTAGCATCTGTTTATTATACGCTATTTATTTATATAAAATTATAATAAAACTTATAGTAAATTTATTTATAAGTTTATCGTCCGTTATCGTTGTGCTGTGGACTCTGCTATTCTTTTATATTCAGAACGATTTTTAGAACTATATCTTTATCGTTACTGTTTTCGTCCTTGATGTGAACAGGCCTCAAGTGGACGGGTTTTGACCGGAATAAGATGCAATGTGCTGTAAAGTGTGACTACGGTCAGCTTGAACAACAGTGCTGGTGACTGACAGACAATAATCTGCTCTCGCTGTTGGCTGGGGTCACACACTCTTTTCAGAAGGGTTCTGCTGGGGTACCTGTGGGCGAGCGCTGGACCTGTACGTATGAGCGCAGCGTGATGTCGGTGGAGCCGCCGGACTCCAGAGGGATGGGGTGCGCGTGGAAGTGCCGCAGCATGTCGGCCACCGTCTGGAACCACAGGTGATGCACGTGACACTGACCGCTGTCGTTCACAGACAGCCGCAGGTGCTGCCAAACACACCACACACACACACACACACACACACACACACACACACATCAACCTCAGGCTTCACAATCCTCAATATCAGCACCACATAACCAATTCATAACTCCAATTCATTAACGAATCAATGACTTATAACAACTACTATATGTATATCTAACCTTACCCTTACCTGGATACATACAGTACACTTATGTAAGGTAATATATATATATATATATATATATATATATATATATATATATATATATATATATATATATATATATATATATATATATATATATATATAAAAAATATATACACACACACACTATATAGCAAAATCTCAACATTTTCGCAAAATTTGAACTATATTAACAGCCAGTGATATATTAAGTTATATATATATATATATATATATAAAAAGTACACCCAACTTTACTCACATTAAGCATTATATACTGTATTGCAAATCTCAGCTGCTTGATTGTCGCAAAATATATTATCATCCAGCTCTAATCTGCCTAATGTGACTATGAAGCTTTGTGTATTGTGCTATACAAATAATTTGCAATTTTGAACATTCATGTAACAACAAAACTACTGCTTACAGGACAAGCTTTAGCAGGTTTAAAGGGTTAGTTCACCCATAAATGAAATCACCTGTGTGGCTGTGTGCGTCCTCATTCACGCTCACTGTATGGAAAAGAGCAGCATGAACATGAACATTCTGCTCTTTCATACGGGTTTGAGTAAACAATGACACCGTTTATGGGTGATCTATCCCTTTAAAGTTCATTCCCAGCTATCCTTGAATGATCTTCAAAGCCACAGAAACCAGCTCATTATGACTTTTTAACATACGATAAAAGCTAAGAAACAGCAGAGCAGATTCATGCACGCACTGAAGAACGACACTTTCCTGCAGAGAGTCAGGTGAGGTGTCAGCGCTGCTCAGGGGTCGTAACCCCATGAGGGCTCACCTTGGCTTTGCCCTGGAAGTTGAAGGTGAGGACGTATTCTCCAGGACGCGTCTCACTCTGGCGGATCACAAACAGACCGTGACTGCGTGCTCCGCCGGCGAGAACGAGCTGGGCCGCCCGCACCCGCGACAGAGTCCCGTGGAACCATGGGTAACCCGTCAAACTGGCATCTCCTTCCACGTCCCTCTGCGTTTCACCTGGACTTCCTAAATGACAGAAGCAATGCGAGTGTGTGTTTCCACAGTCATGCTGCCACATGTTTTTAGGCCGAAGACAACGCGGTTCTGGCTGGGAAAATCAGCTCGGCACTGCCCCCCAAACCTGCTGGTCTTCAAGGTGCAGTAAGCCATTTCTGAGAAACGCTGGTGAAAGTGGATCGGACTGATTGCCACAACAAACTTGTAGCCAATCAGCAGTAGGGGGTGTGTCACTCATGATGGGGGAGGAGAGAGATTGGGCCAATCAGCAGTAGGGGGTGTGTAAGCAAATCAGCAATAGGGGGCGTGTCACTCATGATGGGGGAGGAGAGAAAGTGGGCCAATCTGCAGTAGGGGGTGTGTAAGCAAATCAGCAATAGGGGGCGTGTCACTCATGATGGGGGAGGAGAGAGAGTGGGCCAATCAGCAGTAGGGGTTGTGTAAGCAAATCAGCAATAGGGGGCGTGTCACTCATGATGGGGGAGGAGAGAGAGTGGGTCAATCAGCAGTAGGGGGTGTGTGAGCCAATGAGCAGTAGGGGGCATGTCACTCATGATGGGAGAGGAGAGAAAGTGGGCCAATCAGCAATAGGGGGCATGTCACTCATGATGGGGGAGGAGAGAAAGTGGGCCAATCAGCAATAGGGGGCATGTCACTCATGATGGGGGAGGAGAGAAAGTGGGCCAATCAGCAATAGGGGGTATGTCACTCATGATGGGAGAGGAGAGAAAGTGGGCCAATCAGCAGTAGGGGGTGTGTAAGCAAATCAGCAATAGGGGGCGTGTCACTCATGATGGGGGAGGAGAGAGAGTGGGCCAATCAGCAGTAGGGGGTGTGTGAGCCAATGAGCAGTAGGGGGTATGTCACTCATGATGGGAGAGGAGAGAAAGTGGGCCAATCAGCAGTAGGGGGTGTGTAAGCAAATCAGCAATAGGGGGCGTGTCACTCATGATGGGGGAGGAGAGAGAGTGGGCCAATCAGCAGTAGGGGGTGTGTAAGCAAATCAGCAATAGGGGGCGTGTCACTCATGATGGGGGAGGAGAGAGAGTGGGCCAATCAGCAGTAGGGGGCATGTCACTCATGATGGGGAGGAGAGAGAGTGGGCCAATCAGCGGTAGGGGGCATGTCCACTCATGATGGGGGAGGAGAGAGAGTGAGCCAATTGGCAATAGGGGGCGTGTCACTCATGATGGAGGAGGAGAGAGAGTGGGCCAATCAGCAATAGGGGGCATGTCACTCATGATGGGGAGGAGAGAAAGTGGGCCAATCAGCAGTAGGGGGTGTGTGAGCCAATGAGCAGTAGGGGGTATGTCACTCATGATGGGAGAGGAGAGAAAGTGGGCCAATCAGCAGTAGGGGGTGTGTAAGCAAATCAGCAATAGGGGGCGTGTCACTCATGATGGGGGAGGAGAATGAGCAAATCAGCAATAGGGGGCATGTCCCTCATGATGGGGGAGGAGAGAGATTGGGCCAATCAGCAGTAGTGGGTGTGTGAGCCAAATCAGCAATAGGGGGGCGTGTCCACTCGTGATGAGGGAGGAGAGAGAACAAGCAAGAGGGAGATTTAAAGAAAGACTGTAGAAAGAGCGATGGCTGAGAGACATTACAAAAGAGAAAAGCTCAGAGGAATATCACTGGAAAAAGAAGGGTTGTGATCAGGCAAGAGCTTTAGGACCAGCATTAATATTAGAAAAGCTTTCCAGAGCTGGAGAGACGTTAGAGAGCAGGAAGGCCTGAAAACAGATGTTTCTGCTCCATATGCAAGTAACACTGGCTTTTATATACTTGTGTACTGCATGTTCATTTTTTTGTGCTTCCTTGTCGTTCGTTCGTCATCTTCGCTTTATTTTCCGCAAAGCATTTTTTTGCTTCGCTTCTGCTATGATAAAAGAGACACTCTTGCATTGCGTGTTTGTGCATTTTGGGGGCGGAGCAATGAAGGGAGGGGTGAGTTTGTTTGGGTTGATTTCAAATATCAACAGTGTTCAACAACAATTTTGAGAAATCGCATACTGCACCTTTAAACCAGGAACCACTAATTCAGATATTCCAAAAAAAGCAATATTTTCATGTGATGATTTTTGCATGATATTTGCATTTCTCCTCTCTAGTCACTCACAGACTGTGTGGACTGCTCTCTAACTCGTAGGTTATGTGTTTGCAGTTACTTTTGCCACAGTAAACAGTGTGAAGTCCGTATTTCTTTTAAAGAATTCTAATGTTTTTTACCGAATGAAATTGAATGACTGTTCAGTGGACTCAGTGGCTGGTTGGCACTGTGTGTACCTGATGGTGTGTCAGTGCTCTGGGCCTCTGGCGACTGCAGAAATCGCTCTAACGGCACATGTGAGGGGTGCTGGGTGATGGGCGGCTCCTGGCAGCGGGCGGCAGTCAGCTGATCCGCAGCGAGAGAGCACAACCGCTCAGAGACCCGATGAGTACCTGAACAACACATCCAGAACATGAACACAACTCCTCCTGCCTTCAGCTGTGAGCGAACTCATCAGACGGACGGATTCAGTGCGACCGCTTCTGTCAGAACACTGCTGAGCTGTATGGATTTAGCAGACGTACCGTCACACAGCAGCTCGCAGCTGCAGGAGGACACCAGCGTGAAGTCTTTGGGCGGCTGGCTGAGAGCACACGACGCCAGCTCGATGTCGTCGCCACTGTCCCTGAAACACACAGAGAGATATGAAAAAGAAAATGCCAAATAAAAGCATAATCATAAGCAATCTGTTCAGTACAAGGGGCTATGAGAAGAGCTCTTTCAATGGGACTTAATAAAGAGATGATTCATGCTCATTTGGGAACTCGTTCAGTATATGACAAAATCCAGCTGTCAGTCACTGATTCCAAAAAGTGTGTCAGTGCAGTCAGGAGTGTGAAATATTGTTGACAATAATGATTTAGTGACCAACTATTGCTGAAAGAGAATTAATTCAACCAAAGTCAATGGCCAAGTGCCCAACTAAAGAGAACACTGATCACCATAATGGTGACTTCAACAACTTTTGTACATGTACCATATGAAAGAAATAAAGCCAAACAGGTTTATAATAAGTGAACATGCTGATAATGTCTATCTCATGTTAATCTTGAGTATCTATAGAGTAGTGTTGATCCTTCATATCTCCCAAGAGTCTTTAGTTTTATCATATTTATAAAAGACAAATACGCTGTACCGATTCTTTCAGAAAATAGCCGAGCTTGTGGAGGCGTGCAGTGGGCAGAGCTAAAGAGAACACACACACACACACACACACACACACACACACACACACACATACACCATGGCATTATCCCTCCCTAAATAACTTTCGATTCACTATACGTGCACTTACGTGCCGATTGCCAAGAAAACACACACATTTGATGGAGTTTCACTCACCGCCTACGGTTTCCACTCATGACCGGGAACAAACACACACACACACACTTGCAGAACTCCGCAAACACAAACTGCATCCACTGTTCCCTTAACGCTGGGTTATTTGGGAAGCTGAACAAGGTGATCTTTCCCTCACACCAGAAACACACTTCTTTAGTGACATTGTTGATCTCGTGTCTAAAAACACAACGCCAGCACCGCCGACGGCTCCCGTAACCCGAACGAAGCTCGTTGTTCGGGTCATGCTCTGGGGTGTGGGTGTGTGTGTGTGTGTGTGTGTGTGTGTGTGTGTGTGTGTGTGTGTGTGTGTGTGTGTGTGTGTGTGTGTGTGTGTGTGTGTGTGTGTGTGTGTGTGTTCATCCGGGAGAAGTGCCCATACAAGGAACTCCGTCCTTTATGATGTCACACAGGGCCATACTCGAAAAACACTTTCCGAAACTTGTTTGAATCCTGAAGGAGTGTATTTAGCACAGAAATACTCCAACTCGTGTTTTGAAACTTTGTCCATGTTTATCATGAGAATCAACTCTTTAACAGTGTAAATAAGGCAGAATGCAGGACCCCCCCTTTGAATAATTTATTTAAATTAATTGGAAAATTGTCTTGGGTGTTTTAACTACATGATACAGTGGGGAGAACAAGTATTTGATACACTGCCGATTTTGCAGGTTTTCCTACTTACAAAGCATGTAGAAGTCTGTAATTTTTATCATAGGTACTCTTCAACTGTGAGAGACAGAATCTAAAACAAAAATCCAGAAAATCACATTGTATGATTTTTAAATAATTAATTTGCATTTTATTGCATGACATAAGTATTTGATCACCTACCAACCAGTAAGAATTCCGGCTCTCACAGACCTGTTAGTTTTTCTTTAAGAAGCCCTCCTGTTCTCCACTCATTACCTGTATTAACTGCACCTGTTTGAACTCGTTACCTGTATAAAAGACACCTGTCCACACACTCAATCAAACAGACTCCAACCTCTCCACAATGGCCAAGACCAGAGAGCTGTGTAAGGACATCAGGGATAAAATTGTAGACCTGCACAAGGCTGGGATGGGCTACAGGACAATAGGCAAGCAGCTTGGTGAGAAGGCAACAACTGTTGGTGCAATTATTAGAAAATGGAAGAAGTTCAAGATGACGGTCAATCTCCCTCAGTCTGGGGCACCATGCAAGATCTCACCTCGTGGGGCATCAATGATCATGAGGAAGGTGAGGGATCAGCCCAGAACTACACGGCAGGACCTGGTCAATGACCTGGAGAGAGCTGGGACCACAGTCTCAAAGAAAACCATTGGTAACACACTACACCGTCATGGATTAAAATCCTGCAGCGCACGCAAGGTCCCCCTGCTCAAGCCAGCGCATGTCCAGGCCCGTCTGAAGTTTGCCAATGACCATCTGGATGATCCAGAGGAGGAATGGGAGAAGGTCATGTGGTCTGATGAGACAAAAATAGAGCTTTTTGGTCTAAACTCCAATCGCCGTGTTTGGAGGAAGAAGAAGGATGAGTACAACCCCAAGAACACCATCCCAACCGTGAAGCATGGAGGTGGAAACATCATTCTTTGGGGATGCTTTTCTGCAAAGGGGACAGGACGACTGCACCGTATTGAGGGGAGGATGGATGGGGCCATGTATCGCGAGATCTTGGCCAACAACCTCCTTCCCTCAGTAAGAGCATTGAAGATGGGTCGTGGCTGGGTCTTCCAGCATGACAACGACCCGAAACACACAGCCAGGGCAACTAAGGAGTGGCTCCGTAAGAAGCATCTCAAGGTCCTGGAGTGGCCTAGCCAGTCTCCAGACCTGAACCCAATAGAAAATCTTTGGAGGAAGCTGAAAGTCCGTATTGCCCAGCGACGGCCCCGAAACCTGAAGGATCTGGAGAAGGTCTGTATGGAGGAATGGGCCAAAATCCCTGCTGCAGTGTGTGCAAACCTGGTCAAGAACTACAGGAAACGTATGATCTCTGTAATTGCAAACAAAGGTTTCTGTACCAAATATTAAGTTCTGCTTTTCTGATGTATCAAATACTTATGTCATGCAATAAAATGCAAATTAATTATTTAAAAATCATACAATGTGATTTTCTGGATTTTTGTTTTAGATTCCGTCTCTCACAGTTGAAGAGTACCTATGATAAAAATTACAGACTTCTACATGCTTTGTAAGTGGGAAAACCTGCAAAATCGGCAGTATCAAATACTTGTTCTCCCCACTGTATGTAATACATACGCAAAGAGTCAGTGTGCATCTTGTTTTAGTTTGTGATTGTGTCCCGTGATTTGGATGTACTGTGGAAATGTATTCCCTTTAAATACAGTTCAGTGAATTTCTTACTCAAAGTAAGAGACAAGCCCAAAATAAAGACATCCCTTTACCCGGGGTCTATGCAGTCCTGGATGTCTGCGACCCACGAGTTCTTCTGCAGAGAGTCGATGGTCTCCAAAATGTACTCAGCACCGTTTTCTACCTGCAACCCACAAGGCAACACCAGTTTGAACTGACAACACTGATCTAGATCCAGAGAACAAATACATACATGATATGTATGTGAGAGTATGAGATGATGGACGGGTGACGGTACCTTGAGCACAAACGTGTTGTCTTTGTCGGGCATCTCCAGAGGCATGGTGGTCCTCACCTCCACGATAGCAGACAGAGGGACGCTCACTTTGGGTTTAGATGACTACAAACACAAATCAACACAATCAATGCCAATCCAACACACACACACACACACATAATATTTTCACTGACCCTGCCAGCTGCCACAAATATGATATATAACTATTTTAACAACATATTTTTATATGTGAGAAAAAAAAAGTTTCTATTTTTCATGAAATGAAAACACTTTTGCTGAAAAAAAAAAAAAAAGACAAAAAGGAAACAGGAGTGAAGCTGATGCACCAAGACTAACGTGACGTGTCCTAAACAGACGTGTCTTTTCTACGCTAATCACAGTTTTTGTCTGTAACAGAGGCCGCAACAATTCTGTTTTAGAAACAGTTTCCTTTTTCTGAAACAACAACATACAAAGTATGACAATGACAATCTTAGGTACTAATTATGTGCTTTATTTATCGTTAAAACTATCTAATTGTGAGTTTGAACAGCATTTTGCGTGACCTTTACAGCCGTACTGAAAGCGACAATGGATAATTCACCTCAGATGTTGAAAATAATCACAATCAAGTGTATTCTATGACAAAAATGGTTTCAGTCACTCAGTGTGTATTTTTAATAACGTTAAAATAGTGTAATATTTATGAGTTATACTGATTTGGTTGTGAGTGCACTTTCAGAGAGACTCCGCCCACACACCCTTCTGATTGGCTGTGGTTTTTAATTGATTTTGTCGTGTCTGGTGTGGACAGACAACCGCCCATTCCTGGAATCGGATCACGCCGCGTCTAGTTAGCCAGCTACAAAACTTTTCCACTGTAATATATTTAAATCATACAATTCAACAACAATATCCAAAACTCACATAACAAAAAAATATTGAACAATTATTTTAAAAAACACATACACGCAGCAGGTCTGTGAACTGGCCCGAAACTCTCTCATGGGCCCAGGAGCATGCGTACTGTGAGCCCTTTATTTCCTGTTACAACCAAACATCCCTTCTAAAACTCCTAGGGTTTCCATCTGCCCAACGGCTGGCTTCATTGGTTATGAGACCAGGGCCCGTATTCATGAAAGATGTCCTAGTGACAAAATTCTTAGAAAGGTGGGCGTTTCCTCTTAAAATTAAAGAAAAATCCTAGTAAAGAAGAAAGTAATTCAGAAAGCATCTTAACCCTTAAAAGAGCTCTTAAGGTCCAGAAGTGTCAGGAGTACGGACGAGGACTTTAAGAGGCTTAAGAGTTTCTTTAGCAGTGGAGAAAACAGATGAAACTCAAAGAGGGAGAAGAAATGTGTTTCACACAATGCATGAGTGAGTTCATAAGACACTACACATTAGATCATGCAGGGATCATGTTTGAGACCGATCTTATTAGAGACACGCTAACATCTCCGACACAGCGCAGAAATGGAAGTAATCACTACATTAACATGTTTGCCAACTGGAAAAATGCAACTATGCAGCCGTGATGATTTGTGTCTGTCACAACCTTCTATAAGCAAAGATCACACAATTACAGCAGTTTCAGAACCTTAAAGCTACACTATGTATTTTTTCGCTGCTAGGGGTCGCTAACCTCTTCAACACAATAACAAAGGCATAGATTGATGACGCAATGAATGAGCGTGGAATCATGGAACTTGTCGTCATACCGTGGTGTTGAGCTACATAACATTGATTCGTTTTATGTACATTTGCTCACCTGTCTAGTAAAGCACAAGATCGGCATCTCAAACGGAAGTTTGTTGTGAAGCTCTCGCCATCTGGAAAACGCCACGTCGATACTGATCCTCTTTTGATTTCTTATTTTGTTCCAAAGTCTGCTTGCCATGGTCTGTAATGCTTGAACGAAACTACACCAGCGTGCCGCTAGACGTTATGGAGTCGTCCACGTCTGTTGCCATGGTTTCTACCGCAGTAAAAGCGGAAACCGATGGTAACGCGGATATGACGCCATTGACAGGCGACTCCCTCACACGTCCCGGTTCCTTGGTTAAAATCACAGTTTTCTCACCATTTACAAATAGTTGGAAACATTTGGGATATTGGAAGTACTTGACTGAACAAAATATATAACACGGGCATAGTGTTTTTTGGATATTTTACTGCAAAAACCTTACATATTGCACCTTTAATGGGTCGCTGTTCATTTCAGAGTTGCTCTCAGATCGGTCCTGAATCACTCTTAAGATAAGACTCCTACGTAGAAGTTTTAAGGTAAATTAGGAGCTTTCTGAGAGGATTCTTAGAAGCTTTAAGGATACGGGCCCAGGTCTTATTTGTAAGGGAACAGGATGTTGTTTTGAAACTGGTGACTGGAGCAGAGCATGATCTGTAGTGCCTGAAAACATGTGACATCTCTGACTGTGGAGATACGCTGTGTTTCTGAGACAGACAGGAGCTGGGCTCAGCTCAAACACAGACTGTTTACGCTGTAGTTAGCAAGGATACTTACTCACCCTCTATTTTTACCCTGTCTTTAGTTTGCTCAGGAAGAGGAAGTTATTAGTACCGTCTTGAGGGACTAAAAGTGCTCTGAGAACAGCTTCCCAAAATCTCCTCTGAACCCAAACCAAAATGTGGAATAGGATTCTAAGAGGCCGGATCTGACTCGTTTTAATGAAGAAAGCATTACTACTAACATATGTGTGGTTCATCTGTTCATTCATGAGGCCATCTTATGTGTGATTAACTCAGAGTTAGAAGAATAAACTCAACTACTAATAAACCACAGCGGCTGTCCTCAAGCAGAATCAAAGGCCTGATGAATATCTCTTCTGCTAACATTACTCTGCTTCTGCAGTAAGAGCACACAAGGGTTTGCCATCAAGCCTAAAGAAACACTGTCACTAGGGTTTAAGTTCATTTCAAAGATATTAAAGGGGTCCTATTATGCTTTTTCACTTCTTCAACTTTATTGAGCATAAAAAAGATCTGCAAGGTTACAAAGCTCAAACATAATCATAAGGTTACTCATTTAAATAATCTCTGCCCACAGAATATGCAAAATAAGGTGCGAGGCCTGGTTGAGCGGCATTAGAGAAGACAGTGTTGTCCCTGTCAAAGAGATGCTGTTTCCAAAACTCCTTTGTTTGACCTTCCTAAGGCTGACGGTTAAACACTGTTCCTGAACATTATAACCCCAACGTTTATCTGTGCGCTGCACATTTTACAGAGAACAGCTTCCAGAAGAACTCTTTTGCACATAATGTATAGCACAGATATACCCTTACGAAAATTAACCATGGTTTTATTATAGTAAAAATGTTTTTTGGTGTATTGATTACCATTTGTATAACCACACAAATAACATAGTTAAACTATGGATTTGAAGCAAAACCATGGTTAATCTGTGGTTACCATGGAATAACTACAATAACCCTGTTATATCTATTTGGTTTTATTCGTTGTAAAACCATGTTTAATATTTGTAAGGGTTTTCATAGCACTCATCTGGCACGTTTGTTTGAAGGACAGCGTTGGGCAGGATGGGGAATAGTGTGTTTTGTCAGTAAAATAAAAAAACTGGGATTTTATCCGATTAATCGAAAAAATTAATCAGCCAACTAATCAATTATCAAAACAAACGTTATTTGCAGCCCTACTTATTATTTCTAGTTGCATTTAGGGCAACATTAGTGTTTACTGATAGCGTTTGTAAGACTTCACCACCCCTTAGGAAAATTAACCATGGTTTTGTGACCGATTACTGTTTCTGTTACCATAGTTTTCAGACAAATATCACGATTAAATATATAACATCGTATAAATAATATAAATATATAAATATATATATAAATATAAATATAAATAATATAAAATCGTATAAATAATATAACATCGTATCTAAAATGTATAAGAAAATTACAAAAAAAACCAAAACAAAACAAACATACTACTGGGTCATTCCGTGTCGAATCAACCAAATTTCAGAAACTTCCTGGTCAATTTTTTGATTTTGTTAATTTTTTCTGTAGAAAAACAAACATAAATAGTGATGAAAGCCCAAATATTAAATGTCACAGATGTATATTGACGGAGTAATCACTGTTTTGTAAAGGAGGGTCAAAATGACAATTTTCACCTGAGATTTGGAGCCAAATTAGAGTTAATGTGCCTTAACCATTTTCAGTGGATTTTTGGTACTCAGAGAGTTATGTTTTATGCAGTTCTTTTGATAGAGGGAAACAAGATACATTTCTAGTTTAAACTATTTATTCTTCAGACATTCCTCTTTAAATGCAGTAAGTATCAGCTGTGTGCAAAGTGAACCGCATTTGGTTTTCGATCACTGAAAATGGGTAAAATTCAACAATTTGAACATGGAGCTGCTTTGAGATCCTCATATCTATGGGACTGAACTATATAGGGCCTTAAAAATGAAGATTTCAAAAGAAAAGTTTATTAAGAACGAGAATCTAGAAGGATATTGAGATATCTTTAATACTTTTAGAGTTACAGGCATGACAACTTTGGAAAAGGAACATTTATGGCACTCAGACAGGAATGTTCTATGCAATTGTGTTGATAGAAAAACACGAGATACATTTCTAGTTTCAACATTATTTGTTCTTCAGATATTCCTCTTTAAAAGAAAAAAGTATCCGCTGTGTGCAAAGAGACCCACATTTGGTTTGTGACCACTGAAAATGTGTACAATTGACCGATTTACTCATGGAACCGCATTAGCATGTCCATATCTTTGGGATTGAACCATATAGGGCTTTTAAAATGAAGAAACCAAAAGAAAAGTTTGTTAAGACCGAGAATCTAAAAGGATATTAAGATATCTTTAATACTTCTTGAGTTACAGGCATGCAAACTTGAGGCAAAAAAAACACAAGAAGTGCTTTTTCCCCATTGTTGAGCGGTCATCGTTGGCATGTAATGCAACAAAGATTGATAAAGTCAACAGATTTCACTAATAGATCTACCAATCTCTGTGTGATAATAAAATAATGATGCTGCCATCTTTCTAAAGTCTTTTTTACACCCCTGTAATTTAGCTCCAGATCTCAGGTGAAAACTGTCATTTTGACCCTCCTCTACAGAACAGTGATTACTCAATATACATCTGTGACATTTAATATTTTGGCTTTCATCACTATTTATGTTTGTCTTTCTACCCAAAAAATATTAATAAAATCAAAAATTTGAGCCAGGGAAGTTTCCGAAATTTGGTTGATTTGACATGGAATGACCCTACTCTGAAACGTCCTGTGATATCCACTCTGGACGATCCTCTTGTTTGTTAACATTCTTCAGTCTGATTCAGGCTTGAATTGGTTTGACATTGACATCATCCTTAATATTTACATCTGAGTGCTAGAGCTTGCGGTTATGGTAAGGGGCGGGACATTTCCCGAACACGCACTGCCAATCACAACACACTGGGCCAGCTGACCAATCACAGCACATTTCGTATTTCAGAAGGAGGGGCTTCATCGAAACAGGAAATAAACTCCCCAGACTGGGGAGAGAGGAGCTGTAATAATGTGAAATATGTGAAAAATAATGTTTTTTTGAACAATCAAGCATGAAAGCATATTCTAGTACACCCCAAAACAAAATCCAGACTTTGTGAAGGAACATAATAAGAGCCCTTTA
Organism: Coreius guichenoti; assembly: GCA_039654105.1. NCBI lineage: Eukaryota > Metazoa > Chordata > Actinopteri > Cypriniformes > Gobionidae > Coreius > Coreius guichenoti. Next base: position 1,665,713 of record CM077174.1, on the reverse strand, counting down.
AAGCAAACACAAAGTTAATGAATGTTTTTCACACCAGTCTACTACTGTGGTAATCCCTGTCAGGTAACCCCACAGCTGAACAGTCTTTTCCTGCTAAAGTGGAGGGTTTAGTCAAAGATCTGGCTACACGAGAATTCCCTACATTCACTGAGTGATGCTAAAATTGCTCAGACATCAGCGTACCAAAATCTTGTTTTTATTGGCTTTTCAAAGGTTTTTTCCACTAACTGAATGGAGTTTACAAGGACTGCTGAATGTGACACGGCCATCTGGCACACGCTATGCTGTTGCCCACAACCAGACTGACGATCAGCTTTTATCTTCACGCCAGAGCCAGCAGCTCTTCATCTACCACAGCGACACTTCACACACCTAGACACCACTTTCAGCATTTACCATTTACTATTCAGTTTTACTATTTTGCTTGTTCTGCTGACTTAATAGCATGTTACTTTTACTATGCCATTGCCCACCACGTGTTATCTCATCTCAACCATTCTCATCTAAATTCTAGTGTAATAAAGTCTAATTCGTGCCTGTACTGTCATTGTCTGAATCTGAGCCTTGTCACAAGCACTTCGATGGCCAGTGCACCCAGTGCGAATGACAAATAAGAGACTCTTGACTCACTGATCAAACCGAACCCTATTGCAACCCAACTTTAGGGCCCTATTTTACCGATCTGAGCTCATGGTCTGAAGCTCATAGCACATGTGCTCTTAGGGCGTGTCAGTATCCACCTTTGCTAGTTTAACGACGGGAAAAACGTTCGGCGCATCCGGCTCATGGTCCAAAAGGGTTGTCCCTCGTCTCTTAATGAGTCATGGGTGTGTTTTGGGCGTAACGAGCAATAAACCAATCAGAGTCTCATCTCCCTTTCCCTTTAAAAGCCAGTTGCGCTCGCACCATGGCAGATTCGCTATTTACATGGAGCGGAAAGACTGAACGCTTCTCCAGAAAGGAATTCTTTTATTTTCAATATTTAAACGTGTGTGTGCTGCTGCTGTGTGTGTAATAATCAGAGTGTATGAGCGTTGTGCACCGCCTATAGGCTCATATTACTAACACACCCTTTAAATAACACAAAAAATACTGCACTATTGACTTTAGAGCAGGTTTGTGTTGGTCAATGGCGCAGTCGTTTTCAGTTCCTCACAATAGCAACGCTCCAACAATGCTCCTGAACACACCTGGTTTTCAGACCAGACGCCCATGGGTGAACAGATGCGCCAGTGCATTTGATATTTAAACAACGTGGAGCTGGACGTGAACATGAGAACTGCGTCTGGCTGAAACTAGCAGAAAACACTTGCGTGACGCCTGGCATCACATTGCGCCGGGTGTGTGATAGGGCCCTAGGTATAGAAGACCAGGGTTTGAATGAACCAAATATTTGACAAAAATGTCCAGATTAAGAGCTATGCTATATAAGAATTATCTGGTTATTCTTCCCTTAATCCACACACTTGCTCACACACACACACACACACACACGTCAGAGTTTTATCAGAGAGCTCTTGTACCTTCGGTGGAACGTAGAACTCAAGCTGGAACTTCTCTCCTGTGTCCAGGTACGTGCCGGCCGTCTTCCTCAGCAGTAACCTGCATTTCTGCCACTGTGCCGCCCCCATACAGTTTGTGTCGTCGGCCACCATGTATCTGAGCGCTCCCTCCCTCTGGATCTCCAGCAGCTCCGCCTTGTGGCCCTGAGAGGCCCGCGGTAGCCGTAGCTTCTGGCTCCAGTGTTCAGACCCCATGGACTCGGCTCCGTTGGCCCTCCTGCAGCCCCCCGAGGGGTCGGGTTCTGGGGAGGCCCTGCGGTGCCAGATCTCCTTCACCCCGTCCACCACGCTTAGACTCATGTTGCGCAGGGAAAAGCCCTTCTTGAAGCGCGCCTTGCGACGCCCCAGCGACACGTCTTCCGAACTTCTGGACTGGCTCACTGTCGGCATCTTACGGGTGGGCGTGTGCTGTTCCTGACCGCTGGCTCCACCCCCTCCGCTGTCCATGCTATCCAACGATTCGCTCGAGGCCCCCACGTCTTTGCGGCGCTGGTAGAGGCTGTGGCTGAAGGGCAGCGTGCAGCTCTGTATGCCCACAAAGGGCACGATGCTGTAGTGAGGAGCGGAGGCGTCGCCCGGAGAGCCGAGACCTTGAGCCTGGTCAAGGGCAGCAGAGAAGCAGGTCAGGAAGTGTTGAGCAAAGTGCTGCGAAAAGCTGGCGTCAGCACCGGGCGAGTCGTAGCACGGGTTCTCACTGATGAATCGCCGGAACTTGTAGGCAAAATCGGCTGCAGAAGCTCGAGCATGCAGCTCACAGAACTCCTTCCAGTCGGGCAGCGTGCAGGAGGAATGCTCCGGGCTGCTGGGAGCCCCGTCGCCGTTCATTACTGGGCCATGCCAATGCCCTGGCAAACCACTGACACAGACACACACAGAGACAGAGACAGAGAGACAGGTCAGGCAATGACGCAAAAGTGTCTGAGAGCAAAAGCACAACTGTAGTGAGAAAGTGATGATGCAAGAAAAATCACGCCTTGAAGTCTAAATTTTGCCTGTCCAATCAAATCACACCTTTTGTAGATCATCACCAAAACTCCTGTCATCGTCTACCCACCTTTACAGATTTCGCTCCATACAGCATGGATAGCTCTTGCATGGGAAACTGTTTGTCCAATCTTCACAAAATTTTGCTCAGCTGATCTAAAATCCAAATCTCACTAAAGCGATTGATTTTCAAAAGTGATTCTCTTCAAGAAGATGACGGTGAGCTGAATCAGGGTAAAGGTTTGGTTTATCGCAACGAAACTTGGTATGTGTCATATCCATCATGCCCTGAGGGTATTAGAGCAGTTTGGGAACAGCACCACCTACTGGTCAAGAACTATAACCTACGTCAGAATAGGTTTATAATAGACTGGCCTGGTTTCACAGACAGGGCCTAGATTAAGCCAGGATTAGACCGTTTTTATAAACATGCCTTATGGTGTGTTCACACCAAACATTCGCATTGCGTTACTCGCTCTAGTTTACTTGCGGGATAACTTGTTTTTTGCGTCACTCGCGCGAATAAAAACATTGCACGATGAGGAGTGTCTTCACGCACATCAACAACATTTCTTTCTGCCATTTTTTCCGTCATCAAACATGTTGGAGGTAACAGCAATTGCTGCTCTGTATCTGTTGTGGAAGTCGCTACTTGAGGATTACGGGTGCCCAGTTTGATAACCTGTCAAACCAGACATGTCAATAAGCTTATCACTGATTGACTTACGCGACAACGCGTCATGCGAATTTTCCGCTCAAGTTCAAATTTTCAACTTGCGCGGAAGACGCGATTGAGGCGAATGTCTTGCGCTTGCAGCAAACGCGTCGCCCGGTGCGAATTCGCGTCTTTGCATTGACTTTGTATGCAATCTACTAGCCCAAATAATTACATTTGTGTTTGGTGTGAACCACTCCTAACTACACGTTGCGATAAGACTCCAGCGTCAAGCAATTTGTCTGTCCACAACAGACGCGACGCGACTACGAGATGCGACAAAATCAAGCAAAAACCACAGCGAATCAGAACAGTGTGTGGGCGGGCTCTCGCGGCAAGTGTACCAGAGATTAATCTTGACAGCACTGGCAAGGAAAGGAATTTACATAATCAAATTCACAAATATTACACCATTTAAACATTACTAAAACAATCTGTCATAGAATATACTTGTTTGTTCACAGTTTGAACGTTCTTGCTTCCATTTGTTCAATTTCAGGATCTGAGGTGAATTATCCATTGTTGCTTTTAAAGTCACATTACAAGCTTTTAACATTAAATAGAGCACATAAACATTACCTGAGATCATCATTGCCATGTTTTGTGTTGTTGTTCCAGCCGCGTTGGTCGCCGTCGCAGCTGGTTAGGACAAAAACTCAAATTAACATGGAAAAGAAGCATTTTATCGCGCATCGCAGCGTCGCGTGTAGTTAGGACACAGTGTCAGATAAAAACATTACTGTTATGCATCTTGAGACAAAACAATAGCACTGACATGTTTTAAGATATGCTTTCAGCTAAACAACTCAAAACATGCGTTTTAGTCTGGGACCTTGTCTGTGAAACCGGGGGAATATGTTTGTGTATTTAAGAGCAATAAATCATTATTTAGCAACCAAATGCGGTAGGATAAGTATCATTAGAGAAACGCCATCACAAACACACATGAGCATCTTTACTATATTCATGAGGGAAGTTTTCCATGCAAGTCGATTTAATGGGGTTTTGAATAATTTTGTTTAGGTCATAATTCACAACAGCAAGAGAATCATTTTTCATTACACTTTTGCAAGTAGAAGCACTATTGTCATGGATTGCCATATTGGACACTTTTAAATTTTCATAAAAATGAATGAATCCTAAATATGATCATGAGATCTATCTGAACATACTGTATGACTGCCACTGCAGGACATTTTATCATCGACATACACTGAGTAAATGTTACAGCATAACAAAACACCAGAAAGATATACTGCAAGATTATTCATGTTAACCAAAGCATCTGCTCGCTCTGTTTGACATCTGTATTTATTTATTTTACATCAAGGCAATTTTTTTATTTTAAATAAATACAGTATCTGCATATCCCTGCTATTGTAATGCGTTTACTGTACTGCTCGTCTGTTTCCAACCATATACACACACACACACACACACACACACACACACACACACACACAATTAGATAAACAAAAATATGAACAATTAATGCCTGTTCTTCTGCCACAGACACACAGCGGTCTCTTCTCTCTGGACAGTAGATTTATTTATTTTCCAATCATAAAGCAGAGAATGACACTGACCGCAGAGACACACAGACCAGCATCTGTGTGAGAATAAGAGTGTGTGTGTTACACTGATGAAGTCCAACACAGAGCCCTCCACCAACACGAGCAAAACAGGCTTTCATTCAAAATATTCACATAACCATCTAACCTTTAATTAAAGTTAAATATTTGGAAGTATAAAAATAATCACCAAACAAATGTTGCTAACACTTTATTTTGATAGTCCACTGTAAGTAACTTTGCAACTACATATCAACTCATTCTACTAACCCGAACAGCCTACTAATACTCTAATGAGAGTGAGTTGACATGTACAGTAGTTGCAAAGTTACTTATAGTTAGTAGAATGTCTTTTTTCCACACACAGGCCTATAGATTGATCAGTAATCGTACACCGTGCACTCAATAGATGGTAAACGGAAGCTCAAACACGCTTGATGTGCGAGAACCAGTGAGGCTCATTCTCGCGTTGGGCTTTCGTTTGCCATATTTGATGTGCTCTATGTACGTTCACTGATCAATCTGTATATGTGAATAAAAACCTTAAAGTTAGACAAACCATGAGCAGATTCATGAGTCAACTCCATCACTGAGTATTTCCTCTTTAAAACTGCAGTGAACCAAAGACAGTCTCAAAAACACGGCTTGAAATCACTGGTGTTTCTGACGTCACAAACTACCTGAACCAATCACGTCACGAGGGGGCGGGGCTTTAGCATATCATTAACTATGACTGCGGTGGGTGGGGCTTTAGCATATCATTAACTATGACTGCGGTGGGTGGGGCTTTAGCATATCATTAACTATGCCTGCTGTGGGCGGGGCTTTAGCATATCATTAACTATGACTGCTGTGGGTGGGGCTTTAGCATATCATTTACTATGACTGCTGTGGGTGAGGCTTTAGCATATCATTAACTATGACTGCGGTGGGTGGGGCTTTAGCATATCATTAACTATGACTGCTGTGGGCGGGGCTTTAGCATATCATTAACTATGACTGCTGTGGGTGGGGCTTTAGCATATCATTAACTGACTGCTGTGGGTGGGGCTTTAGCATATCATTAACTATGCCTGCTGTGGGCGGGGCTTTAGCATATCATTAACTGACTGCTGTGGGTGGGGCTTTAGCATATCATTAACTATGACTGCTGTGGGCGGGGCTTTAGCATATCATTAACTATGACTGCTGTGGGTGGGGCTTTAGCATATCATTAACTGACTGCTGTGGGTGGGGCTTTAGCATATTACTATTTTCTGAAGCAGTGGGCGGGGCTTTAGCATATCATTAACTGACTGCTGTGGGCGGGTCTTTAGCATATCATTAACTACTCTCTGAAGCAGTGGGCGGAGTCTCAAGAGAAGCAGGTTATCCTGGGATATTTCTCTGTTATGTAAAATCAGGTAGATTTATCAATATAGCAGGTCAATTATGTATATGATATACATTATGATGTTATGATGAACGATATGCCTTTCTCCACTGACGTTCTGAGATGTTCAAAGTGTTTCTAAGGATGCTGATACTGAGATGGCGAATGGGAACATGCTAACATTAGCGGTTTGATAATGTAGTCAAGCAAAAGGATAATCATATTAATTACCGTTATGTGTGTAAAGAGTGATACCATTGTACAGCGTTTACTACAGTAAGGTTGAGTGAGTGATCTCTGAGCTGGAGTGAGTGAGTGGAGGCGGGGCTCATTAGCATATTCATGGTTCCACGTATACTAAATGAGGAAAGGGTGTAGAATTACATTCAAGCTATTTTAAGGAATAAAGATATGTAATTTTTAAGCTTTAAGGGATACAATTATTGACTACAGGGGGACTTTAAGTGAATGTCTCTTCCGAAGACTTGTGGTGCGTCCCAATTCGCATACTATCCATCCTAAATAGTATTTAAAAAATAGAATTAGTACGTCCCAAATCGTAGTATGTTGAGAGTATTCCAAAGATACCCGGATGGTCTACTATTTCCAGTTAGAATCCGAAGTGCAGATCCGGGCACACTCTAACGGCTGATATTACCCACAAACCATTGCGCGTTGGACGAGGATTCGATTAGAACTACAAACATGGCGGATGTGCGAGTCCGACGGTTAAGCAGAGAGGTTTAGATAAAGGGGCTTGAGTGATCAATTATCAGTATCTAACCTGACGAAACAATATTTATTCAGTGTTATAATACCACATTATATCTCATCTGCAACAGCATTGAGAACTTTTATAAAGATACATTTGGCCATTAACTTTTAAATGCATCATTATATTTAAACTCCAAACACATGAGGAGAGTCTCCGCATGAAAGACCCACGACTGGCAGATCAACGTTTCTCTCGGCACGGTACGGTAGGAAATCAAACTGAATGTGGAGGACAATGATTGACAGGGCAGTTTAAACAGTGACAGGATGCAGAGCTGTCCGTTAAAGATAAGGAAGTAGTATGTCCCAAAGCTTGCCTACTCTTCTGCTACACACTCAAAAGTATGTAGTTCACAAAAAGAGTACATACTTTTAGGGCGTAGTATAAGGACGCAGCTTTGGATTAAACCCCTCCTTTCATATGGATTTATTTTACCATCTCTTCATGAAGGCTTTGAAGCGTCAGAGCTTTGGGTGAATAACAGACTTTCAATGGAATGACAGAAATATCTCAGGTTTAATATAAAATATATTCAAATGTGAAGAATTTACATTTTTGGATGAACTAACCCTTTAACATCTCCGGTTGATTTACACCTCCTAATTATTGCCCAAAAGGTGGAAAAGAGCATTTCAACCACAACCATTTTCTTGATCGTTCCTAATCAATAAACACACATTATAATGAGGAAATACTTTTAAGGTTAGGTTTTTGTGAATATTCTGAAAGATTAATAAGAGTGTGTGTACACACTCGTGCTCATGTTTGACAGAAGTCATGGAAATGTTTACTGTGTGGATATCGAAGTGTTTACTGTTGAACTTTGAAAGCAATAATATGTGGAAGGAGCTCAACGCTGCTGAAAACACAGTTCTGCCCCGCTTTGCGTTCACATTGATTTTGTTGTGACATTTTATTTACAGAAGTGACACGATTTCATCCTGAACACATCTGAATAATTCTTACACATGGCGTTTCTATGCCTGACGACACTGTTTATTTATACTTGTAATAATTCATTTGCCAAACCAAATTTTTTCATGTACTGCTGATAAAATGGAGAAAAACTAAAAAGAAATTGCAACCAGTTACAGAATTTCAAGCGTAGTGTCAATTTTAACCTCGAATCCTGATGCTGGAAGCCCTTGTTTGCAGTGGATGGGTGTTTTACACCGCTGGGGTCCATGACCTGGCCTAGGGCCCCTGTGAGTGTGTGTGTGTGTGTGTGTGTGTGTGTGTGTACAGCATTTGATGAGTTCAGGTTCTCTGTTATTGGGTGGGTGAGACATGATGCTGTGCATCTCTGTGAATGAAGCCGGTGCACGAGGCCTGAATCAATAACACACACACACACACACACACACACACAATACAGATGACCGACACTGAACCAGGACCAGCAGAACCAGCGACTGTGACCCATATTTCGAATCAGTCATCAGTTACCGCACATTAAAGCATTTAAACGAACACCGAACACAAGTAAACACTGTAGAGCAGCGCGTGATGAATGAGTGAAGGGCCGTTCATTCAGGACGCGTCCTCTTGCGCGTTATTGAGCGCGTCCTGTATCATCGCACGCGTCCTGTATTCTCACCTCCGTTAAACGCGTCAGTGCGTCTGATGTTAGTCCAGATCCATCGCCGGGGGTCTGTGGAGGAGTCCAGCGCATCGCATCGCTATATGAGCCATCAGTGAGCAGTATAGACACTGATACATGACCAGCGCGCATCTATTCTCCAGGCTATGCAGCTGCTCTTAAAGGGGAAGGTACGCGGTTTCTGATTGGTCCTTAAATGGGCCACGTCATGAAGTCATCGGTCACCACTGAGTGAAGGTGATTCAGAGCATCCTCCTCCTCCTCCATCAGTCTCTCTGGGATCAGATACACACACTGCAGCTGCTCTACATATATACTGTATGCTCTCACTATAATACAGTAAGAGAGATATTATGCAGCAATGGATGTGAGTGGTGTCCTCTTGAAAATAAATGTGGTCACATATCAGCCCAAGAAATATTATATAACAGTCTGTCTTGGATCTGTGGCATATTCACACACAACGCCGCAAAGGACTGTGGGAGGAGAGAGAATCCACGTGCTATTCTCATCATGGGAATGTACTGAGCTCTGTGTGGACCGAGGCTGTTACCGCACTCACTCTCATGTGAAGTGTGTTCTGTGAGATTCATTCGCCTGTGAATCACGTCCAGCTCTTCTGAACCATCTCTTGCTCGTGATGGAGGCCGACCGCGTCACACACACAGAGAGCGTCTGAGAGGTTCATCACACACACGTGTTTGTTTAACCCTATTCCTGGGGTCAACCACAAACATTTCCTTACTTTATAAACATGGTTTCCTTCATCTCAGTGGAATAAGATTGTGTGACTTTTTCTACATTTCTACACACACACACAAAAACGGGGCTTTATTCAGTTGTTCTAAAGGTATGTAAAAAAAAACAAAAACAAACAAAAAAAAAACAAAACAGTCACACTCCTCGTCTTTGGAAATGAATGAGAGAAAAAAAGGGAAAAGCGAAAAAAAAAAATGTTTTTTATTTTTCATTTGTCAAATAATATTTTCACACCACAATGAAGGCCTGGGACTAGAGAACAAATGCAATGTGGAACAAACATGATCACACACACATGCATGCATGCACACGCACACACACAAACACACACACACTCACATGCACGCACACACACATGCACACACACACACTCACATGCACGCACACACACAGAGACACACAAACGCACACACACACACAAACGCACTCACACACACACTCACACAGGTGTGTGTTCACTCTTCACTCCTGTTCATATCTGCTTATTGCTGTTTTTTGTTGGTTTTAGTTACTTTTTAAAAATGTATTTCTTATTCTAAAGTTAATTATTTTATACATTTGGATTATTGAAATAATCCAATGCAGTAAAACTGCATTCTACCATCTTAAAAATATATCTAAATTACGGCACATGCTTTCAATGCAAAATGCTGAACAGTTAGTTCATGCGTTCATGAGCTCAAGGCTAGATTATTGTAATGCTCTACTGGGTGGTTGCCCTGCTCGCTTAATAAACAAACTCCAGCTGGTCCAAAACGCAGCAGCTCGAGTTCTTACTAGAACCAGGAAGTATGACCATATTAGCCCGGTTCTGGCAACACTGCATTGGCTCCCTATTAAACATCGTATACATTTTAAAATCTTGCTGATTACTTACAAAGCACTAAATGGTTTAGCGCCCCAGTACTTGAGCGAGCTCTTAACGCATTATACTCCATCACGTCTATTGCGGTCTCAAAATTCTGGCCAGTTGATAATACCTAGAATATCAAAATCAACTGCAGGCGGTCGATTCCTTTTCCTATTTAGCACCTAAACTCTGGAACAGTCTTCCTAGCATTGTTCGGGAAGCAGACACACTCTGTCAGTTTAAATCTAGACTAAAAACACATCTCTTTACTATGGCATACACATAAAACATTTTTAATTTATATTATTCAAATCAGTTAAATGATTGTTTTAGGCTGCATTAACTAGGTCAGCCAGAACCGGGAACACTTCCCATAACACCTGATGTACTCGTTACATCATAAGAAGAATGGCATCTACGCTAATGTTAGTCTCTCTGTTTATCCCGAGGTTTACTGCAGTCGGCCGGATCCGGGCCGTATCCGGACCAGATGGTGGACCTTAGCCTGGACATGACGACCATATCCCTGAAGTGTCTGCAGAGACCGTGTCAATTAAACTCCCCCCTGTAAATGCCGCATCGACATGGACATCCTCATTAAACCCGTCCCCGGCGTGACGACTCCAATCTTTCGAATAATCCTACGAATATCTATTGGATATCTAATATGACTTCTGACCTGTAATGTTGCCAGAATCATAATCATACACTGTTTGTTCATCGGCCAGAGGAGAACTGGCACCCCGACTGAGCCTGGTTTCTCCCAGGGTTTTTTTCTCCATTCTGGCCCTGAAGGAGTTTTGGTTCCTTGCCACCATCGCCTTTGGCTTTTGGCTTGCTCAGTTGGGGACACTTAAATTTCAACTATATTACTGATCTGCCCGCATTGACACTATATGATTATTGAAATGAGCTGGATGACATCACCGTTTTCTCCAGAGCGGCTGTACAGCCGAATCAAATTCCGTTGCATTATTTTCCTGTTACCACTGTGAAGCTGCTTTGAAACAATCGGCATTGTAAAAAGCGCTATATAAATAAAGGTGATTTGATTTGATAAATAATATGTGATTAGAATCCAGTCTTTTCTTTTAGTGGCACCTATGTGGCATTACTGCAATAACAAGACCGTTCAAAAGACCTCAAACAACAACAAAAATACTGAATTAATGTATTATATAATGTTTAAGTATATATACTCACCTAAAGGATTATTAGGAACACCATACTAATACTGTGTTTGACCCCCTTTCGCCTTCAGAACTGCCTTAATTCTACGTGGCATTGATTCAACAAGGTGCTGAAAGCATTCTTTAGAAATGTTGGCCCATATTGATAGGATAGCATCTTGCAGTTGATGGAGATTTGTGGGATGCACATCCAGGGCACGAAGCTCCCGTTCCACCACATCCCAAAGATGCTCTATTGGGTTGAGATCTGGTGACTGTGGGGGCCATTTTAGTACAGTGAACTCATTGTCATGTTCAAGAAACCAATTTGAAATGATTCGAGCTTTGTGACATGGTGCATTATCCTGCTGGAAGTAGCCATCAGAGGATGGGTACATGGTGGTCATAAAGGGATGGACATGGTCAGAAACAATGCTCAGGTAGGCCGTGGCATTTAAACGATGCCCAATTGGCACTAAGGGGCCTAAAGTGTGCCAAGAAAACATCCCCCACACCATTACACCACCACCACCAGCCTGCGCAGTGGTAACAAGGCATGATGGATCCATGTTCTCATTCTGTTTACGCCAAATTCTGACTCTACCATCTGAATGTCTCAACAGAAATCGAGACTCATCAGACCAGGCAACATTTTTCCAGTCTTCAACTGTCCAATTTTGGTGAGCTCGTGCAAATTGTAGCCTCTTTTTCCTATTTGTAATGGAGATGAGTGGTACCCGGTGGGGTCTTCTGCTGTTGTAGCCCATCCGCCTCAAGGTTGTGCGTGTTGTGGCTTCACAAATGCTTTGCTGCATACCTCGGTTGTAACGAGTGGTTATTTCAGTCAAAGTTGCTCTTCTATCAGCTTGAATCAGTCGGCCCATTCTCCTCTGACCTCTAGCATCAACAAGGCATTTTCGCCCACAGGACTGCCGCATACTGGATGTTTTTCCCTTTTCACACCATTCTTTGTAAACTCTAGAAATGGTTGTGCATGAAAATCCCAGTAACTGAGCAGATTGTGAAATACTCAGACCGGCCCGTCTGGCACCAACAACCATGCCACGCTCAAAATTGCTTAAATCACCTTTCTTTCCCATTCTGACATTCAGTTTGGAGTTCAGGAGATTGTCTTGACCAGGACCACACCCCTAAATGCATTGAAGCAACTGCCATGTGATTGGTTGATTAGATAATTGCATTAATGAGAAATTGAACAGGTGTTCCTAATAATCCTTTAGGTGAGTGTATATATATATTCACAAAATATTCTTCACAGAAGCTGTTATAAGAGCAGTCGGCCACATCCAGAAAATGAATGGATCTCTATGGCCCTCTGCTGGAGAGATATGGTAATTACACTTTCTTTCTACAACTGGAGGTTACAGGTAACCATGGTTCTATTTCCTTTCATTCCGGACCGCCAGAGCGGTATCCTAGCTTATCTAGTGGAGGCCGCATACCAAAGTCGTCACGAGGGTTGCATGCCCATCAATACATTTGTAACAATAGCTAAAAAGATCATCTGTACTTTGAGCTCTGATGTCTTTGATGTAAAATACACAACAGACACTTAAATCAATGCTGAATTAACTTTTATTCAACTTGTGAATCTTTTGTAACCATAACAGAACACACTGCAGGTATTGAGGCCACATTAAGCCTGTAAAACCTGGCAAAAGTAGCTGGATTCTTCCATGTTGCGCATCACAGATGTCAGATAGCTGCACACCATGCAGGGCTGCCCAGGAAGTGGCAACTGCACTGTACTGAATGGCACTTCACCGAAGCTGGAATTTCATGACCTGTATTAGAATAAGCATGCATAACTACCTCTGTCACCCAATGAGATAATCTATCCTTAGACAAAGCCATACCCTTTTTTGTGATCACCATAACACACAAACAGCTGATCAGTGATCCGCCAGGCTGCTGCAACTTCAACATACTGCAGAAGAGCTCTGACTGGGCACAGGGCTGAACTTTGTTCATCTGTAAAAGCAGACAGAGTCATGGGCTTATTTATGTATTGTGGTGACAACACCTTTGGAAGAAATGCAGGATTCGGCCACAGCGTTACCTGTTTATACTCAGGTCCCCAGCGTAAACACCATGGGCTGACTGACAATGCATGCAATTCACTAACACGTCGTGCAGTGGCCAATGCCAGCAAAAAAGCTGACTTGAGAGAAAGCCACTTAATGTCCACATTGTCAAATGGTGAACCCAAGAGGCTACTTAAAACCAAGTCTAGATCCCATTGTGGAACCACAGGCTTACAACTGGGTCGAAGTCGACTAACACCTTTAAGAAACATCCTAATTAAATTGTGTGCCTATTGACACACCTTCTACTAGTCCTCTGTGTGCAGACAATGCTGCCACATAAACTTTAATTGTAGAGCTAGACAAACCATGTTCTAATAGGCTCTGCAGAAATTCCAAGATGTTGCTTATAGTGCAAGTATGAGGATACATTTTTCCTTTTTCACACCACTGAGAAAAAGCTCTCCATTTGTCTGCATACACCTGCCTCGTAGAAGGTGCCCTTGCATTAAGTAGTCTGTGCTCGACCCCTTGTGAGCATTCCAGTATGACTGGTTTGCTCCTAGAGGCCAAACCCATAACTTCAATGTGTGGGGCCTGTTGTGCCACAACGTCCCGTTCATCTGAGATAGCAGATCTGGTCTCATTGGCAGTGGGCATGGCCTGCCTGTCAGTAAAAGTAGCAAAAGATGAAACCACGGCCTGCCTGGCCAGAATGGGGCTATCAGCAGAACTGGTTGCCTTGTCTCCTGAATTCGCCGCAATGTCATCGGGACAAGGGGAAGCTGACGCAAAGTGTTTTTACCAGCTTCTGGTAATGGAGTCTAGGCTAACCACACCTGCTTTCTCAACTGTGTCAGAAGACCCAGAAACCTACCACATTCTGACGCAGCTGCTCCGACCGCTTGAGAGAAGCTTGCAATATTTCAGCACATCCTGAATTGTCAGGTGAAGGAAGTGAAACTTTAAGTGCCAATAGCAACTGTGCCAGTGTATTAGAAATGCGACCGACGTTTGCTACAGCACCATAAGTCTTACGCACAAGTGCATCAGTTCGTTTATATTCTGGCTGTGGATAGCGCGGTTCAGAACGCAATGCCTCATCAGCCTGCACTGCAAGTGACGCCACTACAGCTTCTACTGGTGGCATTGAATCCAACCCAATTGACCCTGGATCTACCATATTAACCAGCATGCGTGTTACCTTATCAGCTTATCACCACACTGTGGAATAAGTAACTCATTAACATGACCAGAAGCCTGACCAAATAGGCTAGGAACCTGATCATCTGCAATAGTTGGAGCATCAATGTTAAGTCTTGCCATAGCCTTTTAATTTAGCACACAGAGAGCTCGCTGCTGATGTCGTCTCGCCTTCATGATCTGAACTCTGTACACTGCTTGAATGCAATGATACTGGGTTTCCATCTCTTCCTGCCATGCCAGGTTGTTCATCAAAAAAAAATGATGCAGACACCGAAATTACATCAAAATCTCTGTCCATACAAGGAGCAGCTGTATTAGGTTCTGCCAAACGCTGCCCTTCATTATGCTGCTTCATAGAAGCCGGCATTGCCTGAATCTGGCTCATACCTTCAGTCAACTGATCCACCCTGCACTCTAACACAGACAAAGTTTCGAGTCAACAGCCACTGTCCTCCTTTTAACTCCTTGTTCTGAAGAGGTTGCACCCCTCTTAGGTAACGAATAGCCCGATTCAGCATTCAAACGTGCAAGGCAAGCTTCACGAATCGCTAATGGCATAATACTAAAATTAGAACAAGGATCTGAAAGAGCTTTTTCAAGGTGCTCAGGACCCAAACAAAACAGACAACAGTCGCGACCGTCATCTAATTCCATGGGTGAATCATACAGCGTGCAGCTCGCCATTAGAGCAGAAAACGGAAATAATATCTTCAATGCTATACTCGAAATGAACAGTTTAACCACATTATCTCTACAAAATTATTTAATGGTCAGCTGCGCCAACTCTGCTTGCCACATGTAAACAAAATGAGATTCGGCGAACAGTAACCACTTAACGTTACTGCTTACCTCTCAAGCATTCAAATAGCGGCAAGAGGCAGTAAGGATTGGAATACTAGCCAACGAGCATCTCCAGCAACTTCACTTTCGAAAAACTTCTGCGCAAAGACGAGAATCGGAAAGAGAACGTACATGACGTAATGGTGTGCCTTTTATAGGCTGTACGCCTGAGCGCCATGGTCACGGGGTGACGACTTTGACATTTATACTTGGTAAAGACAAGAGCACCAGGGAAAGACTCCACTAGATAAGCTAGGATACCGCTCTGCTAATTTTTCTCTGACCAGCAGATGGCAGAAAATGCTTGCGAAAAACAGATAATGAACCCAATCCGAATTTTTTCATGACGGACGAAAGTTTCGGAGGCCGTGTGTAAATGTGAACGACACAACGTGAGGTCGTATTTATTTTTTAACGCGCAAAACTTTCGTACGAGAATTTCGGACTCGGTGTGCAAGGACCTTTAATGTTAATAAAATGTCCTATTATTAATTTCATGTCTCAGAATGTGTACATAATGAACTCTAACGGCCTTGCATCGGACTTGCCCATATCAGAGTTAATATCATTCAGTGTTAACTTAATGTTAGAAAACGTTTGTTGATGTATCTGCTCTCTCTGATGAACTTGACCATTTCTTCAGGAGAGACGCCTTTTCTACTCCGGACGACTTGGTTTCCTGTTATAATGAGGGACTGCAGTGTGCTTAATACACCTTTAAAAACTCAGACTGTCTATTT
Organism: Coreius guichenoti; assembly: GCA_039654105.1. Classification (NCBI taxonomy): domain Eukaryota; kingdom Metazoa; phylum Chordata; class Actinopteri; order Cypriniformes; family Gobionidae; genus Coreius; species Coreius guichenoti. Next base: position 1,649,525 of record CM077174.1, on the reverse strand, counting down.
TACTCATTCTGCACCTTGGTTTACACCTGAACTGAGACAACTCAAAACTAAGGGACGTCGCTTGGAACGTCTATGCATTAAAACTGGACTCACTGTTCATAAAGATATGTATACAGATCTCTATTACAAGAATGCTCTCTTAACAGCTAAATCCGATCACTATTCTACTATAATTGGGTCAGATGAAGGGAACACGAGATTTCAATAATGTCAATCAGGTCTTTCTATCAACACTGGGACGAATCCTTAAAAAACATCACATGCAGATGAAACAACTTTACCGAGTGCCATTTGAAAGAAATTCTGAAAGAGTAAAAGACCTACGGCATGAACATGTGGAGGTCAGTAATGTACACTTTTTACATATTGACTCTTTTTTTTTCAGAGTTTTGCTAATTGATGCTGATCCAATCCCACATGAATTTATCTTCGTAGATGAGGCTGGCTTTAACCTGACTAAAGTAAGAAGAGGGAGAAACATCATTGGCCACAGAGCTATTCTGAATGTCCCGGGCCAACGTGGAGCAACATCACGCAGAGCGGGCTCCTACACCGCCATGCCAACTTAGGTCCTTACAACACGGCCCACATTCTGACATCTTTAGACTGACTACACAACATCGTCACAGCAGAAGACCAAATGGATGCAGAGCAGATGAGACACATTCTGTATCTTCCCACCGATCTGCTCTGGTCCAAAACTGGTTTCATGATCATCCACAGTTTTCACTCCAATGCCTCCCACCATACTCTCCCTTCCTTAACCCCATTTAAGGGGGGGGGGTTTCAGCATGGCGGTGAAAGGTTTACGATCTCCAGCCCTATGTCAGGATATCCCTCATTCACGCCATGTAGGAGGTCTGTGACCGAACTAATGCAGGGTCTGTGCAAGGATGGATTCGCCATTCCAGAAGATTCTTCCCTCGCTGTCATGTGAGAGAGGACATCGCCTGTGATATGGATGAAGTGCTATGGCCAGATCCAGGCGAAGAGATGATGCTTAGGTATTTCTTTATTTAAATCATGCTTTTGTCTCCACAAATGTTTTTGTTCATGTACTATATTGTATTTAGACTGTTCTGATTTTCAGTGCAAAATGCAACCTTTGAAAATGCATGGATGAATTTAATGATTTTACAATGTGGAGAGAAATAATTATTTTCATCAATATGCAGTACTGGAAAGGAGGTTAAGTGTAAACTCTGAGTATGTTAACCCTGAGATGAGGGAAACTCTGGGTTTTCTGTTTCAGAATGGGAGGTATGTTAAACCCGAGAAAGGAGGGTAAGTCAAGCCAGTTTCTGAAAGAGAGGTAACTTATACTCAGAGTCAGTTACCATGGTAACACTCTGTGAACCTAACCTGGTCTGGAGCAGGTTTTCTTCGGTAAACCCAGAGTTTCTTTCGGTCTCCTCCCCCCTTTTTAAAGCGTCAGCGGTGTTTAAAGGGCACCTATTATGCCCCCAAAGTGTGTGTGTGAAGTTTCAGATCAAAATTCCTAACAGATTATTTAACCCAATTTTTGGGTTTCAGAAAAATGAGCTGTTTTCTGTGTGTCTCCTTTAAATGCAAATGAGCTGCTGCTCCCCACCCCGGAGGGCGGAGCCTTCACAGCTCGTGAACACGCAAATGAAAACTCTGATACATCTATTTGGTTATGATCATCTCTATCGCGGACACGCTCACGTGACATTGCAGTTCTTCATCATCATGAAATATTATCATCTGCATGCGTTTTAAAGCCGTATCACTCTCAACTTGAGCACACACACCCGACGCATGCGCACAGAGAGCTGGATGTCGGCGCGTCCGTGAGTATTAAACTACTAGACTAGTTCTCTTTCATGTGTTATTGCGATGAAACTGTCAAATGCACACAAGGTTATGTCAGAAACACACAAAGTTCACATGTAAACCATTGATTATGTCTGTGCACGTACGCAGCGAGTACAGAAATCCCGTGTGTATATTAGATCTGTGTACTAAAGTGACAGCAGTGTAATATACAGTACGTACTGCTATATCTGCTGTTAATATGAATCACACAACAGAAGATAAACAGAAAATCACTCGCTGCTCTCGACTGAATGAACTTTAGTAGCTTTAATAAGAACACATTTCTTACTTGAATGCTCTGGCGAGGAGATAAACATGACGGACTGTGCACAGCTCTCTGAGGGCGGGGTCTATGCTAATACAGCAGTGTCCATCAACACTCGTGGGCGGGGCCTGTGAAATGTGACGTCACATTGCCCAGAATCTGGTTTGTTCTGACACTGCTTATGATTTATGGGGATTAAAAAAAAAGGAGTGGGTGGATTTTTACCATTATAGGGTGGCTGTGTACACACACTGCCAACACACATTTATGTTCAAACACCATGTAAAAGTGAATTTTGCATAATAGGTGCCATTTAAATACTTCATTCGTTCATTCACATTGCACAAATGCTTTTCTTACTGAACAACAAGTACAAATATCTAAAAATTATAAATTAAATCTAAATCTAAAATAAGTGCATTTTACTTAAAACAAGTAAAATTATCTGCCAGTGGGGTAAGAAAAATAATCCTAATGCAAACGGACACCAGATCTTACCCCATCTGGCAGATAATTTGCAAAATAAGAAAAATGCACTTAATTTTTTATTTTTTTTTTTCCCAGGAAACAAGACTAAATACGTTCTTATGTAGAAAATGCATCTTGATTTAAGGATCTTTAGATATTTTGACTGGAAACAACAAGGCAGAAATACTAAGTAAGAAAAGCATTTTTTTGCAGTGCAGGTTCATTCATTGCTCATATTTTCATCATGAGGACACCGGCAAAGTGACAGAAAATGTCAGATGGAAGGGTAGTCCGAGATATAGCTGTTAAATGAACACAAATTATTCACAATTTATATGGTCATCTTTATTTCCTACAAATACTTGGCCCGGAAGTATGAGGACATCTTTTTGTTGGGTGCTGTTGCCATGGTGAATCATAATTTCGGAGCTCTATTGATCATGGCTTTTCATAGTCGTGCACGCGCTTAACTGCGGCTGAATCCGAAATCGCACAGCCATTTGTAGTGGTGCCCGAAACCATAGTGGACGTTATTGAGTGCACTCATTCTATCCCACAATGCACCGCAATAACGAGTGTACAGCCGATGTACACTCAACGGCTGTCTGAATTCACTCATTCGTTTTCATTCACTCCTTCAAGTGAACTGTATAAGTGGATTAACGTAGGGAATAGTGATTGAGGGGTTAGGGGGCGATTTCGGATTCAGCCTCAGAGTCAGTCTACTCAGAGTTGATTGAACTAACTCAATTCAGCTGTTCTGAAACCCAAAACTCAGAGTTTCCCATCTCAGGGTAAGTTCAGGTTTAAACTCAGAGTTGGTTGAACCTCCTTATTGAAACGGGCCCCTGGCCTTGTGTTTACTGTTTGGTCAATATATTCTTGTACTTTACTCTAACAATATCTCTGAAAAAAATCAAAGCCAGACTACATTATTAGAAAAGTGTTTAAGATTGAGAACAGCAGTGTGTAAATGAATCAAACACAATCAGATTGTATGAACCATGTGTGTTCCACACGGTGTCAAAATAGAGTTTTGTTAAATTATTGTAAAGTTTTGAATGAAGTGTTTCGTTTTGCAAAAGAACTGAGGTGTTCTGCCACTTGTGTGTGTGGATGGATGTGTGAACTGTGTGTAGTGTTTTGACAAAATGAGCCTTGTTTTTAAAATTGTGCTTAAGCAATCGTAAAAAACTGTAAAACGTATATTTAACTTAGCTTTCTCTGATCAATTTTAAATGATGTAATGTTAATCAGCTGTTGTTTTGTTCTATGACTATCACTCATCTGTACGGTGTCCTTGAGTGTTTTGAAAGGTGCCTTTAAATAAAATGTATTATTATTATTTCTTGTTTGTAATTTACCACGGTAACTCCATAAAAGATTACTGTTCTTCCCTGAAAGTGTTGAATCCGCCGATGTAATTAAACTGATAATGCGAGTCTGACAGGGAGGCAAATCCATAGCCGGAGTCTTTTGCCTCCATTGGTAAAAAAAACATTAGCCAATCATCATTGAGTATTTGACTTTCAGAGGTTAGAGTATTGAGAAGAGATACATGCAGAGGAGGCTAGCCTCCCTTCGTATATCTATCAAATAAGTTAAGCTTTACTTAACACTGTAATTTGTTCTGGCCCCCTTCCTGTTCGCCGGAGCGAATGCTAATCATAAATTCTCTAAGATTATTATCCACGTCGGCACAAATGATGTTCGACTTCACCAGTCGGAGATCACTAAAATTAACATTAAAGAGGTGTGTGAACTCGCAAGTATGATGTCAGCTAAAGTGTTTTGCTCTGGCCCCCTCCCTGTTCGTCAGAGTGATGAGATACTTAGCAGACTATCATCACTTAATGGCTGGTTGTCTAAGTGGTGTCCGCAGAATAACATAGGGTTCATAGACAATTGGAAAAGCTTTTGGGGCAGACCTGACCTGTTAAAAAGAGATGGTATTCATCGCTCCTGGGACCTTGACTAACTGGGGATCAGGTCAGGAAGCAGACGGACTGGCTTAACGATAGTTTGTTTCAAGTGATTAAATTAGACCACATGTTCTCCCTCATACGGGTTATCTAAATAGCATATTCCCTTGTTAGCCCACTGTATTCAACAGAAAGGCCTCTTATCTATTCGTAATTTGGTGTTGTGCCAAACCGAGGCTTTAGTTGATAGCCATGGGAACTTAGAAGACTCAACTAAAATAAGTAACGAATACTGAAAAGGTGTATCTCAGAGCATTTGAACTGTTGGTACTACAACCCATACATAACCATCTGGTGACAGACACAGACAAACCAACGATTAACAAAGTAGCACCTCAGATATATTCTGTCCAAAAATACCTGCACATCGTGAACAGTCCATGCAAATGAGGAAAGAACCAACGGACTCCAAAAACTCCTGAACAGTTTTTGTCAAGAACACTCCCCTAGTTAGTGACAGTGAACGTTACACGTCTCCTTTATGTTGAAGTCTCTCGAATGGACAAGTCCCGTCATTTTAATACGAATGCACCTGTTTCTCAAAAGTCATTTGCTTCAGCTGGGCTCTCGAAAATGAGGTTATCTCCCTTAAACATGACTTTGAGGCGTGCGGGTACAGCAGATGAAATCGGATGCCGATACAGAGCTCGTTTCACCGGGTTAAACGAGGCGCGTTTCTTAGCAAGGGCAGTGCTCAGATTGGGATAGACCCTCAGCGTATTCCCTTGAGCTTCACCTCATGCTGTCCGGCCCATCTCAAGGCAAGCTCCCGGTCGCTGTAACGGGGAAAACACAGCACAAAGGCTTCCCCGCTATAGGCCTGGGTCCGAGAGAGCGGTGCGCTCTATCCAGCGGTGGGGGGCTCGTGAATACCTCAGCCACGGCTTCCACCAGCACTTCTGAAACAAATACGGCGGGGTCTCGCTTTTTGATCACATAAGCATGAGACTTCTTTCAAAAGTTTTATTAATAGCTGAATCTCATAATAAACAACCACACATACATCCCCTGAAAGCTTTAATTTAATTGGAAATTAGAGTCCCATCAACTGAATATATAACATGAAGAGATACAGATGTCATGTCAGATGATTTGCATTTTCAGTATCTGTCACGAGATTAAATAAACCGTTAGCACTGATATGAGTCTCTGTACGGCGTTAGAATCATGTGTGCAATCGTTACAGATGATTGAACAGAGAGGAAATGACCTGTGATAAAGCAACACCATCACACCTTTAACCCCCTGTACTCCCACACCGTCCTGTTCCCAATCATTCAATGCCACGCTCTGATTCTCATGTGAACGTGAAGGACGTGAGGCCGCTACTGCCACGTGTCTCCGTTCTCATGGAACTGGTGCAGGTGGTCCGAGTACCTGCGGGCAGAAACAGGAAGTGGATCAGATCACATGCATCACACACACCACAGGCTCAGCACATGTGAAACACTCACTTCTTCGCACAGAACGCAGCGCAGTCCCGGCCGACACTCTCACTCCAGGCCACTTTATACAGCACCTGAGCGCACACACACACACACACATACACAGCCGTAAGACTTCAGAACAGCTCAACACGAGCAGTTAAACGGAGGGTCACGTGACACACCAGGAAGACGAGGCAGTGCAGCATCAGCGTGTAGAAGAACGCCACAGTTCTGGCCGTCTTATTGGACAGGATCACACGACCCTGAAACAAACACTGGACATCAGCACACAAACGACCTGGCACATTCAGAACCGTAACAAACAGAGCTCTGAATGAGTTCATAGAGGAATTACAATACGGCTGTCATCATTTCTACGCTTTTGGCTTGATTTTGTCTTCCTATGAACGTTTTTCACAGTCGGTGATGATGCGTTTCCACAGGTTTCAGTCGCAAATACAGTACAGTTTATATATTTCCATTTTTTTTTAATTCAATGTACTTTTATAATGCTATAGATTTCTCTTATGTAAGTGTGACGACTTCTGCTTCTAAGAAGCCTGGACATGTGAAAAGGCTCGATTGTGGCGTATATGTGAAACGGGCCGAATGTAGGGCGGGGCTTGACTCTGTCCAGTGAGTGCTGATTGGACTGTATGCTAATGAAGCGCTGTGATGTCATGAGTGAGGGCAAATGAGTCTACAGTAACTGATGTGCAGGAATAGATCACTCATCATGTGAGACGGCGGATACACACCAGGCTGAGTGTGGCTTTGTCCCATGGGCTGAGGCTCTGGTATCTCCTCTGACGCTCCTGAAGGAGGACATCACATTATGAAAGTGTCACACCTGATCAACAAACACTTTCAACACTGAGAGTTCACGTTCTCACCCTTTTGCTGAAGGAGGCGAAGGGATCGAGTCTCTCCTCGTACTGAGACGAGTAGCGCATCACTGTATCATCACTGTCTCCAGTCTAACACACACACACACACACACACACATACGTGTCAGTCTTTGACCTGGTCTCATTGATGCCCTGAACTGACACATGTAGGTGTGAGATGATCTGACCACACTAAATGAAGTCCATGTTCAGACCATCAACAGTCATGGCACTACCAGGCATACAATAATATCATAATATCACAAAAATGCCCCTGTGAGTTTTGTCTCATATATGATATAGTTGAGCAATATCACACAAACAAGAGTGCTGTTTTACCCCAAATATCAGCACGACTGCTAATGTGAGATTGATTTTATAAACAAGTTAATATTGAGTACTCAATAAACCAGCCGTTTGAGTCTTACCTAAGACCACTTCAGGTGCAGCTTCTGCAGTGCAAAGACGGATTGTGTTCATACTGATCTATTTCATTAACGGCCCAATAGTGCCTCATTATTAGGGGCCAAGCACCGAAGGTGTGTAAGCATCTATTGTAATCGTTGACCTTATTATTATTCTTCTACTTCTTCTTCTTCTGCTGCTCTCGAGTCTATGGCCGCCCATAGAACCGCTTCCGGGAAAGTTCTGAAATTTGGCACACTGATAGAGGACTGGCCCAACATTAACTACACCAAATTTGGAGTCTCTAACTCAATCCCTCTAGCGCCACCACCTGTCCAAATTTTGACTCACATTTGTGCTAATAACTTTTTTCCCTCTGATTCCGTGGCTCAAGACGATTCGACGGTTGAACCCTATGACGTCATTTTCGGTAGTGCCAATTTTCCAGCCAAAAAACTACTTTTTCGAATTCCTCCTAGGCCGTTGCGCCGATTTGCACGCAAATTGAACCAGATCATCTTCAGACAATGCCAACAAAAAGTTAAGGAATTCAAGTCGATTCATCAAAGTGTTGAATGTTTCGAATAACGCGCAAACTAATTTTACCTAGCGCTTGTGAAAATAGACATAAGGCTGTATCTCCGCAACACTTTATCGTACTCTGACCAAACTTGGTACATGTCATCACAAGCATGACCTGAGGCTACATGCTGCGTTTCACCACAGCGCCACCTACTGGTGTGGATATACGAAAAATGGCTATTTTTGCTTATAACTTCTGAACGGTTTGCCCAAAATCATGCCGAGTCGAGTGATATCCAATTTTTCTATATCAGACATTTTGGGCAGCTGACATTTTGAATTTTGTAGTAAAATGCTGTATTTCATGAACGCATTAGCGTATCGTTGCGAAACTCGGTGTGGGTCATCGGCACGATGCCCTGAAGGAGCCTGAGACATTTCGAACCAACGCCACCTAGTGGTAAAATCAAATATTCACATGCTTATAACTTTGGGTGTAGTTGACTTATTTTCATGGACGACACATCCTTAGATTCCCAAATCCTTGTCGAGTCCAACGATACCAAACATGCCTTATGGTTTGTTTAATGTTGTGATTTAGCGCTTAAATAACTTTTGCAAATATCTTTGAAACCGTTAGTCCGATCGAGACAAAACCACTGTAGGAAAATCGTAATCATAGCGGGTTGACTAAATATTGTGGCAAAAAAATGCAATCAAAGTTGGTGTGGGTTATTTTTTATATGCTTATAAATACAAATGTCTATAACTCCTAAACGAAATGAGATATTTTCACCAAATTTCACACGCTTATGTATGGGAGCACTCTGAGGACACACACAAAAATTGGTGAGATTGTGCCACTTGGTGGCGTTATAATCAAACAAAACATGAAATTGGCTCTATACAACTCAATATATTTATGGGTTTTCAACCTTTTTTGCTTAAAATTGTCTTTACTCATTTGTGCAGCTGGTCTGCTGCTGCTTCAGTGTTTGCTTCTGTTGTGCTTGGCCCCGATAACTGCTGCTTGCAGATATATTTATTATTGTATTTACCAAAATTTAACAATGTGAAATAAAAGATGTTGCCTACATCTAATAAGGTTAGAAAAAATCTGATTATAAAGTTAAAAATAAACCTGGAAATCAGTTTAATGTGGCAAATATCAGCCATTAATGAAAGAGTGAGGTTGTGTCACAGCCGTGAACTGACCAGCGCACAGAATATGAAGAATATGAAAAGCTTCAGGAGTCAGCTGACCATGACGGGCCGAAACCAGCACAGAAACACACTCAGAAGATTATAAACGAAACCCCAGAACATATTGAGATGTCATGTTTTGTGGTTGTGGTTGAATGCTGGCGGGGCTTACTCTGCTAGGGTAGCTCTGCAGGAACTTGATCTTCTCGTAGAGCTTGATGTTGTCGGCCCGCAGACTGTCCAGCTCGCTCTGAAGAGCCTGTAAGGTCTGCTGTAGGGAGCTGTTCATCTGACGCACAACAACAACAACACTCAGCCTCTTCCTCTGAGCAACAGGAAGCAGCTAAAGTCATGTGATGTGTACTCACGCCCTCCAGCTCCTGGTTACGCAAGCGAAATCTCTCCCTCTGACTGGAGATGATGGACAGCAGAGAGTCCATCTGACCCTGAGGAAGATCTGCCTGAGGAGATCCGGCAGCACCTCAACACACACACACACACACACACACAACAGTATGAACATACATGACTACTGAGGGATCTGCTTAGCCAAAGCGACGTACAAATGCGTAGAGCAATAGCAGTTAAACGATGTGTTATGTGTCCATGTTTACCTGAGAACAGAGCTGTGGCCTCTTTAATGGGCTCAGGGACGATCACCGCGCTGCTGTCCGCACCCTACACCACACAAAAACAACCCGTGTGACGCTTTTATACTTGTGTGTAAACCTGTCGTCTGGATGAGTTTAGCTGCCAGTGCAGACGTCGTATCTGAGAGCTTGATCATAACTACAGTAAAACAGTGAAATATTACTCCAGTGTAAATCAGCTGTTCTCTATGTGAATATATAGTGAAGTGTAATTTATTCCTGTGATCAAAGCTGAATTTATCATCATTACTCCAGTCTTCAGTGTCACATGATCCTTCAGAAATCATTCTAATATGAGGATTTGATGCTCAGCAAACATTTATGATTATTATCAGTGTGGAAAACACTTTTCATTTTTCAGGATTCTTTGATGAACAGAAAGTTTTGTGACACTGTCTTCACTATGACTTTTGATCAATTTAATGCATCCATGCTCAGAAAGAATAAATAAATCTTCCTGACCCCAAACTTTTGAACGTAGTGTATATACCATTTCCACATTCACTGCCTTAAATCATTTTCTTCACCAGCATTTTTATGGCCGTGGAAAATAATGTTAATCTCTGCAATTATTATGGACTGTTTAGCATGTCATTAATAATGCAACATGTACTTCCTGAGCCTACACAACTTCCGGTGGCTGGCATTAAAGGGATAGTTCACCCAAAAATGAAAATGACCCCATGATTTACTCGCCCTCAAGTCATCCTAGGTGTATATGACATTCTTCTTTCAGACGAACACAATCAGAGTTATATTAATAAATATCCTGGCTCTTCCAAGCTTTATAATGGCAGTGAATGGCTGTTTCTGTTTTGAAGTCCATCATAAAAGTGCATCCATCCATCATAAAAGTGCATCCATCCATCATAAAAGTGCATCTATCCATCATAAAAGTGCATCCATCCATCATAAAAGTGCATCTATCCATCATAAAAGTGCATCCATCCATCATAAAAGTGCATCTATCCATTATAAAAGTGCATCTATCCATCATAAAAATACATCCATCCATCCATATGGATATTTTTCTCACAAACGCATCGCTTCACTTCAGAAGGCCTTTATTAACCCCCGGAGCCGTGTGGAGCACTTTTATAATGGATAGATGCACTTTTATGATGGATGGATGCACTTTTATAATGGATAGATGCACTTTTATGATGGATGGATGCACTTTTATGATGATAGATGCACTTTTATGATGGATGGATGCACTTTTATGATGAATAGATGCACTTTTATGATGGATAGATGCACTTTTATGATTGATAGATGCACTTTTATGGACTTCAAAACAGAAGCAGCCATTCACTGCCATTATAAAGCTTGGAAGAGCCAGGACAGTTTTTAATATGACTCAGATTGTATTCGTCTGAAAGAAGAAGGTCATATACACCTAGGATGACTTGAGGGTGAGTAAATCATGGACTAATTTTCATTTTTGGGTGAACTATCCCTTTAAATGCTCTTGATAATCACAGAGCCAGAGAGAACAGATGGACTGATCATCATCTGCTAGTTACTTTACTGTACATTAGAATTTATTATATAATTATTCCATTATTCCAAAAAGTTACTATCATGAGTTTATGTGACGATTCCCAGAAAAGGAACTGATCAAATGTATAGCTTGAGTGTGATGTGTGGATGAAAGATGAATCCGTGTGAGTGTGCCGTGTCTAATGGAAGCGTGATGCTGCCGTCTGACCTCAGCGTCGGGCCGTGACATGCTCTGGATGGTGCTGAGATCCTGTTCCAGTTTGAGGATTAACTCTTTCTGATCAGCACTGGTCTTCACTGCCGCCGAGAACTCCATCTGTAGAGACGAGTACCGGCCTGAACACACACAAACACACATCAGTAAACTCCTAATGACTAGTTCCATCTCAATCTCCTGACTCCCTGCGGACACAGCTAACCGGCTAAACCCCGTCTGACGTCTAGGGTTGGTGAACTATCGCAGCAGAAGATCAACCTTCACAGGACTTTAACCTTTGAATATTAAGCTTTCAAAATGTCTGGTCCATCTTCAATGCTTGTGGTTCCCCTGTATCGTCCTACTAACCCTAACCTGTGCCCTGTCTCCTTCTGTACTATCACTCGGTGACTTTAACACACATCTTGATACTGACTGCGCAGCTTCTGTCAGTGTGTGAATGCTTCAGTCTGCAGCACTTTGATTTCCCCACACACTAAACACTACGTCTCTGTGCTGGTTCCCAGATTGGACTGTCTGATCACCTGTTCATTGAGCTGCCCAAACTCTCAAATCCACCATAAACTCGTAATCCTAATTTTATTGATCCATTGTTGATTTCTGCAGCTGTACAAACACATCTCACTAGAAATGTTTCCATCCAAAGTTGTGAATTTAACTGATGCGCAAAATGGGAATATCGCATAAAACATTTGTGAATAAAGCAAGAGCAGGTCGAAGAGAACAAATCGTCACTTCCTGATAATCTGGCACTAAATATCACTAAGAAAAGTAGTAGAAGCCACTGTATAATTTTCATATATATAACGTATGACTTGTGTCTCAGAACACGCGGACGAAAAGCAACAAATGCATTTTGGAGGAAGATGACGTGCAAGGCGGTTCTGGAAGGGAATTATACCATCTCAAAACCACCTGCACCATTTCTCACAGTCCTCTCATTTCAGCTCTCTCTGCCCTATCCTGGTCCACGAATGCCCCGTCCCACACGGTGTTCCCCAGGGTTCTGTTCCAGGGCCTTCACATGCTCCCGCTAGGTTACACTATCCGTCGCCATGCCTTTAAAGGATTAGTTCACTTCAAAATGAACATTTCCTGATAATTTACTCACCCCATCATGTGTTTCTTTCTTCAGTGGAAAAGAAATGAAGTTTTTTGAGGAAAACATTCCAGGATTTTTCTCCACATAATGGACTTCAATGGGGACCAACGGTTGAAGGTCCAAATCAATGCAGTTTCAGAGGAAGGGCTTCAGAGGCTCTGCACGATCCCAGAGGAATAGGCTCTTATCTAGCCAAACCATCGGACATTTTCAACACAAATAAACATTTATATACTTTTTAACCACGAATGCGTGACTTTGGTGTTGTTCTTCTTCACTGCGTATGACGTCATCACGTCGGAAAGGTCACATGACCTGGAAGTACCGTCCCAGTGTTAAAACGAACGTGCAAATTAAACGCCCTTTACAAAAATAAAGGTAAAACAACAATGTCGGACAATTTTAAAGCTGGATGAGAACATGAGATGGAGTTTTTCGGCACTGGGTCGGTACTTCCACCTACATCACGCGTGACCTTTCCGACGTGATGACATCATACGCCGTGAAGAAGAATAACACCGAAGTCGAGCATTCGTGGTTAAAAAGTATATAAATGTTTATTTTTGTTGAAAATGTCCGATGGTTTGTCTAGATAAGACCCTATTCCTCTGGGATCGTGCAGAGCCTCTGAAGCCCTTCCTCTGAAACTGCATTGATTTGGACCTTCAACCGTTGGTCCCCATTGAAGTCCATTATGTGGAGAAAAATCCTGGAATGTTTTCCTCAAAAAACTTCATTTCTTTTCCACTGAAGAAAGAAAGACATGATGGGGTGAGTAAATTATCAGGACATGTTCATTTTGAAGTGAACTCATCCTTTAACTCTCATTGCCATGCAGACGACACCCAGCTTCCCATCAGTTCTCATCGTACCGCCCCTTCCCCCAGACTCACTGCTCAGCTCTGTGTTAGCGATGCGCAGAGACGCGTTCTCCGACTGCAGGCCGCGGTTCTTCTCCAGCAGCAACACCTCCAACGGCTTACATGACTCCTGTGAGAGACCATCACATCAACACCTTCAGCAACACACCACACACACACACACACACACACACACACACACAAGAGACTGCGGTTTACCTGCGCTGTGGCGCTGTCACGCGGCCCAAACTCCATCGACTTCAGGATGCTGTCAATAACAATCAGAGCCGATCACTAACAGGCAAGCAGGGACCAATCGAATCAAGTCTTTCTGACAGCCTTACTTCAGCACCATTAAATACAACATACATGTTCAAGGACGGACTCGAGCACTCAGAACGGCATGATTATGCAGGTCTTTTAAGAAACAATGACTTTTATGAAGACCAAATAAAACACACACACATATATACAGTGTCCTCCACTAATATTGGCACCCTTGGTAAATATGAGCAAAGGCGGCTGTGAAAATAAATCTGTAAAATTCTAACTTTCATTGAAGTAAAAGAATTGAATGTGGGGGGAAAATCTCATTATGAAATAAATGCTTTTCTCTAGTTCACGTTGGACACAATTATTGCACCGTCCTTTCCCCAGGATAGCAGCTCTGAGTCTTCTCTAATGCCTGATGAGTTCAGAGATCAGAGATCATTCCTCCACACAGACTCTCTCAGATCCGTCAGATTCCAGCTCTTGTCTTCAGGTCATCACTCATTCTCTACAGGGCTCAGGTCAGGGACTGGGATGGTCATGGAGAAGCTTCAGTCTGTGCTCAGGGACACATCTGTGTTGATTTTGATGTTTGTTTTTGGATGGTTGTTCTGATGGAAGATCCAACCACAGCCCATTATAAGATTTCTAGCAGGTTTTGATGTTTTATCTGTTGGTATTTGCTAGAATCCATGATACCGTGTGTCTGAACAAGATGTCCAGGACCAAAAAAACAAGCCACAACATTAGAGATCCAGCCGTGTATTTAACCGTGGACATGGGGTGCTTTATATCCCATCTGGGGGGTTTGCTGCCAGAAAGCTCTTGTTTTAGTGTCATGTGACCACAGAACCAGGTCCGTCTGAAGCTCCAGTCGTGTCTGACCTGAATATGCTGGAGTTTGTTTCTGGATGAACGAGGAGAAACCTCCCAAACAACATGTGGTGATGTAGGAGCTGTTTGAGACAGTTTTTAGTCTAAGACTCAACTAATCTCTGCGATTCTTAAGATCTAAAGATGCTAAAGATCTGTGATCTCGGAGAGTCTTTGTCCACTCAAACTCTCCTCCTCTCGTGCATTAGGACGATATACACACACACGTCCTCTTCCAGATTCATAACATCTTTAGTTGATTGAACTTCTTAATTATTGCCCTGATGGTGGAAATGGGGATTTTCAGTGCTTTAGCTCTTTTCCTACAGACACTTTCTGTTTTGCACATCAGAACTATATTCTGTGGTTTCACTCATTGTGATGAATGATTAAGAGAATTTGGCCATTGTGTTTCCTCATATTTATACTCCTGTGGGACAGGAAGTCATGGCTGGACAATTTCATGCTCCTAGTCACCATGGTGTGCTAAAAAACAGAAATATGAACGGGAATATACTTCAGAGATATTTGATTCATAAGAACTTCTAGGGGTGCCAATAATTGTGGCCAACGTGAACTAGAGAAAAGCATTGATTTCATGAGATGTTGCTGTACTTCAATGAAAGGTTAGAATTTTGTGATTTTTGTTAATTAAATCAAAAGGATGAACAATGCAGATTTATTTGCTCATATTTACCAACGGTGCCAATATTAGTGGAGGGCACTGTATAGTGACAAAACATGATGCCCTTTTTGTAGTTTCTGTAGCAGCGAGATGCAGAAAACATCACATGACACACAGCTCCACCAACCAACAGTTAAAGAAACAGAGCAGATATTCTTTAACCCATCAAGAGCGGGTAGAGAGATTATTGATTAACATGTCAACAGTGTTGGTCACGGCCAAGCGTGAGTTCTTCAGTGCCGTCAGGAGCGGCGGACTCTCACCTGAGCTCTTTCTTCACCTCCTCATAGTCCGCCTGCATCTGCAGCTTCTGCTCCAGCAGCTGGAAGAGACAGACACACTGGCTCATGTGATAGCTTATGATGTGATACTTCTGAGTGTGTGTGTGTGTGAGCACCTGGAGCGCAGTGGTCTTGTCCTGGAGCTGCTGCTGCAGTCGGCTGCTGTGAGTGTGAGTGTGTGTGTGTGTGTGTGTGTGTGTGTGAGCACCTGGAGCGCAGTGGTCTTGTCCTGGAGCTGCTGCTGCAGTCGGCTGCTGTGAGTGTGAGTGTGTGTGTGTGTGTGTGTGTGTGTGTGTGAGCACCTGGAGCGCAGTGGTCTTGTCCTGGAGCTGCTGCTGCAGGCGGCTGCTGTGAGTGTGTGTGAGTGTGTGTGAGTGTGTGTGTGTGTGTGTGTGTGTGTGTGAGCACCTGGAGCGCAGTGGTCTTGTCCTGGAGCTGCTGCTGCAGGCGGCTGCTGTGTGTGTCGGATCTCTCTCTGAGCGAGGACAGGCTGGCCTGCAGTCTCTGAACATCCTCCACCAGCTGCAGCATCTCACGCTCCTTCGCACTGAGCTCCGCCTCCAGACTGGAGCGCTGCACCAGCTCCACACACTCGTCCTGCTGAACACACACACACACACACACACACACACACACACACACACAACACTGAGCGCCTGGCGTCACATTGCACCGGGTGTGTGATAGGGTCCTAGGAGTTTTTACTGTTGTATCAAAATGTCTGTTAATGTAGATGCGCGGTATATTGTGGCGTGTGTTTGTTGGGAGCTGGTACCGTGTGTGTCGTGGTGTCCGTGTGTGTGGGCGCGTGAGCTGATCCGAGCCGCTCTCTCAGAGCCTCAGCTTCCCTCTCAGCAGCGTCCGCTCTCTGCAGGAAAACACCAGCAGCCGTTAACAACTCCATGACCCAAAGCATAAAACACACGTCTGTCAGACTCATGACTGCACCTGATTGGCCCGCTCCAGATCCGTCATCACCATGTCAATCTCATCCGCCCTGAGAAACACACACAGGCACAGAAGAGCTTTAATGTAGCACACACACATATGGCGAGGATGAGGACGAGGGTCCAATGTCACTATGAGCAAGAACATTTACAGAAAGTTCAAAAGAACAGCATTTATTCACATTATGAATGTCTTTACTGTCACCTTTGATCAATTTAATGCGTCCTTAATGAATAAAAGTACTAATTTCTACTTTAATAACTTTAGTACAGTCGTGCACTTGATTAATAAATGAAAATGATGATCCGCATATAAAGTTGTTTCACACACAAACACACACTCACTTTGCAGTCGACTCTTCATCGTATTTAGTCTTCAGGTAAAAAAGCTCCGTCTGAGTTCGTTCAAGAGCTGCCGAGAAACACAACAACAATATATGATCAATATAATAATACAGAACCCGTGATATTAATAATCACACTCACACACACACTAGCACACACACACACACACTCTCACACACTCTCTCACACACTCTCTCACACACTCTCTCACACACTCTCTCACACACTCTCTCACACTCTCTCACACACTCTCTCTCACACACTCTCTCACACACTCTCTCACACACTCTCTCACACACTCTCTCACACACTCTCTCACACACACACACACACACACACTCTCTCACACACTCTCTCACACACTCTCTCACACACTCTCTCACACACTCTCTCACACACTCTCTCACACACTCTCTCACACACTCTCTCACACACTCTCTCACACACTCTCTCACACACTCTCTCACACACTCTCTCACACACACTCTCTCTCACACACTCTCTCACACACTCTCTCTCACTCACTCTCTCACTCACTCTCACACAAACACTCACACAAACACTCACACAAACACTCACACAAACACTCACACAAACACTCACACAAACACACAGATACACACACACGCTCACACTCTCACACACGCACATGTTGGTGCAACTACATTATGAGGACATTCCATAGACGTAATGGTTTTTATACTGTACAAACTGTACATTCTATCCCCCTACACTACCCCTACCCCTAAACCTACCCATCACACACACACACACACACTTTTTTAAGCCATTTTTATTACGATTTTTATTATTTTATCACACTCTCTCTCACACACACACTCTTTCTCTCTCTCACACACACACACATACTCTCTCTCTCACACACACACACACACACACACACACACACACACACACACTCACACACACACACACACACACACTCACACACTCACACACACACACACACACACACACACACACACACACACACACACACACACACACACCTGTCTGCAGGCTTTGGGCTTTGAGTTCAGCTTCCTTTAGTTTACACACCAGAGACTCATGTGACTCCTGGAACTTCCTATTAGAACACAACCAGAGACACACACAAACCCAAACCCATCAAAACAGACTCTGGTTAGACGAGGCTAATGTTATTTAAATATCTTCAAATCTCCAGCCCTGAACACACAGCCAACGCCAGTCTTCAGGATCACAGGCAGGACCGACTGAGTTCAGTAATGACTTTAACATCAAGATCATGATGTGGACCGCTCACACACACCGTCTGGAGTGGCAGAACAGAAACACCAGGTCATGTGTCTGCAGTGACGTGAGTGTTTCCTGCTCTGAGGACAGCACAGCGAGCGGTGGCGTACAGAGCGGCTCAGATGGAGCATGATGGGAACTGACCTCTCCTTCTCAGCGTAGTCTTGATGAATCTGCTGCTGTTTCTCCAGGGCCAGATTCTCCGCCTGGTTCCTCACGCTCTGCTCATATTCTCTGATCTTCTCCTTCAGCGTCTTAATGGTGACCTCTGCAAACACACGGCAGGTATCAGCCGCGCTGCTCAAGCTCTCAGGACACACACACACACACAGAACCGTGGGTGTGTCTCCACACATTTGTTTGGCTCTGGTGTGATGTTTATGTGACTAACGAAAGATGCCGCAGTCCAAACACAGTGTGTGTGTGTGTAGACAGTACAGTGCTTTCACTAACTACTACACATGATGTTAATCATTTAGAGAATCACTCATTACACAGAAATCAAGTCACAGTTAAAGGGATAGTTCACGCAAAAAATGAGAAGGTGTGTGTCTCACCCTGGTTCTTGACCTCAGCAAACTCTTTGTTGTACTCCTCGAGCGTCTCGCGCAGCTTCTGGTTCTCCGTGTCAATGTCATGCATCCTCTGAACCTTCAGATGCAGCTGCTGCGACAGCTCCAACACCGGCACCGGATCTACACACACACACACACACACACACACACAGAGTTTAGTTTATTCCTCCCGTGGCCCAGAGAGAAAATACAAGAGTTGTGTTGAATCACATGTCAGATACACGTTACTGTCTAACTAAAGCACTTATGATGAGCAGAACAGAAAGATTTAGTCCATAATGTGGGCCTTCTACTAATAAACAAGCCTGATACACGGGACTCTTATTTTGAAATGTCTGTGCTTTACAATACATCCTGTCATAGCATCAACAGTAGATCATAAGCTGCTCCGCATAAACATGTCATATTCACTGATTCTGAATATCTCATCACTCCCATTATTGCCATACGAAGGGAAATATTTGCGGGTTGTGGTGTTGTGATCGGACGTACCCGGCACATCAATCAGCCGTTTGTAGACATTCAGAAAGGCCGTCTCCGACTCTTTACTTCTCTTACTCAACGCATCGATCTGGAGGAGACAGAGATGAGGAAACATCAGACAGGCCGACAGCAGCCGAGGGCATCTCACACACACACACACACACTCACTCACCTCGGCCTGCAAGCTCTTCAGCAGCGGAGACACCAGCTTCCTCAGATCCTGCATCACACACACATGAAGAAGCTTCAGTGCCAAACACACACTCATGTTTGGCCTGTCATGACCCTCTGCTGACCTCTGAGTATGAGCGCTAGTTGATCTAGCATATTTTTGATATTTACCCCAAGGCCTTTTCTAACCTTATTAAATGTGTCATCTTTGCTAGGGGAAATGGAAAGATCTTTAATATTCAGTTGGATTTTGACCCAGTCTCACTGGTGCTGGGTACACCTAATGGACGCATTGCATCATCTGCTAATAAGAAATTGTATAATATTCTATCCTTTGCTGCCAGAAAAAAATATTTGACTAAATTGTATCAGTGATAAATCTCCATCTCTTAAAGGTTGGGATAAGATTATTTTTGAGTTGATTGCCCTGGAGCATCTTACCGATGTACTGCATCAGTTTCATAAAGTCTGGACTCTTTGGAAACTCCTCTTCGCCCGGTTATTTTACAAGGAATATTGTAATGGCAAAGCTTTCTGGACACTGACCTTTAGTTTTTGGTCCTCTTCATCTTTTTGAAATATGTTATTGTCTTTTTTTCTAATCCGTTTATTATGCTGTAGTCCTGTTTTATATATAAATCTGAGCTATTTGTGTTCCTTTTGGTGTGTGTGTGTGTGTGTGTGTGATGGTTGGTGATGTCTTCTTGTATTTGTATTATAATGAAAATTCAATAAACAAAGAAAAAAAAGTGTGTCATGTTTCATGTCAGATTCTTACATATGAACATTAATAAATTCGACTATAAGACACTATAGGATTGTTACCAATCAAATTAAATAATTTACACTGCAAAATTACAACTGCAATACATAATGAGATTAATGTTTTAAATAAATGTTTGAATATACAAATAATAAATGTTAGGAAAAAATGCATACATTTAAACAAGCAACTAAACCACCAGTAGGTGGCGGCATGTGACCGTCTGAATGAGTGAGTCATTGAGTCGATTCATTCAAATGATTCTTTCGAAACGCTGAATCATTCAGTAATGAAACAAGTGAAGTCTGAGTGAGTCATTGAGTCGATTCATTCAAATGATTCTTTTGAAACGCTGAATCATTCAGTAATGAAACAAGTGAAGTCTGAGTGAGTCATTGAGTCGATTCATTCAAACGATTCTTTCGAAACGCTGAATCATTCAGTAATGAGACAAGTGAAGTCTTTATGAGTGAGTCATCGAGTCGATTCATTCAAACGATTCGTTCGAAACGCTGAATCATTCAGTAATGAGACAAGTGAAGTCTTTATGAGTGAGTCATCGAGTCGATTCATTCAAACGATTCGTTCGAAACGCTGAATCATTCAGTAACGAGACAAGTGAAGTCTTTATGAGTGAGTCATTGAGTCGATTCATTCAAACGATTCGTTCGAAACGCTGAATCATTCAGTAATGAGACAAGTGAAGTCTTTATGAGTGAGTCATTGAATCGATTCATTCAAACGATTCGTTCGAAACGCTGAATCATTCAGTAATGAGACAAGTGAAGTCTTTATGAGTGAGTCATCGAGTCGATTCATTCAAACGATTCGTTCGAAACGCTGAATCATTCAGTAACGAGACAAGTGAAGTCTTTATGAGTGAGTCATCGAGTCGATTCATTCAAACGATTCTTTCGAAACGCTGAATCATTCAGTAATGAGACAAGTGAAGTCTTTATGAGTGAGTCATTGAATCGATTCATTCAAACGATTCGTTCGAAACGCTGAATCATTCAGTAACGAGACAAGTGAAGTCTTTATGAGTGAGTCATTGAGTCGATTCATTCAAACGATTCGTTCGAA
This sequence comes from Coreius guichenoti, assembly GCA_039654105.1. Classification (NCBI taxonomy): domain Eukaryota; kingdom Metazoa; phylum Chordata; class Actinopteri; order Cypriniformes; family Gobionidae; genus Coreius; species Coreius guichenoti. Next base: position 1,628,447 of record CM077174.1, on the reverse strand, counting down.
ACGCTGAATCATTCAGTAATGAAACAAGTGAAGTCTTTATGAGTGAGTCGATTCATATCAAGTAAATGTCTATTAATTTAAGGATGTTTAGAGATTTGTGCTGGAAAACAAAAAAAAAGATTTTTTTTGTGTTTAATTTAGAGCCCTATGAAATCCGTTTTGTTCATTTTTTGTGTTAGCTTGTTTAGTTGTAGCTAAATTAAATTGTATTAGTCAAAAAGCATGTCTAATTAATTGAAATCATTTAATCATTATTAAAAGGGCCCTATGAAATCTGTTCTCAAATTCCATTTTATTTTTACCAAATTCTGTGTTTCCATTTGTGGGTGAACTGTTCACTCAGTGAAGGGCGAGTAAATGATGACAGGATTGTGATTTTAGGGTGAACTGTCCCTTTAACTGCACTCACCTACTTTTGATTGATTCATCCAGAAGTTGATAAATTCAGTGACATTTTCTGCATTACCCAGTAAATTCTGTTTTTATGAATGAATTCTGCAATTCCGTACCCGTTTTCAATCATAGGGCCCTAATTTAATGCCATGATATCGAATTTAAGACTTTCTGCTCCATTTTAAGACATTTTTAAGGCCTTACATTGTAGAAGGTCAAATTAAGACCTGTGGAAACCCTGTTAACTATATCATATGTTATTAATAAAAAAACTCAACATTTGTGGATCCTAGCTGTTGACTAAACGGGAGGTGGGAAAGGTTTGTCTCTGCCAGCATCGGCCCGGCGACAGACCCCTGAACGAATGCACACCTCTGGCGTGTTCTTCTTGAACTCGCGGCTCTGCTCGATGAGTTTTTTCCGGGACTGCTCGCTGTCGTCCTGCCGGCTGGCCAGGAGTGTGGCGGTGCCGTCCAGCTCCCTCTGAAACACATGGGACAGAGCTAGGGTTACAATCACAGATCAGCTGACGCCACCGCTCTCACATTCACTGATGTATAAGACAGCCTGTTATTATTCCAGCTCAGTGCTAACACTCAGCAGCAAATAATATCACAAGAGTCAATGCATCGACACTGCAGTTCCTGTGACACACACTCTAGCTGTCTGTACTGATCTTTACATGTCCAATAAAAATCACACAGAACAACTGGGATAAAAGTGTATAGTTCGGATACAAACACTGATGTCTACAGTAGCGATCAAAATAGAGTAAATCACCTTTAGAAAGAAACTTGACACTTCAAATAAAGATTGTATCAATTACATCCTTACACCAGTAGGTGGCGATAAGTGACTGGTACAATATTTATTTATCATTGAATCATTCACTCAAGAGATTCGTTCAAAACACTGATTCATCCAGTAATGAAACAAGTGAAGTCTTTATGAGTGAGTCATTGAATCATTCACTCAAGAGATTCGTTCAGAAACACTGATTCATCCAGTAATGAAACAAGTGAAGTCTTTATGAGTGAGTCATTGAATCATTCACTCAAGAGATTTGTTCAAAAACACTGATTCATCCAGTAATGAAACAAGTGAAGTCTTTATGAGTGAGTCATTGAATCATTCACTCAAGAGATTCGTTCAAAAACACTGATTCATCCAGTAATGAAACAAGTGAAGTCTTTATGAGTGAGTCATTGAGTCGATTCATTCAAAACCATTTTTTAAATAAACATTTTAAATAATCTGCAGCAATTAACATGTCAGAACCTCTATTAAATTAAATTTTTTTAGTTATCTGTTCACATTGTGGGAGAATCATAATCTCTATTAAATAAAAAATAAATAAATAAATAAATAAAAAAAAAATTGTGATTCTTAATTGATGCAGAATAATGCAGCTCTAATATTTAATTATTGCAGGTTTGCATAATATTCAGTTTGCATTTCAGTTTTATTCATTCTGAGGAATAATGTGTTTTTGTGTAAACGCCTGCTCACATTACTCCAGATCTACAGTAATCATCATGTTCACACACTTACTCATGATCATCTCAACATGGGCACAGGAGTCAAACTACTTGTTTGAAAAAGTAGACTGTAAATTTAAAAGTAATGCGTTACTTTACTAGTTACTTGAAAAAGTAATTGTTACTTGTAATCAGTGTTGGGGGAAACGCATTACAAGTAACTCGAGTTACGTAATCTGATTACTTTTTCAAGTAACTAGTAAAGTAATGCATTACTTTTAAAATTTACAGCAAAATATCTGAGCTACTTTTTCAAATAAGTAACGCAAGTTACTTTGTTCTCCCATTTATTGACTGACACTCTCTTGTCCCAATGTTGAGAGAAATGGTGAGTGCAGAGGCGTTGTGTGTAAACATGAGGGTTATTGTAGTTATAGACTAAATGTGAGCAGGCATTTACTCATCTCACTTGCACAGAAACACATTATTCCTCAGAATGAATAAAATCAGTCAAATGCTAAATCAAAATACTATGCAAACCTCCAATAATTGAATATGTTAAATAAAACAAATATTTTTATGCATTTAATCTCACTTTATTGACCAATGTCTTGCTGCTTGCTAACCTTCGATGATTGAGTTAAACCACAAGTGAAAGTGACTTTAGATTTTATTGGTGAAGTAAGTGTTAAACTCCTGCGTCCTATTCTTCCATTACCCAGAATGGCAGCACAGCTGAAAGGTTACAGGCGTGAATTTGCATTCCCTTCAGCCTGAGGCTTATTATTTCAACTTTGGTGTGAAACATTTGCCCAAAAAAAGTCAGCTTGGATGCCCTGGGGGTAAGCAGATAAACATCACATTTTCATTTTTGGGTGAACTATCCCTTTAACTTAAGGGAGTAACGCAATATTGCATTACTTTTCAAAGTAACTTTCCCCAACACCGCATAGCTTTAACACATACAACACACCTGTCAAGGCTGCCTATGATTTTCATATCATATCCATATATAATTCAATCACACTTTGAATAAGCGTTTTATTTTTGATCATTCTAAGAGGACCAACTACCACACACTGTAAAGTTTTAGGAGTAAAACTGCATTTATTATAGTTCCGTGTGTGACTGAGTCTTTCACCTCAGAAGAACTAACTTATCGGTTATTAATCTGACCCGGTAAAACACTGAGATGTGACAACAGAGCAGTCAGCATCTTCTGACCAGATGATTCGTGCTGTTAAAAAAAACAATGTCCAGCATTAAAGGAACGTTGATATCTCTTTATGTTTCTATATGGGACTACTTTTGAGGATGTTCACATCCCAGCCGCTGACCGATGAATAAAGATGACCAATAACCGATCAGCCTGTGTGTCCAGCAGCCGAACACACACACACATCAACACACAGAAGTGGAGATCCACTGACCTGCAGCTGCTGCAAGTCGAAGCGCTTCCAGTACTGACACATCGACACCGCCGCCATCTTCCGCTTCACCACCACAACACAACACGACACGACGGGAAACGTGCGCGCGCTCGCGGCTGTTTCCACGGGGCGCGCGCGCGCAGCTCTGTCAGCAAGCGGCGCTTCTCCACAGAGTCGCGTTCAAATCTCACAGCGTTTGTGTATTTATAACAAAAACATTTGTGTACGCACACTGAAATCCAACACATCAGAGGGACAGTGCTCGAGATGCAAATGAAACGCGCCCTAACCACATCAATTAAATGATTGAGAGGAATCATGAATTAATCATTACAAACAACTGTGATTGGTCCATCCTGCTCAACGCGGAGAAAAGTAACATTTGTCATGTCACACTGGCGCGACCTAAATAATAACAACGATAAAGTTTAATAGACACGATAAGGTGATACAAAACAGAAATTATCATTTATCTATTTTGTAAGTGACAAATTATTAGGACACATTTCGTGCTACTCAGCTGGTGAACGAACGCTACTATGGTAAAGGTTCAGCTCATTAATATTCATCAGACACTGCTGGCGGATTGGCCAGTCGTGGCCGCGTATATGTATATTAATATTCATGAGGAAAGCCGTCGCCATAGTAGACAGCGCTGTTTCGCAGAAGTTAGTACACGTGTCCTTCACTTCCGCCGTCTTCTGTCCGCTTCCCATGTGTGCACAAACATCATGGACGAGAAGGTTCATCCAGATTTGGAGGATTTCTCCTCGGAGCCATTTCTGGAGAGTTTCCTGAAGGAGATACAGAAAGAAGAGGCCGTTTTACTCATCGGGATATGTGTGGCTTTAGCGCTCGTGATTCTCACTGTCGGTAAGAAGCAGCTTTATATGGCCTCAATATTACTAATATTATTAATTCATCAGCCTTGTGTCTACCTGCACAAGCACTAATGATGCTTCACAAAACCACTGGATTTAGAACAGTATAATAACCATGAAACAGTGAGGTTTTGTATGAATATGAGTCTTGCAAAGATGGTTTGATCTAGTCTCATCATCTTCAGTCAGTCAGTGTGGGATTACAGGAGAATCAGACGCGCTTTAATTCACACCAGAACCGTGGAAACTTCTCCAGCATGCTTGATACAGATGATGATGCTGTCAGTGGGCGGGGCAGAGCTGATGATGATGATGCTGTCAGTGGGCGGGGCAGAGCTGATGATGATGCTGTCAGTGGGCGGGGCAGAGCTGATGATGATGATGATGCTGTCAGTGGGCGGGGCAGAGCTGATGATGATGCTGTCAGTGGGCGGGGCAGAGCTGATGATGATGATAAGGCGAAACCTGCATGTTTGGTATCGTTGGACTCGGCAAGGATTCAGGAATCTAAGGATGTGACTCCCATGAAAATAAGTCAACCAAAGTTATAAGCATGTGAATATTTGATTTTAACACTAGGTGGCGCTGCTATGAAACGTCTCAGGCTCCTTGCTCCATCGTGCCGATGACCCACACCGAGTTTTGTAATGATATGCTAATGCGTTCATGAAATGCAGCATTTTACTACAAAATTCAAAATGGTCGATGCCCAAAATGGCCGATATAGAAAAATTGGCTATCACTCGACTCGGCATGCTGCCCCAGATCCACTTTTATGATTTTTGGGCAAACTGTTCAGAAGTTATAAGCAAAAATAGCCATTTTTCGTATCTCCACACCAGTAGGTGGTGCTGTGGTGAAATGCAGCATGTAGCCTCAGGTCATGCTTGTGATGACATGTACCAAGTTTGGTCAGAATACAATAAAGCGTTGCGGAGATACAGCCAAGCAAGCAAGCGCTAGGTAAAATTCGTTCGCGCGTTAATCAAAAACACTGTAGAATCGACTTCCATAACTTTTTGTTGGCATTGTCTGAAGATGATCTGGTTCAATTTACGTGCAAATCGGATACACCGTCTAGGAGGAATTCAAAAAAGTAGGGGTTTTTTTGGTGGGGAAAATTGCCGCTGCCGAAAATGACGAATCGAATTCAGTCAATCAGAGGAAAAAAGAATTTCGTTTCTAGTAGTTATTAGCACTAACATAAATCAAATTTTGGACAGGTGGTGGCGCTAGAGGGATTGAGTTAGAGACAAAATTTGGTGTAGTTAATGTTGGGCCAGTCCTCTATCAGTGTGCCAAATTTCAGAACTTTCCCGCAAGCGGTTCTGTGGGCTGCCATAGACTCGAGCGGAAGAAACGGAATCAGAATAATAAGAACGCCAGTGGGCGGGGCAGAGCTGATGATGCTGTCAGTGGGCGGGGCAGAGCTGATGATGCTGTCAGTGGGCGGGGCAGAGCTGATATGTGTTCATCTCTATGAAGGTATATAAACTAGCTAACAAGTTGTTTTGCCGGCTTGGTTTCAAAACAAGGCCATTTTTAATTCTAAACCTTGCAGTTTAATTGCACAATGACCTCTGGTACCTGATGACATGCTTCAGAGAACGCCTTCAAGCATCCATGCTGTGACTTTTCTCTGCCGTTCCAGTTTTCTTTGGGAATTTCTGGGGCTCCAGTAAAGCGAGGAACGCCGTGCTGCTGCTGGGACTGTGTGACTCCGGGAAGACTCTCCTGTTCACTCGCGTGAGTAACACTCAAACATCACACACCACAGCACAAACATCAGCCTGGAAGTGATTGGCTGTGTCTCTCCAGTTGTTGTTAGGGAAGTTTGTGAGAACTCAGACGTCCATCACAGAGAGCAGTGCCACATACAAGAGCAAGAGTGACCGCGTGAGTTATGATGTGATATACCTCTTCACCATATGCGTGCGTTCAGTGGGTTAACGGTGCGTTTGCTGTTGCAGGGCAGCAGCTGGACTCTTATTGATGTTCCTGGTCATGAGAGTTTGAGAGTTCAGATTGTGGAGAAGTACAAGGCCATGGCTCGGTGAGTGATGTACACACCCAGTGACAACACTGGGGAACTTTTGAAACAACGGTGGGAACATGCACATGATGACAGTCCAGCTTCTATCTATGGAAAACAGTGTTCGGTCACGTTTGTCTGTACGACTGCTGTTATCTACAGAGTTATCCTGATGAAGCCTGCGGTCTTGATATTAAATAGCGCTCTGGTATGATTGCTGAATGATCATAGGCACATTAACACACACACACGACTGTCCTGTCCATGTGCTGTTCCCGCCAGCACTGTGTGAAAGGACGTTTCCATGAATAGATGTCCAGTGGTGTGTCAGATCTACTGTAGCAGTGCTTGTCCCAGTGTCTGAAGGTCTCTGGTGGATGTTGCAGAGCCATTGTGTTTGTGGTGGACAGCAGCGTCTTCCAGAAGGACGTCCGAGATGTGGCCGAGTTCCTCTACTCCATCCTCACAGACAGCACCGTGGCCAAGAACGCCCCAGTGCTCCTGCTCGCCTGCAACAAACAAGGTGATTGGTCAATCACATCCGCCATGCTTTAATGTGCAGTGTATGAAATGTGTGGAGTACATGTTTGTTTGTTTTTCTTCTGCAGATATCTCTATGGCAAAATCAGCCAAATTAATCCAGCAGCAGTTGGAGAAGGAGCTGTGAGTATGCACTTATTTCTGGCTCTGTACTAATTAGGGATGCACCGAAATTAAAATTCTGGGCCGAAAACCGAAACAGAAAATTACTTTTTAAAAATAATTATTCATTTATTTTAAATTTGTTTTTTGTATAATTGTATTATTATTAGATGTTTTAATTAAATTCAATAATTTTACTGAATCTGAATTTAAAAAATGCAAGCCAATAAAATAAAATAACCACACTTTTATTTAAAGTAACACACAATAATTACACATAAAATAGGCCTATATTCAAATAATATTAAATATCAATATATTAATATTAGTGCTGGGGAAAAATTAATCGTGATTAATCGCATCCAAAAATAAAAGTTTGTGTTTACATAATATATGTGTGTGTGTACTGTGTATAATTATTATGTATATAGAAATACACACACATGCATGTAAGAAAAATGTTATATTTTTTTAATAAAAAAATTACATTTATATATATATATATATATATATATATATATATAAGATAAATTATATATACACTATATACATATTTCTTAAATATATACATGCATGTGTGTGTATTTATATATACATAATAATTATACACAGTACACACACACATATTATGTAAACACAAACTTTTTTTTGGATGCGATTAATCACGATTAATTTTTCCCCAGCACTAATTAATATCAACATATTAATATCAATATATTATTCTTCATTCAGTTCTATGCAACAGAATCAGATTTAACAGATTTATTTTTTGACCAATTATCAAAATAATGTATAGTCCTAGAAAACTATTATTATCAGAGCATGTGAGCAGAGAGCGAGGAGCGGGTCAGTGAATGAGAGGGTAGCGTCATTTTACCCTAGCGCGGCTCTACCATACCATATTACAGCACAGGCTCTACCATACCACATTACAGCACAGGCTATACCATCCCATATTACAGCACAGGCTATACCATCCCATATTACAGCACAGGCTATACCATCCCATATTACAGCACAGGCTATACCATACCATATTACAGCACAGGCTATACCATACCATACCATATTACAGCACAGGCTATACCATACCATATTACAGCACAGGCTATACCATACCATACCATATTACAGCACAGGCTATACCATACCATACCATATTACAGCACAGGCTATACCATACCATACCATTCCATATTACAGCACAGGCTATACCATACCATACCATTCCATATTACAGCACAGGCTATACCACACCATATTACAGCACAGGCTCTACCGTACCATATTACAGCACAGGCTATACCATACCATACCATATTACAGCACAGGCTATACCATACCATATTACAGCACAGGCTATACCATACCATACCATATTACAGCACAGGCTATACCATACCATACCATATTACAGCACAGGCTATACCATACCATACCATATTACAGCACAGGCTATACCATACCATACCATATTACAGCACAGGCTATACCATACCATACCATTCCATATTACAGCACAGGCTATACCACACCATATTACAGCACAGGCTCTACCGTACCATATTACAGCACAGGCTCTACCGTACCATATTACAGCACAGGCTATACCATACCATACCATATTACAGCACAGGCTATACCATACCATACCATATTACAGCACAGGCTATACCATACCATACCATATTACAGCACAGGCTATACCATACCATATTACAGCACAGGCTGTACCATACCATATTACAGCACAGGCTGTACCATACCATATTACAGCACAGGCTGTACCATACCATACCATATTACAGCACAGGCTATACCATACCATACCATACCATACCATATTACAGCACAGGCTATACCATACCATACCATATTACAGCACAGGCTAGTGCAAACAGAAACAAGGCTAGAGAAATGTCATGTCTGCACGCAGCGCACACACGGAGCGGAACACGGAGCATCTTCGGAAGCGGAGCCGCTAGCAAAGTTACAAAACATGCTGCGAGAGAGTGAAACCTGATCGCCGAACACGGATGGGCGGAGCGCATATTTTCGGCCTTTTTTCTCTTTCGGCCAAAAATCCGCCGAAATTTCGGTGCATCCCTAGTACTAATAGTGTTAAATGTTAGGGTCTATAGATAAGAATAATGAAGATAAAAGTTAAGTATCTTCAGTGCGGCAACGCTTCAAACGCTAGTGTGTGTCTAATCTATGGTTGATTTCAATGCCCGCCTCTGGTCGTGATTGGCTGGACAGCGTCTCTTAGCCCTGCCCCTCACACACTGTAGTTAATTTGCATAATGCCCACCTCTGGTCGTGACTGGCCGTTGCAATATTTATTTATTTATTTATTTATTTTTATTTTTTATTTTTTTTAAATCATGACCAAAGACCCTACTCATGTGTACCGAGTTTGGTGAAGATCTATCATTTCTTTGAGTTATAGCCATTTTAGTAAAATTGGCTCCACCCTGAGCATACATTTTTACGCCCCTTAACGACCGTGAATCGAAATTTCTACTTTTTTTCAAGCACTTTTGATATTCAGACTCCAGAGAACATTTCTGTGCTGGTTTGGTTCCGATCGACAATTCAAAATGGCGGAAAAATTTTCATGACGGAAATGAAATCGGAGATATACGTTTTGTTCGCCAAGGACTCAGCTTTCCAATAAGACACTTGAGTGATAAGACACTTTTTTGATATAAAACACTTGTGTGGGCCAAACGGTTTAGGAGTTATGAGCCATTTCGCGCTTTTGATCGCTGTAGCGCCACCTATTGGCCAATCGGGGTCATACTCTGTCAACCTCTCCTCGATTTTTGTACTACCATCTGACAAAGTTTCAAGTCTCTAGCATTTACGGTTTGGGCTGCACGATGCGTTTTAAGGGAGAATAATAATAATAATAATAATAATCCTTACAATTACAATAGGGTTTCAGCCCTACGGGCTTGAACCCCTAATTAGGTCAGCAAACCCAGGACTACTCCATAGCTGTGGTTGGTGGAACCGCTCCAGTCCGGAATCTGATTGGCCGAGTGGCGTTCCAGCCATTGTGAAATGGATTACTTAGAGTAGGGGTGGGTGATATAGACGAGATTAACCAGTAGAAAATTGTCAACAGTATAGATTTTGGACTATCGTCTCATCACAGTTATGCTTGCGTGACGTTGCTGTGCTGCTTGGTCACGAAAGCTTATCATTTGCATGCGTTTTTAAGCACTGCGGTTTAAAAGCATTTCAGTATATGCGTGCGCTGTCTGACATGAAGCCGCTGCTCATAAAGCGCGCAAGGACTCAACTAAGTGCTTTCTGCCGCCCAAATTGGGCTTGAAGGGTTAAATACACATACCTGTGTGACAAAGTGACATGTATTTGCAAGTAAACAGTCATTTGTCTTAAGTGAACTAAACAGTTGAGACAGAAAACACACGAGTATATTGGATCCGTGCAGTCGCTCTTAAAGGGACAGCGTCCAAATTTACCTGCTGTTGTTGTTAATGCTAATCAAACAACAGCAAAAGAGAATCTCTTGCTGATCTTGACCTGAATCACTTTTGTAACTTTAATAAGAATAAATGTATATTGTTTTTTTTAATTGATTTGATTACCCGATACATTTTATATAGTATTTCTAGTGTGTGAAGTTTTCCAGTTGTGTTTTTGTTCTATTGTAGTTTTATTTTTTTGTTCTTTCTTTATCTCAGTTTACTTGTCTTCAGTGAGCTTGAGTTTTTAGGCTAGTATTAGTTTTTAAAATTATATTGAAAAGAATTATGACATTTCAAAAATTTTCATAGCAAAAAAAACGTATTTAAAGCAAAAATAACTATATGGTGAGATATATCGTTCCCGTTTTGACAGCAAATTTTGATGTAGTTTTAGTCATAGACTTTTGACTAAAATGCCATTTAGTTTGTCATATTTTAGTCACCTGAATTTTTACTTTTAGTCTAGTTTCAGTCGACTAAAATCCTGAGTTCAGTTCAATTGTAATGCATTAATTGAGCATTTAAGCATTACATAACCGACTGTTGCTTGAGTACATGTCAAAACTGACATAATTGTGTGTTTTTGACCGTTCAAGCGTACAAAAAAATACGAAAGCGCTCAATTCACTTTTATTTGTTTGTTTTTAAAAACATCTATAATGTTGTATTTCTGTTTTAGTTAATATATCAGGTTAAGCTAAAGATTCAAATAAGTTTAAGCTTTTTAATTTCAGTTAACATTTAATTTCAAGTAATGAATGTTTTAATGGTTTTACTTTATTGAATGTCAAATACTGTTCTTAGTCTTTCCTCCTGACTATGAATTAAATGGGAATGAAATGAAATAGTTTATTGTGTAACCAAAAACGTATATATAATGCGTGACTTTTAATTATAAACAAGCTCAAATACACCGGGACTCTTATTTTGAAATGCCTTACTATTGCAGTTCAGATGAGGAGATCAAATATGCATTGTTACAACCGTCTAAATCATATTACCATATAAACATGTTAAAGTAAATATTGTCATTATTCCTCAGCATTAGTTCATAAACATCACCTGTCATACATGTGTGTTATTCATTGATTGAGCCGCTCTGAAGCGCTGTCGCGTGAGCCTGTAGAAACTCAACAGCTCCGTGTTTTCCCGCCGTTAGATCCGCACGTGTGCTCATCTGTTACACAGGACATCAGTTCTGACGGGATCTCTTCCCTAATCGACCCTCCCTAACATCTTCCTCTCGTTTTTATTCACTGACGAAAATGACAGTAGATTTTCCTCATAGTTTTTGTCATTCAAAACTGGTTTTTATTTAGTTATCATCTTGTTTTCGTCAGTGAAAAAAAGTTAAAGGTGAAAATTATTCGTCAACGAAATTAACACCGGTTTCCACTTTTGGCATGAGTTATTACAGCTGGTGGAGTAAAAACTGCACACACTGACTGGCTGACTCCGATAGAGGGTCTGTGTTGGCTGTGAAATGGCTAGTAAGGTTGTGTTTCTGCTGATTCTCCACAGGAACACCCTGAGATTGACGCGGTCTGCGGCGCTCTCCTCTCAGGACGGGGCTGTCGGGGGATCGGTGTATCTGGGTAAGAGAGGCAAAGACTTCGAGTTCTCTCAGCTGCCCGCTCGCGTGGAGTTCATCGAGTGCAGTGCCCGCGGAAGCAAAGACATCGCTGACATCAGCGCTCTGGAGAAGAGCCTGGCCAGACTCTGAGCCTCCACACCACTCATGAACTTTGGGTCCGGTAGTGGTGTACTGATCCAGTCCCAACAGAAGAATCATTGTATGACACTGGCACGTCTGTGTGCTTTTCCTTGCCCTAGTGTTTTCACTTTCAGATTCGACTGTTTTCAGATTGTGTTTTGTTTCGCTAGAGGCTGTGAATGATATTAAAGACGGCTTGTTTTCATGCTGCTTCTCGGAAGGCTTCAGTTTAATAAGTGGCTAAACAGTTCAAATGTTCAGGCAATACTCTATTTTAAGGGAGTGATCCAGGTTCAAAACAAATTCAGCTCTTTTAACCCTTAAATGCATGAAAGTTTGGCCAATCATTCTTACATGTTGGGGTCTTTAGTGACCCGGATCTATATCTAACACGGATGGATCTCTACCTGTCGTGATAATATAAAACTCTCCTGATATTAGAGGAACAGTTGCAGAAGAATAAAATAAAGCAGATTTTGTTACCATTTGGTGCTTGGAAGGGTTCAGTTTGAGCAGATGTTTTACACCATCATCACTGTCCAGAGCTCATTTCCCAGCACATTCAGCATCTGCTCATATTCACCATCTCAAACATATTCTCAAAACTATCATATTCAACCTCTTCAAAATCAATATATTGATCACTGACAGCTCCTTCACCAGATCCACCATCAGTGGCACTAATGTCTGTGTTCAGTGCTTGCTCTGCAGTAAATCGCTGAGCCATTTCAAGTTTTGCAGATCATACTTATTATTGTTTAGTTTTCAGTCTGTAATAACTATGAGTGAAACATCACTTCTTCATTGTGTATCAGACGTGAATTGCAATTATTCTGTCATTAAAGATTCAATTATTGTTGTGCAGAAAAAATATACGTACACTCTTACACACCTCGGGTCGTTAGTGACCCAATACAATTTTAACAAAAAATGAATGGAAAAACAGGCATTCTTTTATCATTTTATTATTTCTTCCTTGTTATATTGTTTATAATGAATTGATTGAGGAATACTAAGAAGGTTGATGTCTAACTTTAATAAATGAATGAGGAGGAGGGTAGTGAATGACGTCCTGGGTCACTAAAGACCAAAGGTATGCATTTAAGGGATAACAGCATAAATCTGTCTCCGTGCTAAAACAGGACCGATTCTGTAACATCAGTATTTTAGCTCGAGTCCAGCCTCCAGTGGATATCCCAGAATGCAGGTCGAGTAACTTTCCCGGGTCGATTTACTCTGAAATAACTGGATATTATAATCTCAACTTTTGGTTCCAATAACCGAGGTAACTTTCAGGACAAGTTGCCGTTGCAAATTATTCTCAGTTTTTTTTTTTTTCTTCAGTCTTCAGAGGTATTTTCCATATTCCTTACTGATGAGGCTCCAGTAACAGAACACACACAATATTATAATATAATTAAAATCACATGTAATAAAACAATTTACAATTTACCTCACAAACCTTAAAATGAACTCTTTTTTTTTTGCACCGGGTCATTTTCTACAGGATGTATTTCATCACAAATGGCTGAACATGAAAAACTGAACTTATACTGCAATATTGTCTTTGCCAGCACACACTGGTTTACTTTTAGTTCATTTTTTAATTTCATTACTTTTATATTCATTTTAATCACTGAAGTTTGGCTTGGAGAAAGGAAAAAACGGTTTGCACAACCACTCGGTGACCGGCGTTCTGCGTTAAATCACCATGAAACAAGACAGAAGTATATCCAGAGCCGGGCTGCATCTGAGACCCAACACTGTCTGAGGAGATCCTTCTTCGTTAGATAGAGTATGAACGTGTGTAGTATGAATGTAATCCAGATGTACTGTTTTTGTCATCATCATCATGTGACCAACGGCGTCAGCAGCGTCACTTCACTGCCATTCTCATGCTATGAATCCCAAATCAAATATTTCCGTACTATATAGCATGCTGGAAAAGTACGCCAAAAGAGAAAACAGTAGGCGTAAAGTCCCCGGATGACCTACTACTTCCGGTGAGATTCTGAAGTGTGTTCGATGGACACTTTACTATCCCATGAGGCCACGGGAGAGGATTTGTGAATGACAGTGAAGCGACGCAACTGACGCTGTAAGTGATAATGACAACATGGAGAATGTAGTATCTCCAGATTACATTAATACCTTATAGAGCATACTCAAATGTAGTAGCTACTATAGAGTATGTGATTTCAGACACACGATGGGACAGTAAAGTGTCCATCACATGCTCACTTCAGAATCTCTCCAGAAGCAGTAGGTCATCCAGGGACTTTACTGGTTTAGGAGTACTGTGATGTTGGACATACTGATGTTTTCACCCACTTATATTAGGGAAGTATGCATATTCGGTGCAGCCTACAGTCTTATTTTGGGAAGATAGCAACCATTCTACCACTGGAGAAAGTGCAACGGTCAACTCTGATCACATGTGCCTTGATAACCAATGGCATTACGGCAATGACATCACTGAATCACTGAATCACTGAACGACAGTCAAACAGTGTTTCACAGATACCATGAGAAGGGTGTAAACCGAATAATTCCTGTCACAAACTTGACTTCTCTTATAAAAGAAAAGCATATTGATCAATCCAGAATGAATGGCAAGCATGCTGAAGATTAGCAGGCAGGCTGATACGTTGTGACTGTCACTGTCAGTCGGCCTACGAGTTATGTTTCCTGACTTAATGCACTTCAAAATTCAAAACGCCTTGGTATTCACGTAAATCGACTGTCTTAAGTGAATGTGAACAGTTGGAGAAGAGTGTATATATATACTGGTTCTGTGCATTGGGTCTTAAAGGTGCAGTGTGTAAATTTTAGCGACATCTAGCGGTGAGGTTGTGAATTGCAATCACCCACCGCTCACGCCTCCCTTTCGAAGCACATAGAGAAGCTACGGTGGCCGACACAGGACAAAGATGTCGTCCTCGGAGAGAGCAGAGAGTGACTAGCGCTCTGTAGAGAAGTTTGTCCCTTTAGGGCTACTGTAGAAACATGGCGGCGCAAAATGGCGGCTTCACTGTAAGGGGACCCGTGGTGTGTGTAGATAGAAATGGCTCATTCTAAGATAATAAAAACATAACGGTTCATTATGTAAGGTCTTTATACACCAATGAAAACATATTTATGTATATTATATTGCATTTCTGTCAATAGATCCTCATAAAATACTACACTCTGCACCTTTAAAGTGACAGCAGCCTAAAATTCCTGCTGCCGTTTGAGTTCCTGTGCCTGTTCCAGACTCGAGCGCGAGATGCACACATCAGCCACACGTTCACACACCTGGAGCTACAGTGTTATTCATTTAACAATCAAATCTTTTGCTTCGAGTCAGTGGTTCAGAGCGTGTATCAAACTGCCAAAGTCACGTGATTTCAGCAAACGAGGCTTCGTTACCTCATCAAAACGCTTGTAAATGTCACTATTTCGCCGCTGGGGGCGATGATCTCTATGAACCCATGAATCATGAGGATTGATTCAGTGAGAACCATTGAACAAGCGTCTGTGGGTTTACCTGATCTCTGATCAGTTTTATACATGTGTAGATGTTTTAATTATGCAGAGTTCACACTGCACAATTTCCAAACTCGTCAGACCACAGATCACAAACAGGATACAGTCTTTAGGATAGTTCATAGGCATGGCCAGGAGATTTTCAAAAGTCAACTCAGCATTCCTCCATAACAGCTGTCAAGGTAATTTCAGGAACCAGTGGGTGAAGACAGGAACCAAAACTCAGGACAGGTAATTATTCACTGGCTATCAACATCTCATTGGATTAGAACAGAACTCGATGCATACTTAGGATAGGTATAAATTTGCCCACAACTGAAGTGGAGAACTGAACATAATGCAGGTAGGAATAAATGTTGTAGTTCCAAAATAGAACTTTGAAGTCGCTGAGTGAATATTCTAGGAAAATCAAGAAATAACAGTCTCAGGAATCAAACAAGGAAAGTCTCTTTTTCAACAGCACTCGTAGAAAACACTTATCTGAAGTCCAATCTGAGACACAAATAACATCCAGGAAAACATAAGACGAAGAGTCCTTCCATGAGTGCACAGAGAGTGTAAAGTATTTACAACATTCAAGCCAGACAAAGACTGATTGCCACTACAGTATTTTCTCCACTAACAAGCATCAGATGTGGCTCTTTAATGCTCTGGGAAGCAGGCAAACGAAGGCCGCATTTACACTGCAGGTCTTGATGCACAATTCCGATTTGGTGACTATATCCAATTTTTTTGACGACCCGCTTACATCATCTTTTAAAAGCAACCCGTATCCGATATCTGCATTTACACTATACACTGGCGAAACAGCCCAAGACGTTCTGACCTGGAAAAGGAAGTAAAATGGCGCGATATGCAATGGACGCAATGGATGCAGACGAAATTATATCTTTATATCTTTAAAGGTCAGCAAAACATTGCTCTCGTAAGGCGGAGGAAAAAGAGGAGAGCCCTTCATCGCAGTTCGTGTCCAACTGAGTTGACGTCATTCGCCTCCGTCCCTTTTTCAATGACGTACGACTCGCATTTACTGGGGAATATCCGTTTGACCGCTTACATGGCAGACGCAAATGCACGTATCCGAATCATATCAGATTTATTACCACATATGAGTGAGGCCTGAATCCGATCTGAGGATATTGGAATTCATGCGTTTTTTCCTGCTTACGCGTTCACGTCATATCCGATCTCTGCCACATGAGAGGGAAAAATCGGAATTGGGTCACTTGAACCATGCAGTGTAAATGGGGCCAAAGTAGATGGCAGAGCAAAGTCTTGAGTGCACATGTGACAGGCAATGTCGATGGAAGAATAAATGTTAATCCATAACTTTTCCACCTAGAACAGACCACAGTAGTCTCTCTGGTTTTGTCTGTGCTTGCATTCATGTCTTGTTTGCAGTTGACAGCCGATGACCGTCTTTCAGCCAAGAGAGCACAAAATATCAAAGATTTTGGATCAAACTGCTCTACTGGAGGGCCATTGACGTCTAGAAACATGACAGAAAAAAGGCTTTTGGCCCTCAGGCAATTTCTTCTCTTGTTAGCCATATCACTTGTTGCGACTGGACCGATCAAACACACAATTTTTACAATTTAACCTCCTTAAGGACCCAGACAGGCTCCGTGATGTCTAGTTTCCCCACTGTGAATTATCACCCTGGTGCCCACTCATACATTTCAAAGACACTTGGGCTGATTGTTCTCAAATGAGAGAACCGTGCAACCAACAGACACCCAATCCCTTATAGAAATGGAATTTTATCCACTAATTCATTGACAATCTGTTTAATGAATGAACATGCATTTCCCTAGTACATTTTGTGTATCATTACTGTTTGTATATTGTTTTTTTTATATTGTATAGTGCTATGCATGCTTGATGATAGAATTACTAATGTTAGCCCATCTAGCCGGTGTCTCCTATCAAAATATTCCTCATTTAATGACTCACACTTTGGGGGACATCACTTTCTCGCCGGCCAGCCACACACACACACATCAAGCCGTGTGGGCGTTATTCGACCATAACAGAGTCTCTGCGAGTTCACCGTCGCTTCTTCTCTCAACACGGAAGGAATCGACTGCAACTGCAACACCATCGGACCGAACTATCAAGACTTTCTCCTGCGACTGTATGCCGACGCTCTTCAATCGCTCAGGCAAATGCAAGTAACGTACGATATACAAAATCGCTGTTTAGTTAGTCAAAGCTGTAAACCCCTTTGTTCAAACAAAGGAGCTTATACTCATAACTGATGGTTCTCCCCAGTGTTAGACTCTTTTTCCATAGCTTTATCCCTCTGTTCTGATGTGTTTTTTTAGCCACTTTCACCTTCCATTCTACCCCATGTATGTGTGCTCATGTGTATGTGTTTGTGTAGATTAGTTATGTGTTCATGTTTTAGTTAAATAAACTCTTGTGCACATTCGTACAAGTTGATTCTGGTCTGCTTCTAAATAAATTGTCACTTTAACTAATCGATCATAGCTACGAGCTAAAAAAGAGTTGTTTTTCTGTGGCCACAGAAAATATCCTTTCTGAAGAGTTGATAGACAATCAGTACTGAGTGTTCACAGGACGAACAGATTATTTGATTGTAATATTTAAAGGGATAGTTCACCCAAAAATGAAAATTAGCCCATGATTTACTCCCCCTCAAGTCATCCTAGGTGTGTATGACATTCTTCTTTCAGACGAATAAAATCGGAGTTATATTAAAAAAGTCCTGGCTCTTCCAAGCTGTATAATGGCAGTGACTTGTTGGTTCGTTTTTGAAGTCCATAAAAGTGCATCTATCCATCATAAAAGTACTCCACACGGCTCCGGGGGTTAATAAAGAAAAATATAAGAAAAATATCCATATTTAAAACTTTACAGACTAAAATAACTAACTTCCGGTGGATCGCCGTATGCAAGTTGACTTACGGCAAAATAATAACCCCTGACGTGATGTATGACGCAGGATGTAGGAGCATCGCAAGCTATGACGCCTCTCGCGGTTCAAACAAATAGTGTTGGGCAACAAACTCAAGCTCCTCTTCTCTTATATCGAAAATTCTAATTTTAGACTTCTAATTCATGACCGGTGTTTTGTTTTGCTCTATCCTCTGTGCTTCTGCATTCGTCAATACGCATGCGTCAAGGGGTCAAGGGTCAAGGCTTACTCTTTCGCCGTAAATTGATGTGTACGGCGGTACGCCGGAAATTAGGTATTTTAGTCTATAAAGTTTTAAATATGGATATTTTTCTTACACAAACGCATGGCTTTGCTTCAGAAGGCCTTTATTAACCTGGATGCACTTTTATGATGGATAGATGCACTTTTATGATGGATGGATGCACTTTTATGATGATAGATGCACTTTTATGATGGATGGATGCACTTTTATGATGGATAGATGCACTTTTATAATGGATAGATGCACTTTTATGACGATAGATGCACTTTTATGATGGATGGATGCACTTTTACGATGGATAGATGCACTTTTATGATGGATAGATGCACTTTTACGATGGATAGATGCACTTTTACGATGATAGATGCACTTTTATTATGATAGATGCACTTTTACAATGGATGGATGCACTTTTATGATGGATAGATGCATTTTTATAATGGATAGATGCACTTTTATGATGATAGATGCACTTTTATGATGGATAAATGCACTTTTACGATGGATGGCTGCACTTTTATGATGATAGATGCACTTTTATGATGGATAGATGCACTTTTATGATGGATGGCTGCACTTTTATGATGATAGATGCACTTTTATGATGGATAGATGCACTTTTATGATGGATAGATGGACTTTTACGATGGATAGATGCACTTTTATGATGGATAGATGCACTTTTATTATGATAGATGCACTTTTACGATGGATGGATGCACTTTTATGATGATAGATGCACTTTTATGATGGATAGATGCACTTTTATGATGGATGGCTGCACTTTTATGATGGATGGATGCACTTTTATGATGATAGATGCACTCTTATGATGGATGGCTGCACTTTTATGATGATAGATGCACTTTTATGATGGATAGATGCACTTTTATGATGATAGATGCACTTTTATGATGGATAGATGCACTTTTATGATGAATAGATGCACTTTTATGATGGATGGATGCACTTTTATGGACTTCAAAAACGAACCAACAAGTGACTGCCATTATAAAGCTTGGAAGAGCCAGGACTTTTTTAATGTAACTCCGATTTTATTCGTCTGAAAGAAGAATGTCATATACACCTAGGATGACTTGAGGGGGAGTAAATCATGGGCTAATTTTCATTTTTGGGTGAATTAACCCTTTAATTCAGTTACATCAAGTTAATTCAGTTAACTGATCCAAATATTTACTATTAATTATAACGAGTTATGATTGATTATTAATATTTCCCCTTTGAGCTAATTTGTTACACACTCATGGCTGAAAAGCCATACACATTCAAAGTTCACATTCAGCTGAGGTGGCCAGGTAGGTTTTGCTAGCAGTAATCAGCCTCTTGATTGTCTTCCCAGGACAATCACCTTCAAGTTTCCACAACCTATACCCCTCAACAGCAGCTCTGGTGAGTACTCCCAGATGCTTAGCAAGGTCATGAATTTCCTTTTCACCATAGAGGACAAGAGAATTACGGTCTTTGGGCCAACAGGAAGGTTCCAGTGGTGTCAGTAGCTCAGTAAACTCTGAGTCAGGGAGACATACAAGATTATCAATGAGATTATCACAGACCCGTTCGTCAATTCCGAAAGCCTGTGCAACACGTCCATTACAATTAAACATTTGCACTACATGATGCTGGTATTATTGTAAAGATTAAAAATAAGAGATTTCATTAATTGCAATGGCAAAAGTTTGTTTAACAAAAACACCAATATATTCATACTTGTCACGGGACTCGAACTGCGTCAAAAATGCAGTAATTTTATCATGAAATCAGTTTTTCACGGTGAGCTATTGAATAGCGACAGAATGTGAGGTTATTAATGTACAAAACATTCAAAAGTCTTTATTTCATGATGGGAAGGGCTCATGTTTGTGCTGATAGAGTCACACACACGACACTTGATGACATTTTCCCGTCAGAATGCATGATCCCCAAATATTACACCACATAATACCCTACTTCATAAATCACAGTCTTTAGATGAAGACGGTTGCTGTAAAAACTTCGCTATTGTCAGTAATTTGAATAATATTGTGACACTGACATGTCAACTCCAAATGTGCTTTGTAAAATGTAAATGCTGAACTAATTCATTGGTGCATGAAGAACGAATAAATAAACAGATAAAGCTACATCAGGAAACTGACGGATGTCTAAACCCGTGTCACTGATGCCAAACAGCTCATCAATAACTGGATTTTAGGCTTTTGACAAATGTTTAAACGTGGCACTGCGGTAAATGAACGTTTGACATTTCATCAAGTCAAGTCACCTTAATTTATATAGCGCTTTTTACAACACAGATTGCTTCAAAGCAGCTTCACAGTGATAATAGGAAATTAATTTTGTTTTTGAAGAAAAGTTTTTGATTAATTTCTGTCGTAAAAACTGATTAGTTATTTAATTTGGTGCCATTTAAACAACACCATCCTCAATTAAAACAGAAAACCCCCAATGCGTTCCGGACCCCATCCGCACGGCAACAGCATTTGGTGGCCCGAGAACGCAAACCCTAAAATAGCCCAAACAAACTTACACATAAACAAACGCCCTTTGCATTGCACACGGCATATTCAGAAAAATATAAATTTCATTGCACAAGGCAAGTTTTATAATAATTTTAAAACATTAAATATATGTAATACATACTCTAAATCCATTAAATTCAGGAGAACGTCTCGGTTACGTATGTAACCCTCGTTTCCTGAAGGAAGGAAACGGAGACGTTACGTCAGTTACTGACAAAATGGGGGTTTCGCTTAGAAGCCAATCGCCTTTGAGCTCTACAAAACGAGCCAATGGCATGAAGATGCCATGGGTCTGCGGAATTTGCATAACGCAACCCCGCCCCACCGCGTGGGTATAAAGGGCGTTGCGTGGCAATCTCGCATTATGTTACCTGCTGAAGAGCCGAGGCATGAGCGTCCGGCCATTCCAGCGGTACAGCGGAAGTGACATACGTAACCGAGATGTTCCCTTTCAGTCAGTACACTACGAGTTACGTGCAGCAAGCGAAGACACCTGAGCCTGTCCAGTTACTGGCCACTTGGGGCGAGTACACGAGCGGACACAGGCTCCACTCGGAGATTATAAAATCTTGCGAATGTGTTGGGTGTCGCCCAGCCTGCAGCTCTACAAATGTCTGTCAGCGAGGCGCCATGCGCTAAAGCCCAAGAGGAAGCAACACTCCTAGTGGAGTGTGCTCTAACCCCAAGGGGGCATGGCATGCCCTGAACCTGATATGCCAGGACAATGCCGTCCACTATCCAGTGAGACAACCTCTGCTTGGAGAGAGCCTTCCTTTCTGCTGGTCTAAGAGCTGGTCTGAGGTCCTGAAACACTGCGTCCGGTCTATGTAAGCGCGAAGGGCGCGTACTGGACAGAGCAGTGCCAAGGCTGGGTCTGCCTCCTCCACAGGCAGCGCTTGCAGGTTCACCACCTGATCCCTGAAGGGAGTGGTGGGAGCCTTGGGCATGTATCCAGGCCGGGGTCTCAGGATCACGTGAGAATTAGCCGGCCCGAATTCCAGGCATGCTTCATCAACTGAAAATACCTGCAGGTCCCCTACCCTCTTGATGGAAGCCAGAGCAATCAAGAGCGCCACTTTCATTGAAAGGAACTTCAGCTCCACAGACTGCAGAGGCTTAAAGGGAGCTTTCTGCAGGGCAGATAACCAGCAGAAAGCTGGTGACCAGGTCGTGCTGTCCTACCGTTTTTGAGTCCACCAGGTCATGGTGAGCCGAAATCGCGGCCACATACAGTGGGGAGAACAAGTATTTGATACACTGCCGATTTTGCAGGTTTGCCCACTTACAAAGCATGTAGAGGTCTGTAATTTTTATCATAGGTACACTTCAACTGTGAGAGATGGAATCTAAAACAAAAATCCAGAAAATCACATTGTATGATTTTTAAATAATTAATTTGCATTTTATTGCATGACATAAGTATTTGATCACCCACCAACCAGTAAGAATTCCGGCTCTCACAGACCTGTCAGTTTTTCTTTAAGAAGCCCTCCTGTTCTCCACTCATTACCTGTATTAACTGCACCTGTTTGAACTCGTTACCTGTATAAAAGACACCTGTCCACACACTCAATCAAACAGACTCCAACCTCTCCACAATAGCCAAGACCAGAGAGCTGTGTAAGGACATCAATTATTAGAAAATGGAAGAAGTTCAAGATGACGGTCAATCTCCCTCGGTCTGGGGCACCATGCAAGATCTCACCTCGTGGGGCATCAATGATCATGAGGAAGGTGAGGGATCAGCCCAGAACTACACGGCAGGACCTGGTCAATGACCTGAAAAGAGCTGGGACCACAGTCTCAAAGAAAACCATTAGTAACACACTACGCCGTCATGGATTAAAATCCTGCAGCGCACGCAAGGTCCCCCTGCTCAAGCCAGCGCATGTCCAGGCCCATCTGAAGTTTGCCAATGACCATCTGGATGATCCAGAGGAGGAATGGGAGAAGGTCATGTGGTCTGGTGAGACAAAAATAGAGCTTTTTGGTCTAAACTCCACTCGCCGTGTTTGGAGGAAGAAGAAGGATGAGTACAACCCCAATAACACCATCCCAACCGTGAAGCATGGAGGTGGAAACATCATTCTTTGGGGATGCTTTTCTGCAAAGGAGACAGGACGACTGCACCGTATTGAGGGGAGGATGGATGGGGCCATGTATCGCGAGATCTTGGCCAACAACCTCCTTCCCTCAGTAAGAGCATTGAAGATGGGTCGTGGCTGGGTCTTCCAGTATGACAAGACCCGAAACACACAGCCAGGGCAACTAAGGAGCCCATCTCAAGGTCCTGAAGTGGCCTAGCCAGTCTCCAGACCTGAACCCAATAGAAAATCTTTGGAGGGAGCTGAAAGTCCGTATTACCCAGCGACAGCCCCGAAACCTGAAGGATCTGGAGAAGGTCTGTATGGAGGAGTGGGCCAAAATCCCTGCTGCGGTGTGTGCAAATCTGGTCAAGAACTACAGGAAACGTATGATCTCTGTAATTGCAAACAAAGGTTTCTGTACCAAATATTAAGTTCTGCTTTTCTGATGTATCAAATACTTATGTCATGCAATAAAATGCAAATTAATTACTTAAAAATCATACAATGTGATTTTCTGGATTTTTGTTTTAGATTCCGTCACTCACAGTTGAAGTGTACCTATGATAAAAATTACAGACTTCTACATGCTTTGTAAGTGGGCAAACCTGCAAAATCGGCAGTGTATCAAATACTTGTTCTCCCCACTGTAGACCTTCAGGGTGGAGGGAGACAGCCTTCACTCCAACCCTTCTTGGAGGAAGGAAAGCACGGACCCGATCGGGCATTTCGTGGGGTCTTCTCGGCGAGAAGAGCACCAGGTGACGAAGAGGTTCCACTTCAACGCATAGGCCTGTCTCGTGGACAAGGCCCTAGCGGAAGTGATGGTAGCCACCACCTGAGGTGGCAGGGTACTCAAACCTACCTCGTCCCGTCCAGGTCCCACACGTGTAGGCTTCAAAGGTCGGGACGTGGGTGCCATATGGTGCCCTGTCTCTGAGTAAGAGGGTCCTTCCTCAGAGGGATCGACCAGGGAGGGGCTGTCACAAGCAGTATGAGTTCTGAGAACCAGGTTCGGCCGGGCCAATATGGGGCGACCAAAAGGACCTGCTCCCTGTCCTCCCTGATCTTGCACAGAACCTGTGCGAGAAGGCTCACTGGGGGAAAATGCATACTTGTGTGGGCCCCGCGGCCAGCTGTGCGCTAGTGCATCCGTGCCGAGGGTCCCCTCGGTCAGGGAGTAATACCAGCGGCAATGGGAAGAGTCGTGGGAGGCAAACAGATCTATCTGTGCGTCTCCGAACTGTTCCCAAATCAGCTGAACCGTCTGGGGATGGAGTCTCCATTCCCCCGGAAGCGGCTGAAAACGTGACAGCTCGTCAGCTGCACGATTCAGTTCTCCCGAGATGTGAACGGCACGAAGTGACCTCTAATGCTTCTGACTCCATAGGAGGAGATGGCGGGCAAGTTGCGACATCCGGTGGGAGCGTAGACCACCTTGTCGGTTGATGTATGCTACTGTCGCTGTGCTGTCTGAACGGACCAGTACGTGCTTGTCTTTGAGCAGGGCTCGAAAGCGGTGCAGGGCAAGACGTACGGCCAGCAACTCGAGGCAATTGACATGCCATAGGCACTGGGGTCCTCTCTAGGAGCCCGCGGCAGCATGTCCATTGCACATGGCACCCCAGCCCGTGGCAGTGGCATCTGTTGATACAACAACATGCCTGGAAACTCGTTCTAGGGGAACACCTGCCGGTAGAAAACTGAGGTTCGCCCACGGGGTGAAGGTCTGATGGCAGGCCGAGTCACTGGGACCCGGAGCGTGCCGTGTTGCCATGCCCATCTCGGGACTCGATCGTGAAGCCAGTGCTGAAGCGGTCTCATATGAAGCAAACCGAGCGGCGTTACCGCGGCTGCGGATGCCATATGCCCCAGGAACCTCTGAAAATATTTCAGTGGAACCGCACTCTTGCCCTCAAACTGGCGAAGACAAGTCAGCAGTGACTGCGCGCGCTTGCTCGTAAGCTGCGCGCACATGGCGACCGAGTCGATTTCCATACCGAGAAAAGAGATCCTCTGCACTGGGGAGAGTTTGCTCTTTTTCCAGTTGACCCGAAGGCCCAGACGGGCGAGGTGCTGAAGCACCAGGTCCCTGTGTTCGCAAACCTGGTTCCGAGAGTGGCCTAGAATCAGCCAGTCGTCGAGATAGTTCAGGATGCGAACCCCGTGTTGCCTGAGCGGCACAAGGGCTGCCTCGACGACCTTCATAAAGACGCGAGGGGACAGGGCTAGCCCGAATGGGAGAACCGTGTACTGATATGCCTGCCCCTCGAAGGCAAACCATAGAAACGGTCTGTGTTGAGGAAGAATGGAGACATGAAAGTATGCATCCTTCAGGTCGATCGCTGCAAACCAATCCAAGGGACGAACACATTCGAAAATGCGTTTGGCTGTCAACATCTTGAATGGAAGCCTGTGAAGGGTTCGGTTCAAGATGCGCAGGTCCAGGATTGGCTGTAACCCACCGGTTTTCTTGGGTACAATGAAGTAAGGGCTGTAGAAGCCGGACTCCATCTCGGCTGGAGGGACGATCTCGACTGCACCCTTCGCCAGGAGGGTGGCGACCTCCGCACGCATGACAGGGGCATTGCCACCCACCATGGTATAGCGGACTCCCGCTATACTCCCCGAAAGTGGGGAGGAGACCGTGCAAACTGAATCGCATAGCCGAACCTGATGGTGCGAGCAAGCCAGCTGGACAGATCGGGAAGCGTTAGCCAGGCTACCAGAAACTGTACCAGCGGGGTCATGCGAACCACAGGCGTACCCCCGATGGGGCAGCGAGTCGGAATGACCGGCCCAGACGTGGGAGGCGTGGGAGCATCTGAGGTGTGGGCGGGGTCGAATTCCGCGCCCTGACAGAGGAGACCAGGGAAGGACCAGCGTTCCATGGGGGTCTCGTCTGCCGGGGGCCTGTGACAGAGGGGGCCGAGAGTGGCGAGGCTGTTTGGTGTCGCACACTGCCAGCCGCGCCCTCTTGAGGCTCGGAGGTAAAAAATGTCAGTTCTTTCTCTAACCATGAATAGGGTACCATGAAGGGGAAAACCAAGGATTCTCCCCCGGCCCTCCATCGGGGGAAGGAGTGGCCCTGCTACCATCTCCTGGGAAAGAACCAAGTTCACCTCCGAGCCGCCCGTCTCAGGACCGCCGCTTAGACTGTCGTTTAGCAGGCTGGGGGAATGGGACAGGCGGGGCTGCCTTCCTGCGGCGTCCTCCACGCTTCGGCCCGGGTGAAGGCTGCTGCTGGGGCCGAGCGGGAGGGGCGGGAGCCGCAGGAGGGCAGCGGGGAGCAGACTGAGGCTTCTGAGCCGGCGGCTGGGTGGAGGCAGCAGCAGGCCGCCGGGGCAGAATATGTTTGATCGCCTCAGTCTGTTTCTGAGCGGTCGAGAACTGTTGGGCGAAGTCCTGGACCGCCCCGCCGAATAGCCCATCCTGGGAAATGGGAGAATTGAGGAAACGGGTTCGCTCGGATTTTCTCATATCAGCCAGGTTGAGCCATAAGTGCCGCTCCTGCACCACAGAAGTGGACATCACCTGACCGAGAGAGCGAGCGGTCACCTTCGTCGCTTGTAGAGCGAGGTTGGTGGCTGCCCGCAGCTCCTGCATTAATGCGGGGTCAGCATTACCCTTGTGCATGTCTCTGAGCACCTTGGCCTTGTAGACCTGAAGGGTGGCCATCCCATGCAGGGCGGACTCGGCCTGGCCCGCAGCTCTGTAGGTCTTCGCCACCAAAGTAGACGTAAACCTACAAGCCGTGGACGGGTGCTTTGGGTCACCACGCCATGTCGCAGTGCTCTGCGGACACAGTTGCATCGCAACAGAGCGCTCAACAGGGGGAACCCCAGTGTACCCTTTCACCGCGCCGCCTTCTTCCACGACTTCAACACCTCTTCATGCACTTCCGGGAAGAAGGGCACTGGGGGCTGACGGGCACCTTCAGCACGGGCCGCCCCCAGATACCAATCATCTAGCCGAGAAAGCTCGGGACATGGCGGAGGGTTCCACACAAGCCCAAGAGCCTCGGCCGCCTGGGAAAGCATGGCTGTGAGCTCCGGATCGGACTCGGGCAATGCTGGAACTCCCGAAGGAGGCAACACAGCCGAATCGTCATCTCCGGAGGAATCCAACCCACCTTGTGATGCGGCGATCGACATAGTATCCTCCGCCGGTGCGCCAAATGAAACGCAGGGCCCAGGACAGGAAACACCTGCGCCCTCATCTGGCAACACCACGGGTTGCAGTGTGCTAGAAGGGGGTGTGGCCCAAGGAGGATTCGTCGGGTTGGCCCACACCGTCACCCTCAAGTCACCCTGACCACCAGCCAAAGTATTCCCTCTCGTGGAGGGAATAGATTGGGGTGTGGTAGAGGGGACCCTCCCTCCAGTACGGAGATCATGGAGTCTTGACCGCAACACTGCGATGGCCATGTTCCCGCAGTGGGAACATGACTCATCCATGAACGCGCGCTCGGCGTGCACGAGGCCCAAGCACGCCAAACAGCGATCATGCCCGTCAAACGGAGGAACCAGCCGACCGCACCCAGAAACGGAGTACGGGCGAGACATCTTGAAAAAGACGTGCCGCGTGTAGCTCTTTTAGAGAGGAGTTTTTGCTCTGCAGAAATGCTGAAGCGCCTAGGGAGAACACACACGCTGTGCTAGATCACTGCACAGATCTGACAGGAATGCGGAACTCGCTAGAACGCGCCGTAACACCAACACTCTGGAGAGACACTCGTCTTGAAGAGGAAAACGCTCAGGCAGTAACACTCGGCTCTGAAGCAGAAACATAATGCGAGATTGCCACGCAACGCCCTTTATACCCACGCGGTGGGGCGGGGTTGCGATATGCAAATTCCGCAGACCCATGGCATCTTCATGCCATTGGCTCGTTTTGTAGAGCTCAAAGGCGATTGGCTTCTAAGCGAAACCCCCATTTCGTCAGTAACTGATGTAACTCGTAGTGTACTAACTGAAAGGGAACTGAATAAACGTCTTCATGGAAAGATTGGGTGATTTATGAAGTTGGCGTGTTGTGTGATATTTGTGGGAGCAGTGTGTGTTTTAACGAGAACATGACACCTCTGGCCATTGCATTGGGTCGTTTGTCCAGTCACAGATACTGTATGGACAATCCCACCCAATGCGCATCTCACAGCAACACTCCACAGTGTTTTATTATTGAATGATTCAGCATTTTGAATCGGTTGAGTCAGAGATTCAATGACTCACTCATAAACAACAGCCTCATTCTAGAATGAATCAGCCGTTTGAACGACTCGTTTGAATGAATCGACTCAATGACTTACACATTAAGACCTGCCGCCTACTGGCGGTTTAGTTTCATGTTTAAAAGTATCATTCTTTCCAACATTTCTTATTTGTACATTCAAATTTAAAACAATCTCATAACATTATTCAATGCAATTGTAATTTTTCTGTGAAAATTATTTAATTTGATTTGCAACAGCCCCATAGTGTATTATTATTCTAATTGAATTTATTGATCAAATTTAAGAATTTAAAATGAAAGACAAAGCATAACTTTAATAAGATTTTGGAAAATTGCCCTTTTTAAAGGTAAAAAATAACACAAATATGCAGATTGAAATAGGCTATGATAGAACACTGGTGAGAATATTGCTTCAGAATAAATTATATTTATAAAACAAAAATCCTATTTTTTTCCAGACAAGCAACTTTTTATTCAGACAATTGAATGACCGATTTAGCCTACTTGCACATGACACACACACACATTTAAACATTATATAATATAATATATAAAAATTTTAGCTGTGGTGCTCCTAAATTTTTGCTGGTGCTCCTAACTTTTTGAAGTACCAGTGCTACCAAGTAAAAAAGTAAATTTCGAGCCCTGTAGTGTGATGCCTTTGAACATGCATGATGTTATCCTCTCTTTTGCCTTTGCTAGTGACTTTCCTGGTGTTGTTTTAATGGCCTCCAGGACCTCCGTAGTCAACCAGAGTCCACCGACTGGCATCAATGAGAGATGTTTCGATTTTGCAGTTTCAGGGAGAGGCTTTGTAACTCACACAGCACATCTTTCATTGGTGCAAGGTCTTTAACAAAACCTGTGCTGCTGAGTTTCCTCAATAGTCCACTGCATCCAAATCAGAGCGGGAAACATCCACAGAAGCATTCTGCATTTGTGTGGCAAGTGCTGGAAAGTCCTGCCAAACAGCTCTGACAGTGCTGGCAACCCAGCGAATGGAGAAACTCTGCCCAATCTTCAGCAGTGAGATGTTAACACGAGTGGCAGCATCATAGAGCAGTCTGGCATTTCTTGGAGATTGGTGGTAAAACGTATGCAACTTTTAAATAAAGATTTCAAAGTGGTTACATCCAGTTACAGACTTGCATGCATCATGCACTGCCAACTCTAGCTTGTGTGCAAGACAATGAATGCTCTTCAATAAAGGGAAGTCTTTTCTCAACTTTGCAATCAGTCCACTCTCTCTTCCTGTCATGACTGACGCTCCATCTGTGGCAATGCTGATCAGGTGTGATTTTAAATATTCATTGTCTAAACCTGCTGTCAAAAGGGTCTTCTTAAGAGCTTGATACAATGCCTCTGCTGTTGTTCCCTTATCTAGCTCTACAAGATCAAGGAAAATGTTTTCAATGTCCTCTCTGCCAGTCACATCTGCACTCAAGTAAATTATTAAATAGCTTTTGCCAAAGTTACTGCTTTCATCAACTGTCAAACTCACAAAAGAATCATTGGACTTCAGTGCATATATCATTAACTTTTTCATTTTAGTGACAATGTGTTCAATTATCATGGCGATACACGTATGATCTGATCGGTGTGAAGGGCCCATTTTTCCTGTAGCATAATCAGTCTGCTCATTTTACTGAATGCTAATCTCTCTTTCGCTACAAAGTAGACTGTTCTTAGACTGTTGGCTGTTTCTCTGACAAGCTCATCATTAACCTTCTCTGTTAGTATGGGGATATTTTTTTTTTCCTCATGGCACGTATATATTTATAGCTTGGACCATCCCTAAAGCCCACTCCTCTGCCACTTGGACACCTTTTTTGTTTGTACACATTCGTTTTATATTTCTTCATGCAATACATCCAATTTGTTTTCATTGATGTACAGCCATGGGGAGTATTGTTTCCTCCATACTTCTGATTTCTCCAGGTATCAACTTCCTTGGAGAAGCTGCTGACTTGCTCTGTTTTTGTTTTTTCGGCTCGTTCAGAGCTGTTGATGGGGGTTTGCGGCTCTGATCTGTTGCTTTCGTTGGGGCTGATCTGTGCTGAGCTGCTATTGGTACAGACCATATAAAGCTGTTATGACTGCATTTGCCCTCTTCTGAGATCTTGTCACTGCTGACCTGTGCTGCCCTCTGCTAAACTGGAATTGCCTTAGTGGAGGTCCTCTTTACCTGCACACTAGACAATGCTACATTTTGGTTTTAATATTTAAAATATTGAATAATAAAATTCATAATAAAATGAAATATACACTACCGTTTAAAAGTTTAGATCGGCAAGATTTTTTAATGTTTTTAAAAGAAGTCTCTTCTGCTCAAATCTGCATTGATTTGATAAAAAAAAAACAGTAATATGTATATTTAGAAAAAAGTTAAATCAGTAATATTGTGAAATATTATTCCAATGTAAAGCAGCCGTTTTCTATGTGAGTATATAGTAAAGTAATTTATTCCTGTGATCAAAGCTGAATTTATCATCATTACTCCAGTCTTCAGTGTCACATGATCCTTTAGAAATCATTCTAATATGATGATTTGATGCTCAAGAAACATTTATGATTATCAATGTTGAAAACGTCTCGGGTTACGACTGTAACCCTGGTTCCCTGAGAACAGGGAACTCGCATTGCGTCGAAGCGCTATGGGGAACACCCCAGCGTGAAAATTCTCAAACTGAGAGGAAGCCTAACTAAATGCTCGGGCAAACAAAAAATGTCACAAATGCTCTAGAAGAGCGGAGGCTCTAAAGAGAGTGGAGGCCGCAGCAGAATGACTCTCATACAAGAGGGGCCTACAGCACTCACATGATACACAGCGAGCTCATAAGAGTGAGATAAATAATCAAACTATAAACATTCCCAGGAAGCAGAGGCTTCAGCAAAACAACTCCCAGATCGAGAGGAAACCTACCATACTCACCATCAATACCGTCTAACCTGTGCTAATTCCAAAAAATCAACAGCAGGATGAGCCGAGGCCTCAGCAGAACGACTCTCATACGAGAGGAGGCCTACAAAACTCACATAAAATTACTAGACTAACATTTTAGAGAGCGAATGCTTCAGCAAAATGACTCCCAGACAGGGAGGAAACCACTCACCATAAGCCCGAATTCTGTGTGCACAGAAAACGGTGTCTAGTTAACCCAGCAACAAAAGCTCAAAAAGCGAGAGGCCTACAATAATTCCGCCTTCTCTACTGTAATACATATTTCTGTGTTGAGCGCTGGGGGCAGAGACTTCAGCAGAATGACTCTCAAACCGAGAGGAAGTCTGCAATGCCCACATACACATACATAATACTTCGTAAACCTGAGGGAATGGAGGCCCATTACACTCCCCCTTTTTGGGAATTCATGGCCTAACTACACCCCCTAGAGGCCAGCTAGAGGAGGCTAAAAAAACAACAACAACTCTGCTATATACTTATATACCGAACTGAAATCTCTACAAAATAACTATTAGGAGGAGATATAAACACCTCAAAACAAAGCATCATCTTCATCATTCTTCTGATTTTCATCGAGTTTGGAAGACACGCTGTGAGTTTACCTTGGATTTACCTCAGAAGAAACAGAACATGATTTTAAGATGAGAATTTTTAAGGTAAAACATTTCTTCTCACTTATATTAGCGTTATTGTTGCATAAACTTCACATTGTAGGAATATAGACAGGTAGGCAGCCTTTCAATGCTAAATAAAGATACACGTACGACATGAGGGACTGCTACGCTCATCTAACCACTGAGGGGTCATTCACA
Organism: Coreius guichenoti; assembly: GCA_039654105.1. Taxonomy (NCBI): domain Eukaryota; kingdom Metazoa; phylum Chordata; class Actinopteri; order Cypriniformes; family Gobionidae; genus Coreius; species Coreius guichenoti. Next base: position 1,596,043 of record CM077174.1, on the reverse strand, counting down.
TATGTTGCGTCTTTTGCGCGCTCAAGTTCGTTATTTTAAATGTAGACGCGCGACAAGTGCGCACAAAAGAGAGAGCAACGCTGTCGTGATGCTCATGCGGTGCGGCGCACTCGTTTTTCCCAGGCGTGTCTATGCGCAGCGAGATGAAAAGGCTTAGCAACGACAGACACCACGGGAGCGTTTAGTTTGTTCTGCAAACTAGGTGTGTTCGAGTAAAACGCCTTTAAACGTGACAGGAACATCTGTGTATGCATTTGTAGATTATATTGCAAACCAGTCATGAAATTCAACTGTGATACTGTAATGGGAGATCCATGTTGAAAACAGTTGTGTTAATTTTTTTCAGGATTCTTTGATGAATAGAAAGTAAAAAAAACAGCATTAATCTGAAATAGAAAGCTTTTGTAACATTAAAATGTCTTTACTGTCTCTCTTGACACGTTTAATGCATTCTTGCTGAACAAAACTATTAATTTCTTAAATATTATTAATTATTAATAAAACTATTAATTTAAAACAAATTCTTACTGACCCCACACTTTTGAACTGTAGTGTATAATGCTACAAAAGCTTGAGATGGTTTGTGTGTAACAACTGACATTCATTTCTATGACGTTAACATTCTTTTTAGGATTAGATTGTGCATTAATACGTTAAGCAAATCAAATGTGTTTATATCTGAGAACCACATGCAGACACTGAAATAACATACACTTTGAGTGTCCCTTATAAAGAACCACGATTGTCCCTTATTTTTGTCCCACTTTTTGTCCTTCGTTGTGTATATATGGATTATGTTGTGTTGTAAATAAATGCAAACAAATCAAAAAGCCATTCTTTTAATCTCTTCATATTCTTTGTTCTAGTTCCCTCACAGTCATTCAGCTGATAGGGCCATCAGGGGAGTGTCTTTGTCTTCCAGGTGTGAAAACATCAATATTCATGATGATTCACGCCCTCCCCGCATAAGCCTTCCTGACACAGGTCGCGTCTGTACTCTTTCACCTCTCTAAGGTCCTGCTTTTTCTGCCTCGAGTCGTGCCGTCTCTGTGACCTGCTCCTCGCCGGAGGCGGTGCTCGAGCGGCGACGCTCTCTCTCCGGCCCTGCCTATGATCCTCGAATTGAGACGGGCCAGGACCCCCTGCCTGTCTGGGTGCAGACTCGGACCGGTGCGGTATAAATGTTTTAAATGCAGCCGAGCGCGCCTTCGCCTCACTGAACTTTCCAACCACCGCCTCGACGGAGGTACCAAAAAGTTCAGAGGGCAAACCGGGGCATCTAGGAGAAAAGACTTCTCTTTCTCCCCAATGCTTACCAGGTTCACCCACAGATGCCTCTCTGTGTACAGTAAACTCAGTCTCTGAAGACGAAAAAAAGGATGACATGTTCTCTGGGCGCCCCTTTTATACTTCCGGGTCGCGCTAGTATGATGTCATGGCTGTCGCCGGTCAATAGGATTACTGTGATTTTACAGGTGCTTCAATCATCAGTCACGCTAAGGCATTCCCCATAGCACTTTGACGCAATGCGAGTTTCCTTTCAAAAGGGAACAGTGTACAATTTTTTTTCACGATTCTTTGATGAATAGAAAGTTCAAAAGAACAGCAGCTGAAAATTCAGCTTTGGTCATAGGAATAAATTACACTTTACTATTGTATTATTACTATTATTATTATTATTATTATTTTAACTCCTTTAGTGTCAAGGATCGCCGGATTATGGCCCCAGATTACTGTTGTTCAACATTCACTGCTCGTTAAAACATCACAGTCTTACTTTATCTGGACAAACTGGGTATCATTATAAAGATTAAAGCCTCCAGCTTCGATATTTGACCACTGTTTATGATAAAACTGGGTTACAGTGACATTAATTTATTAATTTATGTCAGGAGTGCAAAATAATTGATCTGTAATGTAAGATATTTTGAATTGAATATCACACGCAAATGAATTCTCTCTTGTGTGCTGCGGTTCAGTTGTGTCCACACAGCTGCAAAGAACAGCGTTTGCTATGGCTCTTAGTTCAAAAGTGTGCATATTTGGAAAAATATTGATTTATCACGTTTGCAAAATATTTCATCATACAGAATACCATTTCTATTCATTTCCCACTGAACAGAATCTGAACAGCTAAAACAGTGTACACAGCGAGCTCTGTCTCTCCTCTTCCTGATTTGCGTCAGATATGATATCACACTCTCATTCGACCTCTAGAGCTGTCAATCATCTTACGTGACTCAATACTGCCCTCCTGCACGACGCTGTCCTCTGCACACTTCCTCGTCCTGTGCTCAGTGAAGAACGAACCAATTCTACATTTCTACACATGAAATACGAAGCTAATAAACACACGATAACTATGGCATAAGGTTTTTGTGTGATTTTCATGTGATTTCGGCTATTTTTATATCAGTAATGGATGTTTACATTATAAATGCTAAGCAGGTGTAACGATTAGCTCCATATAAAATGCTAAATATAACATGTTTAACATCATCATAAGAAAGAAATCCCCATTAGATCGCGACAGGAAGGTAATTCAAACACTCGATGTTCGTTAAAAGTGAGTTTTTTAGTGAAAGTGTAATTTTAATCTTTTAAATTGTGTAGCTTAATGCTAACTGTAGCTCTAATGCACCTGTTACGCCAGGAGTTATATACACTCACCTAAAGGATTATTAGGAACACCATACTAATACTGTGTTTGACCCCCTTTCGCCTTCAGAACTGCCTTAATTCTACGTGGCATTGATTCAACAAGGTGCTGAAAGCATTCTTTAGAAATGTTGGCCCATATTGATAGGATAGCATCTTGCAGTTGATGGAGATTTGTGGGATGCACATCCAGGGCACGAAGCTCCCGTTCCACCACATCCCAAAGATGCTCTATTGGGTTGAGATCTGGTGACTGTGGGGGCCATTTTAGTACAGTGAACTCATTGTCATGTTCAAGAAACCAATTTGAAATGATTCGAGCTTTGTGACATGGTGCATTATCCTGCTGGAAGTAGCCATCAGAGGATGGGTACATGGTGGTCATAAAGGGATGGACATGGTCAGAAACAATGCTCAGGTAGGCCGTGGCATTTAAACGATGCCCAATTGGCACTAAGGGGCCTAAAGTGTGCCAAGAAAACATCCCCCACACCATTACACCACCACCACCAGCCTGCACAGTGGTAACAAGGCATGATGGATCCATGTTCTCATTCTGTTTACGCCAAATTCTGACTCTACCATCTGAATGTCTCAACAGAAATCGAGACTCATCAGACCAGGCAACATTTTTCCAGTCTTCAACTGTCCAATTTTGGGGAGCTCGTGCAAATTGTAGCCTCTTTTTCCTATTTGTAGTGGAGATGAGTGGTACCCGGTGGGGTCTTCTGCTGTTGTAGCCCATCCGCCTCAAGGTTGTGCGTGTTGTGGCTTCACAAATGCTTTGCTGCATACCTCGGTTGTAACGAGTGGTTATTTCAGTCAAAGTTGCTCTTCTATCAGCTTGAATCAGTCGGCCCATTCTCCTCTGACCTCTAGCATCAACAAGGCATTTTCGCCCACAGGACTGCCGCATACTGGATGTTTTTCCCTTTTCACACCATTCTTTGTAAACTCTAGAAATGGTTGTGCGTGAAAATCCCAGTAACTGAGCAGATTGTGAAATACTCAGACCGGCCCGTCTGGCACCAACAACCATGCCACGCTCAAAATTGCTTAAATCACCTTTCTTTCCCATTCTGACATTCAGTTTGGAGTTCAGGAGATTGTCTTGACCAGGACCACACCCCTAAATGCATTGAAGCAACTGCCATGTGATTGGTTGATTAGATAATTGCATTAATGAGAAATTGAACAGGTGTTCCTAATAATCCTTTAGGTGAGTGTATATTTCACAATCTATTTTGTTACAATAATTCACATAAGGTTCCAAGGATATGCTTTTAGTTCTTTTGTTTTCCAGAAAGACTATAGATAACGTGTGGATTACTGTAAAGTGCTGTTAATGGGCAAGCCTTCATGCCAGAATAAAGGCTATAATGGCTGAATACAAACAAAAGAATAACGATAAAAGAATAATGAGGATTAAGTCTCATACCGCCAGAAGAGTTAAACGTGCGATTGAGAACAATAGAGCTAGTCCACCTCGCCAGACACTAGACAAAAGACTGCAAATGGGTGTTTACAGGGCAATAACATATTTGATTAGCATCATCATCAGCCTTCTGTAAAAACTCCCCAGACAAGGTCTTACGCATGTGTAGAATGCATAATTTTTGAGATACCATCTTCAGATTTGAAATGAAGCATGACCACACTTGTGGCTTTTCTTTAGTTGTGGTTATAAGTTGTTATACCACATTAACATAATATTTTTATACATTTAAAAATATATTCTTAATATTTTTTATTTTTGTTTTTATGTTTAAGCCCACTGTATATATTCTATATTAATAACAGTCTGAGTAATTCTGAGTCTTCAGCTGTAAACTCTCAAGTGTTGGCTTTATAAATATATGTTGGTTATGTGTCTATTCAGAATGACTTATGAGCAGCAGCCTTTTTATTTTGGGTATGTCAAAATGCCCCACTTGCCAAAATGGGGGGTGACAGGCAAGGTTATAATATTACTGTATTTTTGGATCAAATCAATGCGGGCTTGGCAAGCAGAAGAGACTTTTGAACTTTTGAACAGGAGTGTACATCCAACAGGATAATTCTAGCATTATTTACCAGTATTTGTCCTAAAAACAACTGGATGATTGATGTGACACTTTGTGATAATAATGTTTGTTCCAAAAGACTTTAAATGCATGAAACTAGTTTATTAGACATTAAAAATATAAATTGTGACAAGACAATCTGTCAGTCTGTGTGTTAGTGTTGGTGGGGATTTTTCAACGATTTCAGTGCCGTTTACATTGTTACGTCCAGTAGGTGGCGGCAAGGGACTGTTATGAGTGAGTCAGTCAGCCAGCAGACCATTCAACCAATTCAGTCAAAAAGGCTGCTTTATTCAGGAACAAACAATGATATGGCTATCAATATGTCAATCATTGCTCCCTTTCAAGGGAACTCGCGCTGCGTCAAATTGACGCTGTGGGAACACTCTGCGTGATTGCGTCATGAAGCACGTGTTAAATCAGTCCAGTGTTATGATGAGACGTCAGACGCGGGTGATGTCACGAACCAGGAAACTATAAAGCCAGTCCAAAACAGTGCAGCGCTAGCTTCTGTGCCTTCAGCAAGCGCTCTGTGTAATTTGTGTGTCTTTTTCTAGCAAAGTAAAGTAACAATTCACTATGGTGAGCAAACAGTTGCAGTTTAGACCATGTGTTCATCCCTGCCCTCGTTACATTACGGGTGGGGATACACACGATCTTTGTGTTGTTTGTTTGGGAGCGGAGCATGCACAGGCAGCATTTGATGGTGCTGGCTGTGCACACTGTGAGCAGCTTCCACTGCGAATGCTTCGCTCTCGCCTGGCACTTTTTGAGGAAAGTGCTCAGGCCACCGTTCCTCAGGGTTCGGGTCCCGCTGTTGCCGAGGCACAGCAGCGATCTAGATCTTGGGGATCGCAAATGGATTAAACAAAGGGGGTTGAGACAGGCCCAGCCTTATCTCAGCTCTCACCTGCCAGTGATCCAGTGCCTTTTCCCAGTTTCCGCACTGCGGTTCCTTCCTCATTGGGTAGGGCACTGGTACTCAATATATCCAGTTCTGAGGAACTGGATGTTGAGAGCATAGATGCTGGAGAGATTGGGGACTTGCCATCCCAGTCTCCAACATATGAAGAACTGGTAGAAGTTGTGTCTCGCACTGTGGCTAGGTTGAATATTGACTGGTCAGTGGAGAGGCAGGATGTTTGTCCAAAAAGCATGTTGGAAGAACGTTTCCTGCCCTCACAGGCACAACCTCTGTGTCGGGGTCTGCAGTTTTTTTGTGATCTCCATACTGAGGTATCAAGATCATGGAAGAAACCTGCCGCCTATAGGGTTCATAGTGCAAGCACAACACACTATTCATCCATAGCTGGCATAAAAGAGCAGGGTTATGGTGCGATGCCTAAGGTGGAAGAGACACTTGCGAGCTATCTCTCCCCTCAGTCAGCATCGTCCCTAAAGGCCCCCCGACGCTGCCCACCAAGCCTGTTAGAAGTACATCAGCTTTGGTGGGCAAAGCCTACGCAGCGTCTGGTCAGGCGGCAGCATGTCTACACACAATGGGTGTGCTGCAGGCCTACCAGGTGGATGTGTTAGGCGACTTTGATGAAGGCGGTGGAATTGGCCCGGACGCAGTAGCAGAGCTGCGTCAGGCCACAGATCTTTCTCTCCGGGCCACCAAAGAGACAGCCACGTCTATTGGTCGTGATATGGTAGCCTTGGTGGCCGCGGAAAGGCACTTATGGTTGAATTTGAGTGGCATTAAGGAAAAAGATAAGAGCTTTCTTATGGATGCCCCGCTAGCGCCCCCTGGCCTCTTTGGCGACGCTGTTAACTCAGTCGTCGAGAGGTTCCAGGAGGCCAGTAAGCAAGAGGCGGCATTCCAGAAGCTCCTCCCCCGTTGTCCTCAAGGGTCTGGGGCTGCAGAGAGGGAGCAGCCCCAGACATCAAAAAAAAGTTGAGTGTCACCACCCGGGCTCCTCCCCAGAAAGAAGGGGGACCGGGGAGGCGCTCTCAAACACAGCCTTCGAGGGGTAAGCCGGATCTTAGGACCATCCTTATCACCAAGAAGGCTGCGGGGAAAAAGGTCCTGACGCTCAAAGTGTCAGACCTATGAGGGTAGTCTCCTCCGAAGGGAAATGGCTAACACCTCAGTATACGGTGTCTGTTTCTCTTTGGTGCCCTCAGGGGACGGTTCTGCCACCTCGTGTGCTTCAGGGCGCAGCGGTCTCCAGCGAGCATATATCTCAGTGTCTGCCCAGTAACGTAGCGGCATTATCCAGTCCCCGTCTCCTCTCTCCCATCGGGGAGAAACCTACATTTTCCTCACCGGGGGAGGGCGGTGACCTTCCTTCGCGGCTGGCCTGTGCTGCTTGCTGCCCTGGCAGACGTCCATCATGGGGCTTTCGCTTGCACCCGGTGGGAGTGGGGATCGCAGGCGGGTCAGGACGACCTTCGAATTGTGCCAGTCCCTGGGTCCAGGCCCGGGGCAGTTTAAGCATATTACTAAGAGAAGGAAAATAAACTAACCAGGATTCCCTCAGTAGCGAAGAGGGAAGAGGCCAGTGCCGAATCCCCGTCCCCCAGCCGGAGGAAGGCCCAGAGACAATACCAAGTCCAAAATATGGCCTTGCTCATGGGTTGGATTTGAAATTAACTGCGTAAAATTAAAAGATTCCACCAACTGTAAAAACTCAGAAACCATAGGCTTATTCGGACAGCACACATTAATGTTTAAGTCCCCAAGAATTAAAATGTTATCACAACTTGGCACAATATGTGATAAAAACTCTGAAAACTGCTGAATGAAGTCCTTGTTATATTTTGGTGGTCTATAGACCAGCACACATAGAACAGGTTTCCAAGCGTCATACATTATAACTTGAGCCTCGAAGCTCTGATAGTTAACCGTTGACAAAAGATGGCATTTCAAACCCTTCTTAAAAACACAGCCAAGTACGCCACCCCGGCCAGTAGTTCTAGGGGTGCTAAAAAATGTGCAATCATATGGAGAAAGTTCAATCAGGGGGTGTATCTCATCAACCTTAAGCCATGTTTCAGAAATGAACAGAAAGTCCAGATCATGTTGTATAAAAAAGTCATTTAAAATAAACGTTTTGTTTATAAGTGATCTTGCATTAACCAATGCCATATTTACTGTACCAGACTCCAACGAAGACAGTGACACTCCAACCGAGACCATAGCCGACTCGATATAACGTAGATTGTTAATATTTACTCCTCTCGATGCCTTTTGTCGCTGAGCCACAACCTGCGAAGATGATATCCAAGAGAACGGGCAAACTGGACGCAAACAGGAGAGTCTCTCACTCAAATTATTTCCTGAAGCCAAAAGGTGTCTTTCTGACATCCATGACGCTCTGGATTTCACAGCAACCCTCGCCCGTCTACCACACTTCCGCCGGCGATTACTCCGAGTCCGCCGAGTCCGCTGGTGCCCACACTCTAGGCCAAGCCAAGGTTCTACTGATATAGACGGCATGAATCGTGGGTGAAAACAACACTTTCCACCCCGATTGAGATCACCCATCACTGCACGAATATGAAGCAAAGTTTGGCAGTCATAAGTCCAGAGAGAGTAGTTAGGGCTAATAAGACATACAAATAAAAAAAACCCAGAGCCTCGTCCTGCCACGGCTGCCTCGCCAGAGCCTCGTTCTGCCACGCCAGAGCCTCGTTCTGCCACGCCAGAGCCTCATCCTGCCACGCCAGAGCGTCGTCCTGCCACGGACGCCACGCCAGAGCCTCGTCCTGCCACGGATGCCATCCCAGAGCTGTTATGCTTCCTGTTTGCCATGTGATTCCCTTGTCCTGATGTGATCATGTCATGTGTCTTGTTCTGATTGGTTCCCGTGTCTATGTGTCATGTTCTCATTGGTTGGTCTAGTCATGTGTCCTTAGATCTCATTGGTTCATTGTTTTGTCATGTGGTTGAGTTCTGGTTGTTCATTGGTTGTCATAATCATGTGTTCCCCTAATCTCTGTATAAATAGCCTTCATGTGTCTCTGGTTGAGTATTATCCCCTGTACCATTGTTGGTGAGTTCCATGTTTTTTGTTAATGCAAAGCCAAGTCAAGTCTATGTTTATTGGATTTCTGTTCACATTTTGGATTGAATAAACTGCGTTTGGGTTCATCTACGCTCGCCTCCAGTGGATCCGTTATATGGAGCTTTGGGCACATATTTCTGATTTCTATCACTATTTTAGCAATCTGCAGTTTCGTGACTATAAGAAAAGTACACTTTTTGTTATGAGCAAGCAGGGTGCGGCCTGACTTAAAGGATTAGTTAACTTTAAATTGAACATTTCCTGATATTTTTTCCCATCTCATCCAAGGTGTTCATGTCTTTGTTTCTTCAGTCGAAAAGAAGTTTTTTGAGGAAAACATTTCAGGATTTTTTCTCCATATAATGGACTTCAATGGCAACCAACGGTTGAAGGTCCAAATTAATGCAGTTTCAAAGGAAGGGCTTCAGAGGCTCTGCACAATTCCAGCTGAGGAATCGGGTCTTATCTAGCCAAACCATCTGTCATTTTCTAAAAAAAAAAAAACATTTATATACTTTTTAACATGTCACTCCCTGCTGCCAACAGGTGGCGCTATAATTGTAACTGAATATTGCCATGTAGATGTGTTCAGGACACTTATCAAACATGTGAAGTTTGGGGCAGATTGGGCATTGCATGTCTGTGGCTGAATCCGAAATCGCCCCCTATACCATTAAATAGGGCACTATTTGAGGGGACAGCCATTTGTAGTGGTGTCCGAAACCATAGTGGACATTATTGAGTGCACTCATTCAATCCCACATTGCACCTCAATAAGGAGTGTACAGCCGATGTACACACAACGGCTGTCCGAATTCACTCACTTGTTTTCATTCACTCCTTCAAGTGAACTGTATTAGTGGACTAAAGTAGGGAATAGTGATTGAGGGTTTAGGGGGCGATTTCGGATTCAGCCTGAGTTACAGCAACTTCCTGTTTCATTGCAATAATAGTATTCTTTAACACTTAGCTATAACTTAGTGTTGCTAGCATGTTTTATTATGTTTATAGCATGTTGCTAGCCTGTTTAAAACTTCTTGACACACTTAATATATTATTAGAAGTCCATAAAAGTGTTAAACGTCACTTCCTGTTGCCAGCAGGTGGTGCTGTGACTGTAACTGAATATGGGCATGGACATGTGTTCAGGACAGAACTCTTATCAAACATCTGAAGTTTGGGGCAGATTGGACATTGCATACATGAGTTACAGCAACTTCCTGTTTCATGGCGAAACATCTAAATTAGCTGTTTCGTGGCGAAACATCGAAATTTGTCAGGCTGCCAGGGACATGCCCTTCAACGAAAACTCTAGATCTTCGCAATTTAGCGTCGCAAAGGCCTTATGATTACACTCACCAAATTTGAAGATGAACCGATAAAAACTCTAGGAGGAGTTCGTTAAAGTACAACGTATGAAAATGGCAAAAACTGCACAAAAATCGAAGATGGCTGACTTCCTGTTGAGTTTAGCACTTTGGTCCAAGAGACTTTTTTGTAGGTATTGGCACATTACACGTATGTACCGAACATTGTACACGTACGTGAAATGGAGCGGGAGGTGCACTCCGTTGTAATGTTATAGGTGGCGCTATCGAGCCATTTTGCCCCACCCAATTCTGAAACCCATATCAGATGTACATTTTCGCCAGTTCTGACACGTGTGCAAAGTTTTGTGAGTTTTCGAGCATGTTTAGGCCCTCAAAAATGCGATCCTTTTTGGAGAATAATAATAATAATAATAATTAAAGCTGCAAGCAGCGATGAAAGGGCCCTCGCACACGAGAGCACCGCCACACGGTGGCCTCAGGAAAACAGCGAATAGTGGGCGACATGCATTTAAGCCGGTAAATATAGGAGAAATATGGCAAAGTCACTACAATGTGCCACACTTCCTGCTGCTAGCAGGTGGCGCTTTGACTATACTGAATATTGGCATGTAGATGTCTTCAGGCCAGGACTATTATCAAACATATGAAGTTTGGGGCAGATCAGACATTGTATGCCTGAGTTATAACAACTTCCTGTTTCGTGGCGTAAATTGCATACATTAGCACTTAGCCACGTGTTGTATGATTTAATGTGTTTCTAGCATGTTTGGTACTTCATGGCATATTTAAACGAGTTTCTGGGAATTAAATATAGTGTAAAGCATGCCATTTCCTGTTGCCAGAAGGTGGCGCTTTGACTATAACTGAATATTGCCATGTAGATGTCTTCAGGCCAGGACTATTATCAAACATATGAAGTTTGGGGCAGATTGGACATTGTATGCCTGAGTTACAACAACTTCCTGTTTCGTGGCTTAAATCGCATACATTAGCACTTAGCCACGTGTTGTATGATTTAATGTGTTTCTAGCATGTTTGGTACTTCATGGCATATTTAAATGAGTTTCTGGGAGTGAATTATAGTGTAAAGCATGCCATTTCCTGTTTCCAGCAGGTGGCGCTATGACTAACTGAATATTGGCATGTAGATGTCTTTAGGCCAGGACTCTTATCAAACATGTGAAGTTTGGGGCAGATCGGACATTGTATGCCTGACTGACAACAGCTTCCTCTTTCATGGCGAAACATCAGTTTTTGTTAGGCCGCCACAGACACGCCCTTCAGCGAAAACTCAAGATCTTCACAGTTTAGCATCACCAAGACCTTAAGATTAGACTGACCTAATATGATGTTGTTCTGATTAAATTTCAATGAGGAGTTAATCACAGTGTAAAGCATGACATTTCCTGTTGCCTGCAGGTGGCGCTATGACTGTCACTGAATATTGGCATGTAGATGTGTTCATGTCCGGACTCTTATCAAACATTTGAAGTTTGGGGCAGATCGGACATTGTATGCCCGAGTTACAACAACTTCCTGTTTCATGGTGAAACATCGAACTTTGTCAGGCCGCCACGGACCCGCCCTCCAGGGAAAACTCAAGATCTTCGCAATGTAACGTCGCAAAGGCCTTTAGATTAGACTGTGCAAATATGATGTTGATCTGATTAAATCTCTAGGAGGAGTTCGTTAAAGTACAACGTCTGGTAAATTTTCGCCACTTCTGACGCACACTTCTGTGTGCAACGTTTCGTGAGTTTTCGAGCATGTTTAGGCCCTCAAAAAAGTGATTCATTTGGGAGAAGAATAATAATAATTAAAGTTGCGAGCAGCGATGACGGGCCCAAGCCGGTGGCACCGCCACCCCAGTGGCTTCAGGGCAACTGTGCACGACAGGCAATATGCATTTAAACAGGAGAATATTTTAAAATCGCTCGAATATGCCACATTTACCGCAGGAGCTGGTGCCACTATGACCACAAGCCACACCCATGATGTCATTTAAATATAGATGATTTTTAATGTCATTGGATATAATAGGTCACTTTCAAATATGTGCAAAGTTATCTTTTGCAGCTCAAAATGTTGTAAGTCCAGAAGGCCAGTATTTAATTCAAGGTATTTGTATAGGTTTCGTTTTTTTTCCCTTATTTTTCACACTAAAGTTATAGTTATTTGTGATAGCCTATGATATGAAAGGGTTAAATTATCACCATCAAGAGAGAAAGTGACACACACACACAGAGTGAGCGAGAGACCCCCCCCCCCCCCCACACACACACACACACACACACACACACACACAGAGAGAGAGTGAGCCTGAGAGAGTGAGAGAGGGGGGGAGGGGAAGGAACGACAGAGAGAGAGTAAGAAATTTAGAAGAAATTTTTAAAGAAATAAATATATTGATCTGAAAAATAGTACATTCATTTTAAATTCATCCAGATCAAATTACCGAACACACAATCTTAATTTAATTTAAATCAAACAATGATTTTACAAGATATGAGACAATTTCTGTTTCCCTTTTTGTCCTTATTTGATCCCTCGCCATAGCAGCACCGTTTGAGATATCCTATAATTCGTTATCAATATAGCATCTTCAATGTCTTTGTTTCATGTTGACCGAGTTTGGTGTCGATTCCATGCATCTCCTACGAGGAGCTTCTAAAAACTCAGAGGCTGATTATTCAAAAATTCCACATTCAAACCAAAATATCTGACTTCCTGTTGGTCGGAGCTAATGACTGTAAATTAGAAAGTTGTCCGGCTCGATGAGAACAATAAATGTACCGAGTTTGGTGACTGTAGGTAAAATTAACCAATAGTTTTATCATTAAAACTTTGTTCTCAAGGACTTATATAACCTGGTTCATAAATAAGGCTATACTCCCACCTTCTGGTTATTCTATATATCACATTGGCTCTCATTTTTAGTCCTCAAACAAAAGCCATTAATCTGCTTATTTGTAAATTACACACTTTATTGTTTGAAAAAGAAACTCAAATGTGATTTTTTTCTATTGTTAGTAATATTTTTTATAGAAATAAATTATGTATAAATCAGAGAATATTTTTTAGTGTCAAGAATTAATCTCCAAATACAAAATGTTGAAGAAAACTAATATATTGACCTAAAATATAGTACATTCATTTTAAAATTAATTCAGGTTCAATAACCAAACATACAATCATAATTTAATTTAAATCAAACAATGATTTTAGACAAAATGAGACTCTTCCTGTTTCTCTTTGTCATTACTTTAATTGCTCGCCATAGCAAAAAAATCTGACAAAGTTGTTTTTGATCATCTAAATTTATATCCAAATAAGTATTTAATTTTAAAGACAACTTAGAAGAGTTGCAACAGCTTACACTTCAAAGAACCTTTCTCAAGGATTTATTCAACCTTGTTTAAAACTTGAACAATACTGCCCCCTTTTGGGGATTGAAGGGGAGGACAGACCGAGATAGTGAAAGATTCAGATTAAATATATTAAATAAAATAAATATACTGATCTGTAAAAAGTACATTTATTTTAAACTCATCCAGGTTTAATTACCGAACATACAATCTTAATTTAATTTAAATCAAACAATGATTTTACAAGATATAAAACAATTTCTGTTTCCCTTTTTTGTCCTTATTTAATCCCTCGCCATGGCAACACCGTTTGAGATATCCAATATCCGTTCGCAATTTAGCATCTTCCCTATTTTTGCTTCATGTTGACCGAGATTGGTGGAGATTGAATGAATCGCCTATGAGGAAAACGTAAAAAATCAGAGCCTGATTTTTCAAAAAATCCACATTCAAACCAAAATATCTTACTTTCTGTTGGTCGGAGCTAATGACTGTAAATTAGAAAGTTATCCGGCTCCATGAGAACAATATACATACCGAGTTTGGTGACTGTAGGTAAAACTAACCCCCCCACTTTTGTCAAAAGGTGGCGCTACTGAGCCCCTCCACCATGCCCATTTCTAAGTCTTTGCCCATATTTACTGGACGGCATCTCTGATGTGTGTGTCGAGTTACATGCAATTTGAAGCATGCTAAGAGTCTCAAAAACACCCAAAAAGATTATTAAACTTTGACACGTTGCCATGGCAACACTATTTACGATATCAAGAAGTGCTTACCAGGTTTACATCTGCTATATTTTGACATTATATTGATGCAGTTTGATGGCAAGCGCCACCAACTGGCAGCACTTCCTGCTGCCAGTTGGTGGCGCTATGACTTTGAGTCACAAAAGGGGAGATCCTTCCCATAGGGGAAGGAACGACAGAGAGAGAGAGTGAGAAATTTAGAAGAAATATTTTAAAGAACGTCTCGGTTACGTATGTAACCTTAGTTCCCTTTCAGTCAGTACACTGCGAGTTATGTCAGTTACTGACGAAATGGGGGTTTTGCTTAGAAGCCAATCGCCTTTGAGCTCTACAAAACGAGCCAATGGCATGAAGATGCCATGGGTCTGCGGAATTTGCGTAACGCAACCCCGCCCCACCGCATGGGTATAAAGGGCGTTGCGTGGCAATCTCGCATTATGTTTCTGCTTCAGAGCCGAGTGTTACTGCCTGAGCGTTTTTCTCTTCAAGACGAGTGTCTCTCCAGAGTGTTGGTGTTACAGCGCATTCTAACGAGTTCCGCATTCCTGTCTGGTCTGTGCAGTGATCTAGCACAGTGTGTGTTTTCCCTAGGCGCTTCGGCATTCTGCAGAGCAAAAACTCTTCTCTAAAAGCGCGTCTGTTTCAAGATGTCTCGCCCGTGTCCCGTTCCTGGGTGCGGTCGGCTGGTTCCTCCGTTTGACGGGCATGATCGCTGTTTGGCGTGCTTGGACCTCGTGCACACCGAACGCGCGATCATGGATGGCCATCGCAGTGTTGCGGTCAAGACTCTGTGATCCCCGTGCTGGAGGGAGAGTCCCCTCTACCACACCCCAATCTATTCCCTCCACGAGTGGGAATACTTTGGCTGGTGGTCAGGGTGACTTGAGGGTGACGGTGTGGGCCAACCCGACGAATCCTCCTCGGGCCACACCCCCTTCTAGCACACTGCAACCTGTGGTGTTGCCAGATGAGGGCACAGGTGTTTCCCGTCCTGGGCCCTGCGTTTCATTTGGCGCACCGGCGGAGGATGCTATGTCGATCGCCGCATCACAAGGTGGGCTGGATTCCTCCGGAGATGACGATTCGGCTGTGTTGCCTCCTTCAGGAGTCCCAGCATTGTCAGAGTCTGATCCAGAGCTCACAGCCATGCTTTCCCGGGCGGCCGAGGCTCTTGGGCTTGTGTGGAACCCTCCGCCATGTCCCGAGCGCTCTCGGCTAGATGATTGGTATCTGGGGGTGGCCCGTGCCGAGGGCGCCCGTCAGCCCCCAGTGCCCTTCTTCCCGGAAGTGCATGAAGAGGTGTCGAAGTCGTGGAAGTCTCCCTTGACTTTTCGCGATCGTTCGGCAGCCACTTCCGCCTTCACTGCCCTCGATGGCGGCGCAGTGAAAGGGTACACTGGGGTTCCCCCTGTTGAGCGCTCTGTTGCAATGCAACTGTGTCCGCAGAGCGCTGCGACGTGGCGTGGTGACCCAAAGCACCCGTCCAAGGCCTGTAGGTTTACGTCTACTCTGGTGGCGAAGACCTACAGAGCTGCAGGCCAGGCCGCGTCCGCCCTGCATGCGATGGCCACCCTTCAGGTCTACCAGGCCAAGGTGCTCAGAGACATGCACGAGGGCAATGCTGACCCCGCATTAATGCAGGAGCTGCGGGCGGCCACCGACCTCACTCTACGAGCGACAAAGGTGACTGCTCGCTCTCTCGGTCAGGTGATGTCCACTTCTGTGGTCCAGGAGCGCCACTTATGGTTCAACCTGGTTGATGTGGGAGAATCTGAGCGAACCCGTTTCCTCAGATCTCCCATTTGGGCTATTCAGCGGGGCGCCCAACAGTTCTCGACCGCTCAGAAACAGACTGAGGCGATCAAACATATTTTGCCCCGGTGGCCTCCTGCGGCTCCCGCCCCTCCCGCTCAGCCCCGGCAGCAGCCTTCACCCGGGCCGAGGCGTGGAGGACGCCGCAGGAAGGCAGCCCCGCCCATCCCAGCCCCCCAGCCTGCTAAACGGCAGTCTAAGCGGCGGTCCTGAGGCGGGCGGCTTGGAGGCGAACTCGGTTCTTTCCCAGGAGATGGTAGCAGGGCCACTCCTTCCCCCGCTGGAGGGCCGGGGGAGAATCCTTGTAAAGAAAGAACTGATATTTTCACCTCCGAGCCTCAAGAGGGCGCGGCTGGCAGTTTGCGACGCCAAGCAGTCTCGCCACTCTCGGCCCCCTCTGTCGCCAGCCCCTTGGCAGACGAGACCCCCGTGGAATGCTGGTCCTTCCCTGGTCTCCTCTGTCAGGGCGTGGAATTCGACCCCGCCCACACCTCGGGATGCTCCCACGCCTCCCATGTCTGGGCCGGTCATTCCGCCTCGCTGCCCCATCGGGGTACGCCTGTGGTCCGCATGACCCCGCTGGTACAGTTTCTGGGAGCCTGGCTAGCGCTTCCCAATCTGTCCAGCTGGCTCGCTCGCACCATCAGGTTCGGCTATGCGATTCAGTTCGCATGGTCTCCTTCCCGCTTTCGGGGAGTCCGCTATACCATGGTGGGTGGCAATGCCCCTGTCATGCGTGCGGAGGTCGCCACCCTACTGGCGAAGGGTGCGGTCGAGATCGTTCCTCCAGCCAAGATGGAGTCCGGCTTCTACAGCCCTTACTTCATTGTACCCAAGAAAACCGGTGGGTTACGGCCAATCCTGGACCTGCGCATCTTGAACTGAACCCTTCACAGGCTTCCGTTCAGGATGTTGACAGCCAAACGCATTTTCGAATGCATTCGTCCATTGGATTGGTTTGCAGCGATCGACCTGAAGGACGCGTACTTTCTTGTCTCCATTCTTCCTCGACACAGACCGTTTCTACGGTTTGCCTTTGAGAGGCAGGCATATCAGTACACGGTTCTCCCATTCGGGCTAGCCCTGTCCCCTCGCGTCTTTACGAAGGTCGTTGAGGCAGCCCTTGTGCCGCTCAGGCAACACGGGGTTCGCATCCTGAACTATCTCGACGACTGGCTGATTTTAGGCCACTCTCGGGATCAGGTTTGCGAACACAGGGACCTGGTGCTTCAGCACCTTGCCCGTCTGGGCCTTCGGGTCAACTGGGAAAAGAGCAAACTCTCCCCAGTGCAGAGGATCTCTTTTCTCGGTATGGAAATCGACTCGGTCGCCATGTACACGCAGCTTACGAGCGAGCGCGCTGACTTGTCTTCGCCAGTTCAAGGGCAAGTGTGCGGTTCCACTGAAATATTTTCAGAGGCTCCTGGGGCATATGACATCCGCAGCCGCTCCTGAAGAGGACCCCAGCGCCTATGGCATGTCAATTGCCACGAGTTGCTGGCCGTACGTCTTGCCCTGCACCGCTTCCGAGCCCTGCTCAAGGACAAGCACGTACTGGTCCATTCAGACAGCATGGCGACAGTAGCATACATCAACCGACAAGGTGGTCTACGCTCCCGCCGGATGTCGCAACTCGCCCGCCATCTCCTCCTATGGAGTCAGAAGCATCTGAGGTCGCTTCGTGCCGTTCACATCCCGGGAGAACTGAATCGTGCAGCCGACGAGCTGTCACGGTTTCAGCCGCTTCCGGGGGAATGGAGACTCCATCCCCAGACAGTTCAGCTGATTTGGGAACAGTTTGGCGACGCACAGATAGATCTGTTTGCCTCCCATGACTCTTCCCATTGCCGCTGGTATTATTCCCTGACCGAGGGGACCCTCGGCACGGATGCACTAGCGCACAGCTGGCCGCGGGGCCCACGCAAGTATGCTTTTTCCCCAGTGAGCCTTCTCGCACAGGTTCTGTGCAAGATCAGGGAGGACAGGGAGCAGGTCCTTTTGGTCGCCCCATATTGGCCCGGCCGGACCTGGTTCTCAGAACTCATACTCCTTGCGACAGCCCCTCCCTGGTCGATCCCTCTGAGGAAGGACCTCCTTACTCAGAGATGGGGCACCGTATGGCACCCACGTCCCGACGTTTGGAACCTACACGTGTGGGACCTGGACGGGACGCGGTAGGTTTGAGTACCCTGCCACCTCAGGTGGCGGCTACCATCACTTCCGCTAGGGCCTTGTCCACGAGACAGGCCTATGTGTTGAAGTGGAACCTCTTCGTCACCTGGTGCTCTTCTCGCCGAGAAGACCCCACGAAATGCTCAATCGGGTCCGTGCTTTCCTTCCTCCAAGAAGGGTTGGAGCGAAGGCTGTCTCCCTCCACCCTGAAGGTCTATGTGGCCGCGATTTCGGCTCATCATGACCTGGTGGATTCAAAAACGGTAGGTCAGCACGACCTGGTCAGCAGGTTCCTTAGAGGAGCGAGGAGATTAAATCCTCCTCGTCCTCCTCAAATACCCTCTTGGGATCTTGCAGTGGTTTTATCTGCCCTGCAGAAAGCTCCCTTTGAGCCCCTGCAGTCTGTGGAGCTGAAGTTCCTTTCAATGAAAGTGGCGCTCTTGATTGCTCTGGCTTCCATCAAGAGGATAGAGGTACTGCAGGCATTATCGGTTGACGAAGCGTACCTGGAATTCGGGCCGGCCAATTCTCACGTGATCCTGAGACCCCGGCCTGGATACGTGCCCAAGGTTCCCACCACTCCCTTCAGGGATCAGGTGGTGAACCTGCAAGCGCTGCCTGTGGAGGAGGCAGACCCAGCCTTGGCACTGCTCTGTCCAGTACGCGCCCTTCGCGCTTACGTAGACCGGACGCAGTGTTTCAGGTCCTCAGACCAGCTCTTTGTCTGTTACGGAGGGCAGCAGAAAGGGAAGGCTCTCTCCAAGCAGAGGTTGTCTCACTGGATAGTGGACGGCATTGTCCTGGCATATCAGGTTCAGGGCATGCCATGCCCCCTTGGGGTTAGAGCACACTCCACTAGGAGTGTTTCTTCCTCTTGGGCTTTAGTGCGTGGCGCCTCGCTGACAGACATTTGTAGAGCTGCAGGCTGGGCGACACCCAACACATTCGCAAGATTTTATAATCTCCGAGTGGAGCCTGTGTCCGCTCGTGTACTCGCCCCAAGCGGCCAGTAACTGGACAGGCTCAGGTGTCTTCGCTTGCTGCGCCATTCCACTCCACGGACTGGATGCATGCGCATTTTCTCTCAGGTAAGCTTCCCAGTAAGCCCTGAGCTCCTCCAGCACTGCTGATGTCGACACCAGAGTGCATGCCCGATTGGTCAGCCCTCGTGTTCGGCTAGGTGCCTCCATGTGCATGGTTCCCCCGTTGGGCAACCCCCACATGTGTATTTCCACGGTAAGTCTCTCTGAGCACGTGTCTTCCCTTGGCAAGACACCCTTGCCACACCTGGGGTTGAAAAATTTTTCCACCTGCGGCTGGATATCCCAGAGTGCTCCATATGCAGTCCCTACGGGGGTCATATGTGTATTCTTAAAGTCCTCCCTTCGGGCAGGCATTGTGTTGCATTTCTCCACGTGGGATATGCTTCCCAGTGTACCTTGGTATCAGCGTTGAGCCTAGCCCCTCGTTCGTGCTAAGTCTCACGGCAGGGAACCCTGGTCAGCGCAGGACGCTGGAAGACAGCCGTCGTGGCGAGATTGTATTGGGACCCCCATTTCGTCAGTAACTGACGTAACTCGTAGTGTACTGACTGAAAGGGAGCGTCTCGGTTACGTATGTAACCCTCGTTCCCTGAAGGAAGGGAACGGAGACGTTACGCCCCCATGCCACTTCTGCTGTACCGCTGGAACGGCCGGATGATCATGCCTCAGCTCTTCAGCAGGTAACATAATGCGAGATTGCCATGCAACGCCCTTTATATCCATGCGGTGGGGCGGGGTTGCGTTATGCAAATTCCGCAGACCCATGGCATCTTCATGCCATTGGCTCGTTTTGTAGAGCTCAAAGGCGATTGGCTTCTAAGCGAAACCCCCATTTCATCAGTAACTGACGTAATGTCTCCGTTCCCTTCCTTCAGGGAACGAGGGTTACATACGTAACCGAGACGTTCATGTCAGAGATCCTAAGGCAGCACTATACGTTGCCTGGGAAAGATTAACAGATTGTTATGGTGCGCCTGAGATAATTGAGAACGCACTTCTGCAAAGGTTCGAAAACTTTCCCAGGGTTCTTAGTAAGGACTTTATCAAGTTAAGAGAATTAGGTGATCTCCTGACAGAACTACAGGCGGCCAAGCAAGATGGCTATCTGCCTGGACTAACATATCTGGATACCGCTAGAGGGATAAATCCCATAGTGGAAAAGCTACCACACATCCTTCAAGAGAAATGGCTCTCTCACGGCATGAAATACAAAGAACAGTATAATGCCTCATTCCCTCCTTTCTGGTATTTTGTGAGCTTCGTCTGTTATGAGGCAAAGGCCAGAAACGATCCAAGCTTCACAATTGCTGGTCCTCCTAAAGGTGATAAATTCTTGAGCAGACAAACAAATCAAAGGATGCCCATTTCTGTTCATAAAATGGATGTTTCTCAAAAGTCCTACCCCAGTAAGGACTCGGGCACCAGTGATGAAAACCCTAAGAACTGCCCTATACATAACAAACCTCATCCACTGAAGACGTGTCGTGGGTTCCGGATGAAGCCATTGGAGGAACGAAAGGCCTACCTGAAAGAACATGGTATCTGCTTTCGATGTTGTACATCTTCTTCCCACATTGCACGCAATTGTAAAGCTGCAGTGAAGTGTACAGAATGTGACAGTGAAGACCACAACACTGCCCTCCACCCAGGACCAGCACCATGGGTCTCCAAAAACTCAGCCTCCTCTTCAGATCATGGCGGGGAGGAAGAACGTTCATCACCTCCTGTGCACAGTGCCTGTACTAAAGTCTGTGGGGAAGGTTTGTCAGCTAAATCTTGTTCAAAGATATGCTTAGTCAGAGTGTATCCTAAGGGCAGTCCAGAAGATGCTGTCAAGATGTATGCAATGCTCGATGACCAGAGCAACAGGTCACTAGTAAGATCAGAGTTTTCAAGCTTTTCTGCATAAATAGTCAGACTTCTCCTTATCTCCTGAAAACCTGTGCTGGGACTATTGAAGCTTCTGGAAGGAGAGCTGATGGATTTCAGATAGAGCCTGTTAGTGGTGCTATTAGCCTGGCACTACCTACTCTAATCGAGTGCAACGATATGCCAGATAACAGGGCAGAAATACCTACCCCAGAGATCGCTCAAAATCATCCTCATCTTAAAAGAATAGCCTCTGAGATTCCAGAAATGGATGACAGTGCCCAGATCCCCATGCTGTTGGGTCGTGATGCTCTGAGAGTCCATAAGGTGAGACGCCAGATAAATGGGCCCCATAATGCTCCTTTTGCGATTAAAACTGGCTTGTAGTTGTAGATGTTTGCTTGGGTAATTCTCACAAACCAAGTGTGTTGAGTTACAAGACACATGTGCTGGACAATAGTAGAACCTCATACTTTCCCTCATGTCGGAGTCACATCAACTTGAAGGATAACTTAAGTCTCACAGCTGAAATACAAGGTATCCCTCATATCTACAAGGGTGCATGTGCAAGCAAAGAAAATCACCTTGGCTGTTCGGTGTTCAGGCGCACAAGGGATGACAACAAGCCTGCTCTGTCTGTCGAGGATCATCTCTTCTTGGAGATCATGGACAACGAGTGTTTTAGAGATAGTGACAATAGCTGGGTGGGTCCTCTTCCTTTCAGATACCCAAGGCCTCTACTTCCCAATAACAGAGAGCATGCTCTCACTCGACTCAGCTCTCTTTGTCGCACTTTACAGAAAAGACCAGAGATGGAACAGCAGTTCATAGACTTCATGCAAAGGTTGTTTGAAAACAATCATGCTGAGTATGCTTCTCCCCTAACTGATGACTAGGAACGCTGGTATTTGCCATTCTTCGGGGTTTATCATCCTAAAAAGCCAAACCAAATTAGAGTGGTGTTTGACTTCAGCGCCCAATATCAGGGTCTCTCACTGAATAGCGTCCTTCTGACAGGACCAGATTTAACAGCTTGTTAGGTGTGCTGATTCGATTCAGGAAGGAGCCTGTTGCTGTAACTGCCAATATACAGCAGATGTTCCACTGTTTCACAGTGAAGGAAAACCACAGAGATTATTTGAGGTTCCTATGGTTCTGTGACAATGATCTCGACAAGGATGTAATTGAATGTAGGATGAAAGTCCATGTATTCAGAAATAGCCCCTCCCCAGCAGTGGCGATCTATGGACTCCATCGGGCTGCCAAAGAAGGAGAGCTTATGCATGGATCTGACACCTATAACTTTGTGAAGAGAGATTTTTATGTGGACGATGGTCTGAGATCATGCCTTTGAAGCTGTTGATTTACTTCGGAGGATACAAGCGTCCCTGGCAGAATCGAATCTAAGGCTTCACAAGATAATGTCAAACAGCCCATTAGTGTTGGCAGCCTTTCCACCTGAAGACTGTGCCGAAGGTGTCAAAGATCTTGATTTCAGAGATGAAACCATGCCTGCTCCACGTAGTCTCAGCCTGAACTGGAAAATATCGACAGATACCTTTACATTCCACTCACCAGATAACAGCAAACCTCTGACTCGTCGTGGCATTCTCTCCACTGTTAACAGCTTGTATGACCCTTTAGGCTTTGCAGCACCTGTCACGATTCATGGAAGATTCCTGTTAAGAGAGCTGTTAAAGGGAATAGATAACTGGGACGAGCCCCTCCCTGAAGAGAAATGCAGAGAGTGGGAAATGTTGAGAAATTCATTGCAAGACCTGGAGAGAATTCATGTTCCGAGGACATATAGCCTGAAGTCACTCTCAAAAGCAAAACGTACAGAGCTGTGCATATTTTCAGATGCCTCTTTCAAGGCTATTGGAGCAGTAGCATACCTCAAGACTATCCATGAAGATGGACAGATCAATGTTGGTTTCGTCTTAGGTAAAGCTAAATTGACACCTTCAGATGAACCTACTATTCCTAGGTTGGAACTTTGTGCAGCTGTGTTAGCTGTCGAGATCTCAGATTTCATCTTGAACGAGATTGATTTTAAACCAGACTCTGTGAAGTTTTTCTGCGACAGCAAGGTCATATTGGGTTACATAAACAATGAAAGTAGGAGGTTCTATGTGTATGTGCACAATCGTGTTCAAAGAATCAGGCAGTCATCAAAGGCTGAGCAATGGCATTTTGTGCCTACCAAGCACAATCCAGCTGACTGTGCCTCTAGGCCTGTTCCAGTTTCTCTTCTTACGAACACCATGTGGCTGACAGGACCAGACTTTCTTTATGGACCTTTGGAAAGTGATCTAACCTTGCAAGAGAACTTTGAGCTGGTGAATCCAGAGACAGATTCTGAGGTTCGTCCTTTACCTCAAGTGAGCACTGCTGCCACAAGTATAAGTGAGAAACCTCTTAACCCAGAACGCTTTGAGCGCTTTTCCTCATGGAACTCTCTGTTGAGAGCAGTGACATGCTTAATCCATGTTGCCCGTTCCTTTCATTCTATGTCTAAAGGACAGACATGCAAACGTATAGGCTGGCATAAATGTCATCAACCCTATTTCCTGAGTGAGTTGGCTCAAGCCAAAAAAGTCATCCTCCTTTCAGTCCAAAAGTCTGTCTTTCCTGAAGAGTACAGTGCTCTTATGAGACAAGTTGAAATCTCTCAGAATAGTCCTCTAATTAAGTTGAATCCTGTTCTGGGTGAAGATGGACTAATCAGAGGTGGTCGTCTAACAAATGCGCCTGTGGTCAGTAATGAGAGAAATCCCATTGTCTTACCCGGACGACATCATATCTCCACCTTACTAATTCGTCACTTCCATGAACAAGTGAAGCATCAGGGCCGGCTTTTCACCGAAGGCGCTCTACGCACTGCAGGATTCTGGCTAATTAATGAAAAGAGATCTATTAGTAGTGTCATACATAAGTGTGTTGTATGTAGGAAGTTGCGTGGGAATACAGAGTGTCAAAAAATGGCAGATCTTCCAGAGGAGCGTCTCAGTCAATCGCCACCTTTCACTTATGTTGGCTTGGATGTGTTTGGTCCTTTCTCAGTCTCAGCTCGTCGTACAAGAGGAGGTCATGCAGAAAGTAAGCGTTGGGCCATTCTGTTCACTTGTATGTCCACGCGAGCTGTTCACATAGAGGTAATAGAATCTCTTGACACCTCCAGCTGTATAAATGTGCTACGGAGATTCTTTGCCATTAGAGGGCCAGTGAAACAGTTCTGGTCAGATTGTGGAATTAAGACTTAAATGAGACATCCTTAGAATGTCTGGCGGGGAGTGTTCTGCTCCAAGTTTACTTGTCACTTGTATTTTGTATATTGTTTTAGTTTTTGGCGCCACCTAGTGGCAGTTCTCTAGAAAATAAATGATCACATTTCACCAGTCAGCATCTCCTCAATCTTTGGATGCCATCCTTTGTTTTGCGTTTGTAAAAGCATCATCTGTAAGTTAATTCTTCTTTATATAATGCTTGATGATACATATTTGCAATACGTTTATTCAAAGCTTTGATTTAATGTGATTTTTGTGATAGCCTTTAGCTATTAGCCTAGCCTTTGTCTGATATAGCACTCAATGTGTTAATTTCAATCTACTTTGATAAGATAACTACTCTATATGCATGAATATCTGTATTTGTTGCTATTTTCTTGGTCATCTGATAATCCCATTTATGTAAATTGATTACATTCAATTAATTTGGGGTATTTTCAGACAAGAGTTTAAAAACTACGTTAATGTTCTTTAGTCATCGGATAATTGTTCTGATTATTGTTTATTTGCTGTTTATTTACAGTTTTACTCCTTATTCATAATGTACTTGGCATCTTATTAAACGGCAAAGACTAAGATGAATCCTGACTCATCTGTACTTTATAGATGGAGTTTGGCTGGCTGTTAAATTGCATCTGTACATGCAATGAGAACAGTAGAGTGTGTGTGTGTGTGTGTGTGTGTGTGTGTGTGTGTGTGTGACTTCAGATGCAAAATGCATTTTTATCAGGCTCCTATGTTTAGGTTCAGTAATTTCACTTTAATTGCAATGAAATGGTTATCAGTTATTGAAATGCCTTATTTTCAAAAAGGTTACTTTAGTCAATTCATTGTTATTTGTAGCAACTCATAATGTAACAACAAAGCATAATGTAATAACTGATGTAATAAAAATGTTTATAATGTAATAATTTTGTCAAAATGTAATGTAAAATATTGATCACATAATGTAATATTTTTCCAATAGAAATTCTTCTACATAATGTAATAGGATATTGTATGAAAAATTGATTACATTATGAACATACTATAGCAACTTATAATGTAATCACAGCTCATTAGGTAATACCAGCACATAATGTATAAGTGGAACAAGTGGCATTGCAATTATAATTAGGGCATTGTGATTTCATATTAAAGGTGCAAAAGTTCTGATTTTATCTTTATTACTTTAATTTTTACATCACAAAATGTTTTTTTTTACAGCATTTGTACACAGTGTCATTTAACAGTATGTATACCTTATGTATATTGCTATATTAAAATTAAACCCAGAAATCTTGGACATTATAAAATCACTTTTACACACACAGAATGTCAGAAAGTGTGCAGGAACACACAAAGAAGAAGATGAAGATTCAAAATACAGAGTTTAATAATAATCCATAGAATACAAATGGGTAGCATAACCACACTGAACGCAAACGAGACTGGACAAACACTGAGTGAAGGTGAGGAACTTTAATACATATGGTGATGAACTAAATGATGAGCAGCTGTGGTGGCAGATTAGTGTCCATGGTGACTGATGAGTGGCGGGAAAATAGAACAAAGGAGTATTTTTTTTCCTACTATGGAAGTCAATGAGGACCAGCAACTGTTTGGTTACTGTTTGGTTTGTTTGGAAAATTCTTTACATTAAAATATAAATATAATTTGGAAAACTACTTTGTTGAAGTATTATAAAAGACATGACATACACATTAGGGTGACCATATTTTGATTACCGAAAACCAGGACACTCGGCCCGGCAATGAGATACTCAAATGATACTCGAAGTTTACTCAAAGATGCCTTATTAATTTCAATACATTTAAAGTATGCCCCCTCTGTATGGATAGAAAATTGTTATATTACAAAATACTATCTATAACCAAAATGTCTATGTCCTGGGAAAACAGGACCTTTGGTCACCCTAATACACATACCTCACAAACTGATGAACTTGGAGGGCTGCTCTTTTAAGGGTTAGTTCACCAAAAAAAAAAATCATGTACTCTCCCTCATGTCTTTCCAAAACCATAAGACTTTTGTTAATCTTTGGAACACAAATGAAGATATGATAGATAGTGACTGTGGTTACATCCACTGAGTGGCAGAAAGTATCAGGATGGTAAAAGAGGAGGAATCAGTTGAGGGAATAACAGTTTTTATTGAAAGACAAGAGCACACAAAATCAGGAACACCAGGAGGAATAGTGAGTCCACAGTCAGAAGTTGGAAACTGCTGAGAGAGAATTGCCCCAACCCCGACCTCAGAAGCATCAACCTCCACGATGAACTGCAGATCAGGGTCTGAAACAGACAAGACAGGTGCAGATATGAAACATGACTTAAGTTTCGTAAAAGCCCCAGGTGCCTGCTCCGACCACCTGAAAGGGACTCGATGGAGGTTAGAGCAGTTAACCCTCATCACTCTGGCCGCTCATTCACATAAAACAATATATTGATTTAAAATTTGTAAGACATGTTTTGTGTCAGGAAGGCTTATCATCATGAATCATCAGCGTGAATCATCATGAATATTGATGTTTTTCACACCTGAGAAAGACAAAGACACTCCCCTGATGGCCCTATCATCTGAATGACTGTGAGGGAACTAAAACAAAGAATTTGAAGAGATTAAAAGAATGGCTTTTTGAATTGTTCTCATTTATTTACAACACAACATAATCCAAACATACACAACGAAGGACAAAAAGTGGGACAAAAATAAGAGACAATTGTGGTTCTTTATAAGGGACACTCAAAGTGTATGTTATTTCAGTGTCTGCAGTTAAGTGTGTGTATAAAAGGCTCTCAGATATAAACACATTTGTTTTGCTCAACCTATTAACGCACAATTTAATCCTAAAAAGAATTTTAACATCATAGAAATGAATGTCAATTGTTACGCACAAACCATCTAAAGCTTTTGTAGCATTATACACTACAGTTCAAAAGTTTGGGGTCAGTAAGAATTTGTTTTAAATTAATAGTTTTATTAATAATTAATAATTTTTAAGAAATAAATAGTTTTATTCAGCAAGAATGCATTACATGTGTCAAAAGTTACAAAAGCTTTCTATTTCAGATTAATGCTGCTTTTTTTACTTTCTATTCATCAAAGTATCCTGAAAAAAATGTACACAACTGTTTTCAACATGGATCTCCCATTACAGTATCACTGTGAATGTCATAATGATTTGTTTGCAATATAATCTACAAATGCATACACAAACAGATGTTCCTGCCATGTCTGCCGTTTTGTTTCATCTCGCTGCGCATAGACGCACCTGGGAAAAATAAGCGCGCCGCACCGCATTGTGCGTCACGACGGCGTTGCTCTCTATTTGAGCGTGCTTGTCGCATGTCTGCATCTAAAATAACTAACTTGAGCGCGCAAAAGATGCAACATATGTGTACAACCACTTAGACAGTGGTTAGATCAGCGTAGCAGTTAATAAACGGGACAAGGGAGGTCACGTACGGGATATTTAGGCCCAATAAACGGGACGTCCCGGCTAATACGGGACAGTTGGCAACCCTACTTTTATATCATGCTGTGTTTAATATTATAGAGCATAAAATATCTCCATGTCGTACGTGTATCTTTATTTAGCATTGAAAGGTTGCCTACCTATTTCATATTTCATCATGTTTCCGTTGATTTCACACATTTTAATCTGGCAATAGTTCAACTAGTAGCCTACAAAGTAAAGTTCATGCATCAATAACACTAATATAAGTGAGAAGAAATGTTTTACCTTAAAAATTCTCATGTTAAAATCATGTTCTGTTTCTTCTGAGGTAAATCCAAGGTAAACTCACAGCGTGTCTTCCGAACTCGATGAAAATCAGAAGAATGAAGAAGCTGATTCTTTGTTTTGAGGTGATGGGGGGCGTTTACAGGTTCGCGTTCCTTCCTCGTGGACGATTTGCATGTGAATCGCTTTGCGCGCGCGTGGGTGTGGTCACATTAAAGTTAATGAGGCGCCGCTGGAGGAACTGTACCTCTCGCTGTTTTCATACAGATTACATAAACAGAGAATATTTGTTTTTTATATAAATTACTTAATTTAAAAGTAGATTCCAAGCTTTATAAAGAGATATCTGTCGTGTCTGTGTGGCAAATATTCTCTGAGTTCTGAGTTCATTTTCAGACGCATTTCAGAGTGGACTTCACTAGGAGACAGACGGGAGAATGCGCATCCTGTTCATCTTTATTTAGAGAAAAGCACAACATTTAGTTTTTATTTTGAGTGTACATAAATAAAAGTAGCCGAGAGAGAGTAAAGGTGACCACGAGGCGCAGAAATGCCTGGGATGAGGTCGATGGAACAGTCATAGGGTCTGTGGGGAGGGAGTGATGCCGCTTGGGACTTGCTGAAAACCCTCCGAAGGTCGAGGTGGGACCCCGGTCAGATCCATAGTCTCCTCCACTTAAAACACAGAACAAGAGCCAGCAGATGAAGTAACACCCAGACAAAACTTGTGACAATAAGAGCTCCACGGCCCAACCCAATAGGTGTGCTGGAAGACTCAAGGAGGTAAAATGCAATCTCTTCACTGTGGTTGCCCGAGATAACTAAATCTTTACAGGGGAAGTAACATGGGTAACTTGGGTGAGGATGGTGCCGTTGAGAGCCCTGGCAATGAGTTTCTTCTTGAGAGGGGTGGTGGGGAGCCACAAGGGACGCATCAATGAAATTTCCTTCGGCCCCGGAATCCACCAGGGCCAAACAAGGCCTTGAGAAAGGCCCCCACCTGACAATGTGGGTTGCAGAGCACAGGGGAATCAGAAAAAGGGGTGACGCTCACCAGTACTCCTCCGTCTACTGGCGAGCTGTGGCTTTTAAAGGCCAGGTCGCTGCAAAATGCCCAGATTTGCCACAATAGAAGCAGAGTCATTGATTAAGGTGTCTCTGGTTCTCCACCGCCAGTCGAGTCCGCCCCACCTGCATGGGCTCCACCTCAGGGAGCGGCTCTGGACACACAGCCGCTGCTTCAGAAACAGGACGAGGTGGATTCAGCCAAGAAGTGTGGGCCATAATGCGTTGACAGCGTAGGCTGATGCGCGTCTCGACACAAAGAGCCAGCTCCACCAGGTCATCAAATGAAGCCAGCAGGTCATGGATGGCAATCTCATCTTGAACTTAGGGTTGAGCTCCTCCCTGAAAACATCCTATAAAGCTGCTTCATTCCAACCGCAGAGAATTGCCAGTCTACGGAACTGAATGGAAAAGTCAGTGACTGATGACTCCCCCTGCCTTAGTTTCACAAGCTGGCTGGCTGCCTCCTTCCCAACGACTGAGCAGTCAAACACCTTGATCATCTGGTGAAACAGCTCAAATGTGGCACAGTATGGTGCTTTTTTCTCCCAAACGGTAGTCCCGGAGGTAGGGACCTGGCAGTGGAAGCTGAAATCCTTTGTGGCAGGCAGGCAGGAAAGATACAGGAGAGGGGAAAAACTAAAAACTAAACTAGCCAGATGGGAGCTAAAAAAATGAGGCTAGAAAAAGAGGGAAAAAATGAACAAAAAGAAATAACCAAAACTACAAAACTTCAGAAAAATGGCCAATAAAACAAGACAAGACTAAGACAATAAATATAACAATATCAAGAGCAAGGGCAAGGGCTCAGTAAACACAGACAACAGCCAGGTAACTCAGCAAAGCAGAGATTCAATCTGGCACTGGACAAAAAACAAGAGGGGAATATAAAGGGTGACAAATGAACTAAAAGAGGTGTGAGCCATAATGAGATAAGGTAACAAGAGGGGCGGATTAACAATAGACAACAGCACATGGCATGGCAGCACAATCCCCATGTGTCAGCCATGTGGTCCAGACAAACAAAGGACACAACCCAAACAAACCCCAAGCTGATCAATGCCGTGAAAGACATCTAAAACAGGAAAGAGGTTTGAGATTGACTGTACAAATAGATTTGACAAGAAATCTGAGGTATATTTTTACAGACTGGCGAAAGCTACAGAAAAGAGAAGCAAATGGATCGCTGCAATTCACAGAAACAACTGGACTCCAGGCAGCCAAACGTGGATTTGCAGTTATCATTTTGTGTCAAAATGTTAAATTTTGGGGTAAAATCATACCCTATATATTTTTGTCACGGGTGCGTGCAGGCAGGAAGATGGCTAATACAGTTCCAAACGTAGTTTAATCACAGATAATCCAAAGACAGGCAGACAGGCAATAGCACACTTTAACATAATGGTGACCGGACAAGGAGTGTAGGAGAAGGAACAACTTAAGTAGTGAACACAAACAAGGATGA
The DNA here is from genome assembly GCA_039654105.1 of Coreius guichenoti. NCBI lineage: Eukaryota > Metazoa > Chordata > Actinopteri > Cypriniformes > Gobionidae > Coreius > Coreius guichenoti. Next base: position 1,565,409 of record CM077174.1, on the reverse strand, counting down.
TTAATAACACACAGCTGACACATATGAACTAATGATGATCGTAACTAAGGAAACAGATAAGTGGCGGGAATCTGAACAAAGAAACACGTGACAAATGAAAACAAAGTCCATGAACTAAACTAAACATAATTGTATTGTTGTTGTATTGTCAACTCGTCAATTAATATTTACCATCTTATATTCTGCATTATTGAATGTTTTAAAATTAACACTGACATAAACTATACAAGTTTTAGGGCTGGATGATATAACGATATACACCGATCAGGCATAACATTATGACCACTGACAGGTGAACACTGATTATCTCTTCATCACGGCACCTGTCAGTGGGTGGGATATATTAGGCAGCAAGTGAACATTTTGTCCTCAAAGTTGATGTGTTAGAAGTAGGAAAAATGGGCAAGTGTAAGAATTGGAGAAGTCTGACAAGGGCCAAATTGTGATGGCTAGACGACTGGGTCAGAGCATCTCCAAAACTGCAGCTCTTGTGGGGTGTTCCCGGTCTGCAGTGGTCAGTATCTATCAAAAGTGCTCCAGGGAAGGAATAGTGGTGAACCGGCGACAGGGTCATAGGCGGCCAAGGCTCATTGATGCACGTGGGGAGCGAAGGCTGTCCCATGTGGTCCGATCAAACAGACGAGCTACTGGCACGTACGCATCAGAACTGGACCACAGAGCAATGGAAAAAGGTGGCCTGGTCTGATGAATCACTTTTTCTTTTACATCACGTGGATGGCCGGGTGCGTGTGCATGGCTTACCTGGGGAACACATGGCACCAGGATGCACTATGGGAAGAAGGCAAGCCACCAGAGGCAGTGTAATGCTTTGGGCAATGTTCTGCTGGGAAACCTTGGGTCCTGCCATCCATGTGGATGTTACTTTGACACATACCACCTACCTAAGCATTGTTGCAGACCATGTACACCCTTTCATGGAAACGGTATTCCCTGGTGGCTATGGCCTCTTTCAGCAGGATAATGCACCCTGCCACAAAGCAAAAATGATTCAGGAATGGTTTGAGGAGCACAACAACGAGTTTGAGGCATCCAATTGAGCATCTGTGGGATGTGCTTAACAAACAAGTCCGATCTCATCTTGCAACTTACAGGACTTAAAGGATCTGCTGCTAACATCTTGGTGCCAGATACCACAGCACACCTTCAGGGGTCTAGTGGAGTCCATGCCTCGACGGGTCAGGGCTGTTTTGGCAGCAAAAGGGGGACCAACACAATATTAGGAAGGTGGTCATAATGTTATGCCTGATTGGTGTATATAATATTGATATAAGTGATTTAGACCTACCTATATTGTATTTATATAAAGCGTTCACAGGCAAATTTGCTTTATGTATTTCCCCAGCGTTGAAATCAGGCTTATGTAAACATCAGGAAACATGATTCCTGGCTGCATGTCAATATCCATGGATCCATGGATCTTTGGTAAGTTGTAAGGAACACTATATCAAGTCCAACCTTTAGTTTAAACTGATAACCGTTTGTTTTACTCGCGTTTTCCCCTATTAACCCTCTATTCCCCTAGTAGCTCTTCTGCCATTCAGTCCGGCTGAGGGGTGTGATCCGGCGGGAAAGTGACGTCAATGCATACCCTCTATATTCTATTACAAGTCTGGGAGTCCAACATTTTCTTCAAGTCTTCTGAACAGACATGATCGTTACAACAGAACTGAATCAACACTGAACTGACAAACGCATTATTTTCCTGTTATCCCTGTAACGCTGCTTTAAAACAATCTGTTTTGTATAAAGTGCTATAGAAATAAAGGTGACTTTTATTTAGAGTGTAAATCGATCAACAAAAAAAATGAGAAAATATTAAAAATATCTTCATTTGTGTTCTGAAGATGGACAGAAGTCTTATCGTTTTGGAACGACATGAGAGCGAGTAAATGATAATAATTTTTATTTTTGTGTGAACTATCCCTTTAAGAAAAGAAGAAAGACCACAAAGAATGACACCTCTCCAAAGTTGGTTTGAGTTCTGCAATGAATAACATGGACATCAATGATTTAAATAAAATTTGAACAAGAATGCATACTGTTGCTGCTTAAAAATTTAAAGTAAACAGGCAGCAGACAACAGAAACATATATTTTCTAAAAATAAACTCAAAAGAATGAAGCTCTCCTAGGTCTTTGGCTTGGTGCCATAGGCGCCGATCCCGTGGGTGCTCGGGGGCTCAAGCACCCACGGAAATGGTCGAGCACCCACGGGAAAAAACACGAGATATTCTCCATTAATGTTAACCAATCAAAACATCTATTGAAATTTGGTGCACAACATAGGATAGGCTACAAACTTTTAGTCCAAAGGTGCGCACATTTGGAGAAATATGTATTCACACGTTTACCTCATATTTCTTTAGATAGAATAGAACCATAATTTCTTGATGATCGCAGAAAGACGGTTCTCTGCCGATCCGTCAGTCAGTATTGCGTAATAATTCCCACCTTACGGTGACGGTAAACTTCTGTGTTCTGTCTCATAATACATTTATGGATTGGTTTATTATAATATCTCCATTAGGTCACAATAGAGACCCAATAGGCTCCCACATGCCATTTGGATATGCCAAGTGTCTCCAGACCACCAGCTCCATCTCGCACTGAGGATGTCCTGTCTCCGCCTCCAGCCTCTGTGCCTCCTGCTCCACCTCAGCCCGTCGACACTTCGGCGCCACCTTGGCTCCTCCCTCCCTCGGCTCCACCGGAAACCATCGGCCATACGGCTTCTCCGGGCTCCTGTGTCCTAAGGTGCGTTCCATTTGACAGGGTCCCTGCGCAGTGTTCACTGCGCCCTACTCCCTGAGCACGGTATATCAGGTGAAGTGGACTTCGCTGACAATAATCGCTCATTTGGAATGCCCTGCAACATCATCAAAGAAAGGCAACGACGGGGTCGTGCAGATTATGATAAAACACAAACAAATATCGTAATTTACTTTACTTTCAGATTTAAAATCATATAATAGTCCAATATATATATATATATACACACACAAAACACACAGTATGTATAAATCTAATAAATATAATCAAAACATTGTATAGTCTATTAATTTTACTTTTAGTAGTTTATTTAGCTATTATTAGTTTATTGCATGTCTAGACTACTGTATATTTAATTGACTATTAAGAGATTTGAAGTTGTAGCCCACTGTAACTGTCATTTAATATGAAAATACATTTTGATTTGGTTAACTGTATATGTGTTCTTAATAATGGTCTTCATAATTGTAGCGGTCTCATAGCACGCGCAGCTGCATAGTAAACATTCCTGAGGTAAATTAAGTAAAATAAAGTGTGACTGGTGACACGACGCGCAATAACAGTTGGGTGATTTTCGCTTTTCACTCATGAAGTGCTGTATCGATGTTCCCTTATTCCCTACGCCGTTCGCAGTGCCCTTTGAACTGAACATGTTCGCTCCCTTCGGATTGGAATCTCACTTAAGATGGCGGAATACCCTGTGAAGTCCACTTCGCAGTCCACTTTCGGTCGAATGGACTGCACCTGTTTTCCCATGTTGTCTGATTAGTCATTTAGTTCACCTGTCGTCTCATTAGTTAGCTCGTTAGTCCCTGTGTATTTATATTCTCAGTTCTGGCTTAGTCTTTGTCTGTTTTCGTCTAAGTTATAACATGTGTTAAGATTTACCTGTGTTTTTGTTAATAAAGATCCTGTTTCCTGTTCATCCTCGTCTTCGTGAGATTCTATCCTACACGTTACGTTACATTGAGTATAATTAATGCACAGAATTAATTTATGTAGCTGACAGTAACCATAAATCATTCTTACCTGAACATTGATACTGTGGAAGGATTTCCTGTTAACAATCTCGCTCATGTGCCCCTGAGGGGCGTTTGATATGGATATGGGTGCAATCCACTGCATCAATGCTGTAACACAAAATAATGAGTGACTGTGCTAATGTAACACTTTTTTTGGTGTAATCTGTGATTCGTGTTACCTGCAATCTTGTAGAACTCCTTGATGTGGAGGAATCTTCTGTGGCCAGGGAAGATGATGAATATGTGCGCAAGTGATTTCAGTGCTAGACTAACATTTCTTATTGTGCGGCAAATAGTGCCTTTATTGAGGTTTTCAGCATCTCCAACAGAATAAAGGAACATACCACTTGCTAAGAATTGCAGCGCTACGCAGACCATCTGTGGGACAGTGAGAGCGTGGCTCCGCGCTGTCCTGTGTTGTATCTTTGGACCCAGCAGCCTACACAAATATCGGATGCCATGTCAGATATTCGTCTGCAAAGGCCAACGGGTCTGACCTGTCCTGGAAGACTCTTTATGCTGTTCTCAGCTCCAGTTTCGCAATTAGCGACCCCTAGTGGTGACATGCCTGTATTTAAGAAGAGCATGTGCTGTTCAGCCGTTTTGTTTTGGCTGAACCAAATCCCCATCTCCATCCACACACTTATTCTTGGAAAAGGCATAGTCTGTAAGTAATGTTTGCCATAGATCATGGTGTTGTATTCGGAGATGTTAGATGAGTGTACATGTACATATAAGACTATCAAGTACTCTTCAGCTTGCTGGATTCATGTTGTAATCTGGGTATTCATTGTTAAGAAACTTTCAATAATGATGTAGTTTAAAGCTTGTGTATACTAAGGGTATACTTGTGTAATACTATTTGTATACTAAGGGAAATGTAAGCTGCTGTGGTAACTATATGCATATGGCAATGTTGTCTATGCTATTGTCATGTATGTTATGCTATCTATATTTGAAAATGGATGAAGATGTATCAGAAAGATGCATCAAAGTATTTTGTAATTTAATGTATATTTTTTATTGTTGTTTTTTTCAGTTTTACACACCGCTTCCAATAAATGCATTTGGATTCAGTTCTGTCTGAAGTCTTTTTTGGAGGAGTATTAAGCCTTCTGCATAGCTATGTATGTGTACACATAGTGAGGGCAGTAAAGTAAAAAAGACTCTTTACTTCAAGATTCTAAGTGAACTGGTCTTCTCTCTTCGAAAATGTTGAATGCCAATTCCGTAAGCATTGATCCAGAGGGCCTAGAGGTTGGGTCAGAATGTGCTGCATCATCTTCGTTATCCTCTTCACGAAGATCAAGGAAGTCTTCAAGCAGCATAGCTGCAGCACAAGCCCATGCTAAAGCAGAAGACGCACGTAAAGAGCAGCCTTCGCAAAACGGGAGATCTGAAAAGGGAGAAAGTCATGCTTCATCAATCCATCAGTCTATCGAATGTACAGGAGAATATGTTCGACAACACTTCTCTTCTTCTGTAGATGATAAGCATCCTCAACCTGCAGGTGTGTGTAGCCCCAACCATTACTCACACCGCCATAAAGACAGTCAGCCTCCAGTCACAGCAAAAGCCAATTCTACAGATGTTTCAGAACTGGCTGTTTATTTATCTCGTAGAGATTTCATTACTGCAGGGCTTAAAGTGTTTGATGATCAACCTGCCAGTTATCTGTCATGGAAATCCAGCTTTAACAATGTAGTAGAGGGGTTGAATCTCAAACCTAGTGAAGAGTTAGATCTCATCATCACGGCTTGGTGGGGAGTCACTGCAACATGCGTATCAGAGCAGTTTATGTTAATAATCCAGCTGAGGGCTTGGATATGGTCTGGCAGAGACTTGACAGAAGTTATGGTTCTCCTGAAGCTATCAAAGCTTTCCTGTTCTTCAGACGTCACGATTTCCCCAAACTTTCAATCAAAGATAGCAAGAAGCTACAAGAGCTCAGTGACTTACTTCTTGAAATACTAGCCTCCTGCTCGTGCCCAATGTTTCCATGTATGGACTTTTGATCCAACCCAACCTAGACATCCTGGGGCCACTGCCCAGGGCTGCGTTTCCCAAAAGCATCGTAAGCCTAAGTTGATCGTAAAAACGTTCGTACGAGTGATCTTAATATTAAGGTCTGTTTCCCAAAAGCATCGTAACTTAAGTAGCACTTGAAAATGATCGTAGATCTACGAGTACTCTGGAGTAATCGTAAAGCTCTAAGTGTATCGTAAGAAGACAGAGTTATGAGGTCACCTACAGGACAACCGGCAGATTACACCTTTAACTTTAATCAAGTGCATTGTGATAATATAAGGTTTTGATTGTACTTTATTGTACACTTTTTTTTTTTTTTTAATGAGGGCAGGTAAACAAAAAATTATAAATACACATCTAAATTAAATGACAGCAAAAAAAATGAATAATATAAGTAATGTAGGAAATATACTTCAAAGACTGGGAAAAATAGAGATAAACTCAAACAAATCTGTCAATGACTTGCTGATGTACACGAAAACCAGCCATGTATTGGGCATTTCTTGGTTGGCCAGCATGTGGTCCCATGCCATCTTAACATCAACATAGCTGTTACTATTATTACTGCACAGCACTTTTGTGGAGCAAACAGAAGACCACCGCTGGACTGGTGAATAGCCCGAAAGCGCAGCTTCCACCTCCCTATTGTGCGTTCCACAATACTACGTGCAACACGGTGTGCTTCGTTGAAATCTGTGTCCCTGTCATTCATAGGATTAGCCACAGGGGTGAAGAGATATGGCCTCAGTGGGTAACCACTGTACCCAAGCAGCCTCCACTGTCCCTGTGAGTTTTGTGCCTCCTGACCCACAGATGAATTGGTGAACATGAAGGAGTCGTGTGTGCTTCCGGGCCACCTTGCCACAATGTCTGTGATCAAACCCTTATGGTCACAGATCACCTGGCAGTTGACAGCTGCATAACCTTTGCGGCATATATATACATGGCCATCCACAGATGGTGTAAGGATCGGGATCAAGGTACCATCGATCACTCCGATGACCTGTGGGATGTGATGATGTGTTACAAAATACTGTTGTATTTCTGTGATGTCCTGTCTTAATGCTGGAAATTTAATGTGTTCCAAAGCAAGTGGAAGTAATGCATTGGTGACTGCTTGAACAGCTCTTGACACTGATGCTTTACTTAATCCAAGCCCATCACCAAGTACCTGGAGAAAACTGCCTGTTGCATAAAATCTCAATGCTGCTAAGAGTTGGACTTCAGGGGACAAGGCAAAATTTCTCTTGGTGGCACGCATCAGCTGAGGTCCGATGCTATTCAGCAGTTGGGCTATTTGTCCCCTTGGCAGACAGTATCTCCCAATTATAGCCATGTCATCAAGGATATCCAAGCTGTAGTGCAGCCATGATTTCCTTTGCAAGTCTACTGAGGTGTAAACTCTATATACTATACTTATTTGAAGGAACCATGTGAAGGTTATCAGGCTGTGATAATGTTCACATATCCCACTGCTTGTCACCAATTTCAGTAATCACATTAGGCCCTGCCCTGAAGAAAGTAAAGGTGTGGCACTGTGCTTCTTAATATGTATACATAGAACAGTGCTGGTGAAACATGTCTGCAATAAACTTTTTTTTTGGTCTGTACCTGTAGAAATGTATTGGCTAGATGAAGTACATATATTTGTGCTGCTTTCACCCTTAATATATAGACTTTATATATTAGTAATATTGAAACTTACATGCTTATGAAATAATATTAACCATTCACTTCAGAAACACTTGGAAGAACTCATAAGATTCCCTATGGTATTTCATTGGGCCTTATGCCTTGTGTGGTTCAACAAACACATGGACATCAAAAACAATGCAATAACATAGTGTTATTCATTTGGGTAATTAAGTTCCTTGGGACCTGCAAAAGACATTGTACAGTGGGGTGAGTCATAACTTCATATAGAAAACATTTCACATTACACAAGAAATGACAGAAACTTAATGAATCCCCATGTAACAATAATCATATTACCTGACTCTTCTGGCAAGATAATTGGCACAGAAATGGAGGGCCTTGCAAACTTCATCTCCTCTAGTGCAAGTCTCCTCTCTTCTAAGGCCAGCTTGGCCTTCTTGAGCTCAATGAGCTGCTGTTGAAAATTGGTATCCCTCTCGTTGGCTTCTTTAAGGGATTGCCTAATGTCTTTCAAGACATCTAGTTTCTCCCTCTCCAGCTGAACTAAGTCCTGACTACAAATACACAAATGATCAAACTGCTGAGGTGTTGTGGCTGCAGTTTGGACAACTGAAGATGGAGGCTGAGGTCTGGGAGGGTTGTTTGGAGGAGTAGGAGATGGTAGGTGCTGGGAGACGGCAGGTGAAAATAGCTCCTCTGAACATGAAGCACCTGGCTCAGGCTCAGGTTGAGTTAACCCTACTGCTCCATGGATGTCAATACGACCACTAATGCCATCTGAAGCACTTGTGCCAAGTATTGACAAGGCCTTCTCTTCCTCTGCTGTGAGAAGGGGGGACTCATTGGTCCCACCACCTGTTTTTTTAATTGCAGTCCTCTGCAGTGCCCTCTTCCTTTTTGCCAGACTTGCAAAATCCTGCCACTTCTTGCAGACCTCCTTACCCGATCTTTTAACCCCCCTGGTTGCTGTTAATTTGGTAGCAATGTCCTCCCAGATGTTTTGTTTCTCCTTATTTGTATGATGTCCTTTAAATCTGATGAAAATAACATCTTTATTCCGCTCCACCTCCTCTAGAAGGACATTACTATTTACAATGCCTCAGCCTGTAGGTAGTTGCTTTATATAGACGTGTCTTGATTGCTAATCCACACCAGATGACGATTATTAGGTGAAATGTTCAGAGGACACGATTCCATATAAGGTTATATTTCAGCACTTCGCAAATGGACAGTGACTCTTAAGTAGCACTTAGAGCGCGTTCTCGCGCGTTCATGTTAAGTACATTTTTGGGAAACGCACGTGGAACTGCGGCGAGCATTCATAACTTCGCTCGTAGAATGCGCTCTTAAGAGCTAAGATACATCGTTATTGGGAAACCCGCCCCAGATCCAGCAAGGGCCATCGGTACATTTTGGTAATCCTGGATTATGCAACCTGGTATGCGGAGGCCATACCCCTATGGGCAGCAACTGCTAAAGCGGTGGTCAGAGAGACGTTCCAACTTTTTACCTGAGCGGGCATTGTAGAGGAGATTCTAACAGACCAGGGTACCGGTTTAATGTCCAAAGTCCTGAAAGAGATGTGTAAACTGTTAAAGGTGAGCCAGATTCATACCTCTGTTTATTATCCTCAAACAGACGGGTTGGTTGAGAGGTTTAATCAAGTCAAGTCACCTTCATTTATATAGCGCTTTTTACAACACAGATTGCTTCAAAGCAGCTTTACAGTGATAATAGGAAATTAATTTAGCTTTTGAAGAAAAGTCAAATCAGACCTTTGCTTTAATCAGACCTTAAAGCAAATGTTGAGGAAATTGATTGAGGTGGATGGGAAAAACTGGGATCAGTTGCTGCCCTATGTTCTGTTCTTCATTAGGGAAGTACCACAGAGCTCCAAGGGATTTTCACTGCTCGAACATCTTTACGGACAAAGGCCCAGAGGGTTGATTGATATTGCCAAAGAGGTCTGGGAGAACCAACCATCGCCACATTGCTCTGTAGTAGAACATGTGGAGCAGATGCACCAGCGGATGACTCAGGTGTGACCAATTGTGACCCTGGACCACAAAACCAGTCATAAGGGTCAATTTTTGAATAAATTAGCTTTCTATTGATGTATGGTTTGTTAGGATAGGACAGTATATTTGGCCGAGATGTTTTTCACTTTCTGACTGTAACAAAGTAAATATACAAATTGATGTTGTTGCTGACATTTTAACATTCAACTTGGTGTTTTCCTAAACAAACATGGCACTGCTGCCCATTTCACATAAATGTAACCTGTAACACATTCAGTGGATTTCAGTACCACACAATATAGTAGCAGAACAACTGAAATTATGTTATCATATGTTAATACGGTACTGAAGACTAAGCCTTTTTCGGAAAAGTGTGAGGCAGGTTCTTTTTTTCTCTGCATTATCAGCTATGAGCCTGTTTCTGTTTTCATCTACAATGTGTGACACTGAGCTAGGGATATGCGAGACTAGCCGACTAGTCTATTAAACGTTAGCGCTGCTGCTAGATGACTTGGAAAATACTAGTCGTTTACATATTTTTTTACAAAGGCTATGTTTAAATTACCGTCGTGTTATTGTTATATCTTGAAATTAATATATTATTCTGAAAAGTGTATATCTGCAGCAAAACAAAATCATTTAATTTTACCTCAGGTTTTGCATGCGTTGGTTTTCTCTGGCGCTCGCGGCGACTTCAGATAAATCTCCACTCGGGTGAGCGGGGATTTTGAAAGCTTACTGTGATACTGTTCAGCGTATAAGGAAGGATGAAGATAGGGTCGGCTTGGCTGGGACTCGTGCATTTATTTCAAAACTCAAAACAAAACAACAAATAAAACAGGCGCACTCTGCGCTTTCTGCATCAGACAATAACTTTGTTTCTCAGTTCACTTTCCCCAGATCCAGCTCTTCCTCAGCCACGCACGAGCTCCCAGGCCAGTCTCTCTCCCAGTCTTGCATTTCCAGGTGGCTTATATCCTGTCTCTCCACACCAATTACTGAAACAAGACACAGGTGTTAGTCATTTGTACTTGATCCATTTACGTGCCGCTCGTCTCATGCCTCTCTCTCCAGTTGCAGACTCTGCTGAACCACGCCCCCCTCGCCACATACAGTGGGGAGAACAAGTATTTGATACACTGCCGATTTTGCAGGTTTTCCTACTTACAAAGCATGTAGAGGTCTGTAATTTTTATCATAGGTACACTTCAACTGTGAGAAGTGTATGGCAAACAACAAGGGTTCCAGCCATTTATCCCAATTTTGGGCGTCTTCGTGAACAAACTTTCGAATCATTGTTTTTAATGTGCGATTAAATCGTTCCACCAAACCGTCTGTTTGTGGGTGATAGACGGTGGTGCGAATCGGTTTAATGCCCAATCATTCGTAAAGTTCCCGTAATGTACGTGACATAAACGCCGTACCCTGATCAGTGAGAATCTCTTTCGGGATTCCCACTCGGGAGATTAGACTAAACAGTGCATCCGCCATGCTTTTTGGGGAAATATTGCGGAGGGCAACTGCTTTAGGGTGTCACGTTGCATAATCCACCAAGACTAATGCAAAGCGATGCCCCCATGCAGATTGTTTTAATGGCCCGATGAGTTCCATACCAATTCTCTCGAAGGGGACCTGCATGAGAGGAAGGGGGCGCAAAGGCGCTTTTGGAGCAGCCGGTGGGTTCACCAACTGATATTCACGACAAGACGCACACCACCTACGCACCCAATGCTTTTGTCCCCAGAATTGAATATCAGCCGACATTAAGGGATAATCCACCACATCCCCATGCACACACCGCACCTTAACCATGCGGCTCTTATCCAATGCCTCCAGTTGAATCAGGCTTTGATGGATGAAGGTTTGGTTGCATCCTGAATCCACCAAAACCGGATAGGTACCCCCCTTAATACTCACGGGTATTTGGTACAACCCAGCTTGATCGGGGGCAGCCTGTGGGTCATCCGGGACCCGGATCAGTGTTCCAATCTCCATCATGGGACACCGATCCACGAAGTGTCCTGGGTCCCCGCAACGCCAACAGGCCAGCCCCAACTTCCCCGCCGCTCTAGTGGTAGGAAGCGGATCAAGGAATTGGCGTGGAGAGAGAGAGGCGGTACGGGAGCTGAGGATGGACCCAGGCTGGTTCCTCCAGCCCCTCTCTGCAGGGCTCTGGAGCCAGCGGACAGGTCCTGCGCTGGCCCCATCCTCCATCAGAGCTGGCCCCGTGATTGGAACTGTCCCCGGGTCTTTGGGGCGGGAACCAGCCTATATGGAGAGGGAGAGGGGGAAGAGAGAAGGGAAGGGGAAGAGAGAGAGACAGAGGGTAAAGACTCGCCAACCCCAGGACATGCCATCATCTGGTCCTCTGCCAGTTGGATGGCCTGGTCCAGCGACACCGGCCAGTTCGTGCGGGGCCACTCACATGCCTCGGCAGCTCTCTCAAAGGAACGCCTCCGGGTCGTCCAGTGGGCCCATTTTGTTGAGAGGCACGTGAGGGGACGGGGCCGGGGCAGATGAAGATCCCACGGCCTGAACCTCCCAGTCCATCCAGCTCCGGAACAGCTCGCAGTCCTGCTGCTGGGCTTGGACGAGGGCTTGGAATCGCCGTTCCTGATCGTCCCTCATGTCCAGCAGCGCTTTGTGATGTTCTTGATGTAGAACCCGACATGGACTGCATGATGGCGGCAGCCGTTTCTTCTTCCTATCCCGGGTTTCAGCACCAGTGTGATACTGTTCAGGGTATAAGGAAGGAAGAAGATAGGATCGGCTTGGCTGGGACTTGTGCGCTTATTTCAAAACTCAAAACAAAACAACAAATAAAACAGGCGCACTCTGCACCAGACAATAACTTTCTGTTTTTCAGCTCACTTTCCCCAGATCCAGCTCTTCCTCAGCCATGCAGGAGCTCCCAGGCTAGTCTCGCTCCCAGTCTTGCATTTCCAGGTGGCTTATATCCTGTCTCTCCACACCAATTACTGAAACAAGACACAGGTGTTAGTCATTTGTACTTGATCAACTTACGTGCCGCTCGTCTCCTGCCTCTCTCTCCAGTTGCAGACGCTGCTGAACCATGCCCCCCTAGCCACACTTACACAAAACTTTTCTGTTTTCTTCCATGTCATGTCAAACTAGTATAACAATTAAGCTTGCTTAGGCTACAACCGGTTATGAGGGACAATACGGTATGCAATTTTATATCGAATTAAAGGAGAAACATTATGAATGAAACTTACTTTACACTTGAACAGTTGCTGTATCAACATCCTAAAGATATGAAAATACAGTTAAATAATGTATAGTTGTCAATACACGACAAGTACGTGCTTAAGTGAACGCTCAAGTTTAATACAATGATCATAATGCAAGGCAAGCATTCGCATGTATGTGATCTATTTTTAGCAGCATTCAGTATAGGATTTGACTATTCATAGTTTAAGTGTTCTTTCAAATGGATCGATCGCATATACTGTCTCCGGGGGGGGCGGGGTTAGACTAGTCGTTGCACACATCTCTACTAAACAGCCTTTCACTTTCAACACTATTCACTACCGAGAGGTATCTGCGTGACGAGAGGTTAAGCTTGGTTTATACTCACCGCGTCCGCACTGTAGCGCGAAGGTGCGTGGCAAAAATGAAGTCTTCGCAGTCGTGCGCGTTGAGAGCGCGAGAACCCTTTACACTTGGCGGTGTGCACGGCGAATTATGTAACTTTCCACGCGACTCCGCATCCGAAGATGCGTTGCCATAAAGTGGTATCGGGTGCGGTTGTATTGGGGTAGTTTTACGAGTACGAGTACATCACCTGATGTACTCGTTACATCATAAAAAGAATGGCATCTACGCTAATGTTAGTCTCTCTGTTTATCCCAAGGTTTACTATAGTCTGCCGGATCCAGATCAGATGGTGGACCTTCTCCTAGACACGACCAACGCATCCCTGAAGTGTCAGCAGAGACCGTGTCAACTAGACTCTCCCCTGTGACGGCCTCCTTCCATTCCCCTCTATACAGATAAAAACACATATGCACACATAAGTATTCAAACACGCTTGCCTATAGGCTGAACATGTAATGCTTGCGTACATGCCAAACCTATTTCATGGTTTGCATCCTCCGGCCACCAAATGCTGTTGCCGTGCGGATGGGGTCCGGAACGCATTGGGGGTTTTCTGTTTTAGTTGAGGATGGTGTTGTTTAAATGGCACCAAATTAAATAACTAATCAGCTTTTACAACAGAAATTAATCAAAAACTTTTCTCCAAAAACAAAATTAATTTCCTATCATCACTGTAAAGCTGCTTTGAAGCAATCTGTGTTGCAAAAAGCACTATATAAATGAAGGTGACTTGACTTGACTACATGATCACAGTATCGGACCGACACCCGAGTGCTGGTATTGGTGCATCCCTACTACTACTAATACATTTTTTTATATATTTACGGTAGGAAATTTACAAAATATCTTCATGGAACATGATCTTTACTTTTTTGCATAAAAGAAAAATTTATAATTTTGACCATACAATGTATGGTTGGCTATTGCCACAAATATACCCGTGCGACTTATGACTGGTTTTGTGCTCCTGGGTCACAATTGTTAGAGAGCAGATGAAACAGGCTCATCGAACGAGTGAGTCCAGTGAACTATAAGGTGAGGCAGCCCGGCTGTTGCAGGGTCCACCAGACCTATTATGTGAATTTACTCAATAAGTGGTATGACCCAGAACAATGTCTGCTCTCCACCCTGTCATCCTAAATCCCCTCCCAAGTACCCCTAGAATTGGAAATGGGAGCCCAACTGATGCCAAACCAGAAACTAGACCTCCAGGAGTTGGTAAGCCAACATTCAGATGTATTCTCTCTACTGCCAAGTATAACCACAGTGGTGTACCATGACATAGTCACAGAGCCTGGGAAGAAAGTGAGTCTTAAGCCTTATCGCATCCCAGAAGCCCAAAGATAAGCAATCTGTGAAGAAGAAAGAAAGATGTTAGACTTGAACATCACTGAGGATTCTAACAGTGCATGGTCAAGCCCAATTGTTCTGGTCCCCAAGCCTGATGGCAGTATAAGATTTTGTAATGATTGTGAAAATTAAATGAAATCTCATGCTTTGATGCTTATTCTATGCCCAGAGTTGATGAAATCATTGAGCACCTCAACTCTGGACCTTACTAAAAGGCCCCGATACTTCAAATGAAATCGAAGAACGAACTGATGTGACGTAATTTTGAACAAAATCAGGCAAAAACGAACTTCGTTTGCAGTGTTTGTTTTGGGAGTTCGAAACAGCTTGCTTTCCTGAAAAGTTCGCTATGGCTGTTAAACACCTTTGTGCTACCATTGGTCCGTGGTGATTACGTAATAGGTAGGTGTGCGTGGAGGCTCCACCTTCTTTCATGTGGAAATCTTTTCCGCTTCATTTCTCCTGTTGAGTCTGTCAAGGTCAGACATCCATGAGTGTAAACATAAACACACTAAGTTGTACTTCTGATGAAACGAGACACTGACACTGTTTTTCATGTTTATACAGAAACGCTGCTTGTTTTTAAGCAATCTGTTGTATAAAGTGCTATATAAATAAACGTGATGTGACTTTACTAGAGTGCCGAATCACAGAGCTTGTGCAAACATATTGTTGCTATGATCACATGCTTTTCTTATTGTTTATTTAAAAAAAATGCTTGCTGTTTTCTCAAATTTGTGTTTATTTTGTTATTGAAAGGGAAACAACATTTTTACATATTTACATATTCATATAAATGCTGCTCTCAGTAGAGTGGGCAGCATCGGCTGTTCGCTAACAGTATATCTCTGCTCACGTATTTCGAACTTCGCTTTACCCCTAAGCGAAGAACGAAAAAGAACTTCGCCGTGAGTATATCGGAGCCTTAAAGGGCATATTGCAGGTAAAACTTTTTCCAAATGAATATATAACCTTGTATGAAAATACCATATGAAATGTTAATGCAGGATTTTAAATGTTTTAAAAAGACATGAGGGCACAAATTTAGTAGATAAAGTGACCATTTCGTTGACTGTTTGTAAAAAACACTTTTTTTTTTCAACATCGCGTCATATTACGTCACGAGAGGGAGTTGTTTGCCAGCTCTGCGTTGGCTCAGTGCAGAAAAGGTTGGTGTTCAGTAGGAGTCAGCGTGTTTTCGGTAGTTTTTCTATTTCAATTCATCATCATCATGGTAAATTATTGCGTCCAGCCTGTCAGGACATCGAGTCCACAGGTTTCCTAACAAAAAAATGTTAGGAAACCTGCCTGGGTGGCGTTTTGTGCAGGTGAAGAGATGGGACTTCACTTCTGCATCTGCTTAGAAAAACGCGGTGGTGTGTAGCGTTCACTTTAGACCTGAGGATTATCATCCCGGCGATATGATGGAGTTCAACATTGTAATACTCATGTAAAGGATATTAAAGGTGCCCTGATACACAAAACCGTTTTTACTTGTATTTTTTGAAATATGTTAGGTCCATATGTGTTTGTGTTATGTCGTGAATGTGAAAATGAACTGCTACCTCCTCTGTCAGCTCTAGCTACTGAAAAGAAATAAGCGGAGAAATCAGGCCAAAAGCTGGTCATTACTATTCATGAGCTCGCCCAGTTGAGACCGCGCTCACAGAATTTGTCTAGCTCAGTGACCGTTTTCGTATACAGCAAGGATGGCTGAATGTGAACGGGCTTGTGCACTATGCACGAATAGAACTTCAACAATGCACATGTTGCCCAAGAACCCAGGGTTGAGGATTAAATGGCGGAACAATGCCACAACACTATAATTCGAAATTAGTTCTCTGTTCATCACATTTTAAAGAGAGTGACTTCATCAACTTTGGCTAATTCAGCAGAGGCTTTGCAAAAACGTTGCTGTTGAAGCCTGGAGCAGTACCATCGCAACAGTCTACAATTCAGGGTCATATATATATATATATATACACTCACCTAAAGGATTATTAGGAACACCTGTTCAATTTCTCATTAATGCAATTATCTAATCAACCAATCACATGGCAGTTGCTTCAATGCATTTAGGGGTGTGGTCCTGGTCAAGACAATCTCCTGAACTCCAAACTGAATGTCAGAATGGGAAAGAAAGGTGATTTAAGCAATTTTGAGCGTGGCATGGTTGTTGGTGCCAGACGGGCCGGTCTGAGTATTTCACAATCTGCTCAGTTACTGGGATTTTCACGCACAACCATTTCTAGAGTTTACAAAGAATGGTGTGAAAAGGGAAAAACATCCAGTATGCGGCAGTCCTGTGGGCGAAAATGCCTTGTTGATGCTAGAGGTCAGAGGAGAATGGGCCGACTGATTCAAGCTGATAGAAGAGCAACTTTGACTGAAATAACCACTCGTTACAACCGAGGTATGCAGCAAAGCATTTGTGAAGCCACAACACGCACAACCTTGAGGCGGATGGGCTACAACAGCAGAAGACCCCACCGGGTACCACTCATCTCCACTACAAATAGGAAAAAGAGGCTACAATTTGCACGAGCTCACCAAAATTGGACAGTTGAAGACTGGAAAAATGTTGCCTGGTCTGATTAGTCTCGATTTCTGTTGAGACATTCAGATGGTAGAGTCAGAATTTGGCGTAAACAGAATGAGAACATGGATCCATCATGCCTTGTTACCACTGTGCAGGCTGGTGGTGGTGGTGTAATGGTGTGGGGGATGTTTTCTTGGCACACTTTAGGCCCCTTAGTGCCAATTGGGCATCGTTTAAATGCCACGGCCTACCTGAGCATTGTTTCTGACCATGTCCATCCCTTTATGACCACCATGTACCCATCCTCTGATGGCTACTTCCAGCAGGATAATGCACCATGTCACAAAGCTCGAATCATTTCAAATTGGTTTCTTGAACATGACAATGAGTTCACTGTACTAAAATGGCCCCCACAGTCACCAGATCTCAACCCAATAGAGCATCTTTGGGATGTGGTGGAACGGGAGCTTCGTGCCCTGGATGTGCATCCCACAAATCTCCATCAACTGCAAGATGCTATCCTATCAATATGGGCCAACATTTCTAAAGAATGCTTTCAGCACCTTGTTGAATCAATGCCACGTAGAATTAAGGCAGTTCTGAAGGCGAAAGGGGGTCAAACACAGTATTAGTATGGTGTTCTTAATAATCCTTTAGGTGAGTGTATATATATATATATATGTGGTAATATATATTTGATCTCAAACGGCTCATCACTACACATACCCACAAATCTGGCAACCAACTTGACCTCATCTACACACGCAACTGCATTACAGATAACATTTTGGTGAAACCTCTACACATCTCAGATCATTACTTCATCACATTTAATCTACAACTTACTACTTGTGCACCACCAATCCCTCTACCAGTTACTTTCAGACGAAACCTGCACTCACTTTCTTCTTCTCATCTCTCCTCTGTTGTGTTATCCTCTCTTCCCTCATCCACACAATTCTCTATTCATCTATGGATGTAAATACTGCAACAGACACTTTATGTTCCACTTTAACTTCTTGATAGTATCTGTTCTCTATCTTCTAGGCCAGCACGTGCTACTCCCTCTAACCCCTGGTTATCTGATGTTCTTCGTGAACACCGGACCAAACTCAGGGCAGCAAAGAGAAAATGGCGCAAATCAAACAACCCGTCTGACCTGAGTAAGTATCAGTCTCTGCTCTCATCCTTCTCAGATGAAGTCCATGCGGCTAAATCTTCATATTTCCACAACAAAATCAACAGCACCTCAAACACACGCACACTTTTCAGAACATTCAACTCTCTCCTCAGTCCCCCTCAACCACCTCCCACCACCTCTCACCACCTCTCACCACCTCTTTATCTGCAAACGATTTTGCCCATTTCTTCACTGATAAAACAACAACCATCAGCAGTCACTTCTCACCTCCACACACACAGGATTTTAGATCAGCCACATCCACAGCCGAACATCTTCTCTCCTCATTCTCTACACTCACTGAGACAGAAGTATCTAAACTTCTCCTCTCCAGCCATCCTACCACCTGTCCTCTAGATCCCATCCCCTCACACCTTCTACAAGCCATCTCTCCTACACTCCTACCAGCACTCACACACATCATCAGCACATCTACACTCCTACCAGCACTCACACACATCATCAGCACATCTACACTCCTACCAGCTCTCACACACATCATCAACACATCTCTTCTATCAACACATCTCTCTGCACCGGCATTTTCCCTACCACATTCAAGCAGGCTCGGGTAACCCCACTGCTTAAAAAACCCACATTAAACACATCACTTGTAGATAACTACAGACCTGTTTCAAACACTTGAACGAGTTGTTTTCAACCAGGTTTCATCTTTCCTCTCACAGTATAACCAGCTGGACATCAACCAATCAGGTCGTCAACTCAACAGAGACTGCATTACTGTCGGTCACTGAAGCCCTGTGGATTGCGAAAGCTGATTCCAAATCATCAGTCCTCGTTCTCCTCGATCTATCTGCTGCCTCTGACACTGTGAATCATCAGATTCTTCTGTCCACCCTCTCATCACTGGGCATCACAGGAATTCCACTCCTCTGGTTTGAATCCTATCTCACAGTTAGGTCTTTCAAGGTTGCCTGGAGAGGGGAGGTATCCAAAGCACATCAACTGACCACGGGGGTTCCTTAGGGCTCAGTGCTCACCTCTCCTCTTCTCCATTTACACTACATCACTGCGACCCATCATACAGGCACATGGCTTCTCATACCATTGCTACTGTATGCTGATGACACACAGCTCTACCTTTCATGCTGCACGAATCTCGAGCTGTCTGGCAGACATCTCGGCATGGATGAAAGAACATCACCTGCAGCTCAACCTGGCAAAGACTGAACTTCTCGTCTTCCCTGCCAATCCGACTCTACGACACGATTTCACCATCCAGCTAGGTTCATCCTTGATTACCCCTTTAGGGTCGGTCAGAAATCTTGGAGTAACCTTTGATGACCAGCTGTCCTTCAAAGACCACATTTCAAAGACAGCTCGGTCATGCAGGTTTGCACTGCACAACATCAGGAAGATCAGACCATTCCTAACATAGCATGCAACACAGCTGCTCGTCCAGGGCCAATCAGAGTCAAGCAGCTTAGCTCGTTGAATATTAATGAGAACTGGCGCAAATCCAGCTTCCAGTCTTCCTGCAGGCCTTCTATACCACACTAGAATGGCTTGAAACAAGGTAACCAAGGCATTTTTTCCACAAAAAATGTTACAGAGTCCATGGCAGAATTTCAGACATTACCACAAAAGTAATGAAATACATGTGGCAGGGCACCTTTAAATGAATAAACATCCACACGTGATGCTTCTTCATCGTTGTTTTTACGTGAATCAATTTCAACATTGATTAATATAAAGTATGTAGATTCACACAAATGCATACAGTCTCACACTTTTCAAAACAGTTTTGAATTTATGTGCTGGTAATGTAAATATTTTATTCATGCCATGTATGTACATTCAAGTTCACTCAACTACGTACTCATGGCGTCATATACATCCTCACGCTATCGGTGAATTGGCACGAAATAAACTCATAACACAGAATTAATGAATAAAGGATAACATGAAACACACAATAACACTATACTGTCTGTGGTTCGGCCGCCAGCGGGAGACATGACATTTAGTGTGGATGGACATTAACGAGTGCGACATACAAGTTAGTTTTTGTCATTGGTAAATATCAATACTCCTAGATGACCAATACCAGCTTTGCTATTGCCTGGTACATGATAATAATCTGTACATTATTGTGATCTGAGCACAGTGTTGCATATTGTTAGCTAGCGTGTATGTATCTATAAGCTAACACTGGTCTCTCACCGAGTCACCTGCCCTGTTCTCCTCACACCACAACTCAATTGATCTGTCTAATCCTGGCCTGTCCCTAATTGTCTGTCATAATTGTATGGCAGTAGTCTGCCATATGAGTATTAATAAACATTTAGAATGTCCTCAGCGTCCAAACTGTCATTGCGATCCATTGTTTTCCTATTGTTGAAATTGACCGCACTCCCTCCCGTTACGTCACTTCCGTTTTTGGCATTTTTAGATGCGGAAGTAAAATTTTCTCACAAAAACAACTCCAGAAGCCTTAGTAGCGTATTTATAAGTATATTTTAAAGAAAATGTAGTTCCTACATTATTTTTCTATACATTGACTCACTGGGGGCTCTAACCTGCAATATGCCCTTTAATGAATACTGGCAGGTCCCATTAACTGACCAGGCTAAGGAAAAGACAGCGTTCTTCTCTTATGGGGGGCTATTTCAATAACGATTCCACAGGTAGGTCTATAGCTTCATTCGATTCCAATTCATACAGCTAATACATTTTACAACCAGAGTATTACGCCACGATAACACCACTACAAAGTATGTAGCATTTCTTTAACCGTTGTTTGGACATATATCTTAATTTATACATTAAACAAGCTACTATTGTTCACAGAGTATGAAATGATTACCCGCCATCCCGCGGTAATTTGTGGGTATTGCGCAGTGGCGGCGCCTGCAACCCGTTCGTCTTGGAAACAAACGCCTTAGACACAGTTAACCAGTTTACACGCGCCTGCAGAAATACACATTTGATTACATTTTGGAGAACAGACGAAAGAAAGTCTGTCAATGTGCATTTGCTCATTGTTTGTGTTCAGATGTTCAGTATCGAGCACATGTGAAGAGTTTTCTCTCTTTCTTCTTTCAAATGTAGCTGTAAACATTATTATACAAAGCAAAGTACATGCAATGATATTTGGGCTACAGATGCCAGAAATAATGCTTGTCTCTTCTGTGTTTGTTGCAAAGATATCTAATAATGATAATAATATAATAATAATTTAAATGAAATATCTATCTAAATAATAGTATGCTATTGTATTGTTATGCATACAGTATATATATATATATATATATATATATATATATATAGTTACAAAGTAACTAGTAACTAACTACTTGTACTTGTACTTTTACTTGAGTACAGTTTCTGTATACTCTACCCACCTCTGGTTTCACCATAGGACGTGGTAATGTGAGGCCTCAGAAACGAAAGACAGACACAATTTCCCAGTGGCAGAGACCAGTAACAAAGAAACAATTAAAAACATTCCTGGGTCTGGTTGGATATTACCGGCAGTTTATCCCAAACTTTGCAACCCTTGCAGCCCCCCTGCATGACCTGACCAAACACCACTATGTTGTCTGTCAAAGCATAATGGCCTTCTGACCAAATGCTTTTAAACCATTCAAGCGCGACAAGACAAAAGAGAACAGTCTGTAAACATCCTGAGTGTGTCTCAATCAGCTCCCTAGCTTCCTAGGTCATGAATCAGTATATCGTGTACATTAATGTGGCCGACTCCCTGATCAGTGCCCTGACTACTAACCTAGGGAGCTGACTGAGACACACCTGACACACATACAACGCACTGTATATTGATTATATATGAAGGCCCCAGTTAACCCCCTGAACGTGCCCGCGCGTTTTGCTGGATTTTGGCCTCACAGACATGAACGATATGTCTTTACAAAGCTTAAAGTGTCTACTTTTTTTATGTACACTCAAAATAAAAACTAAAACAAAAAGGATGCGCATTCTCCCGTCTGTCTCCCTGTGATGTCTACTCTGAAATACGTCTGAAAATAAACTCAGAACTCAGAGAATACTTGCCACACTGCAAAAAATGCTTTTCTTACTTAGTATTTTTGTCTTGTTTCTAGTCCAAACATCTAAAAATTCTTAAAACAAGAAGCATTTACTAGGCAAGCAAAAATTATTGTCTTGTTTTGGGGGAAAAAACTCAAAATTAAGTGAGTTTTTGCTTAAAATAAGCAAAATAATCTGCCATTGGGGTAAGCAAAATAATCTTAATTCAAACAGAAAACAAGATTATTTTGCTTACCCCATAGGCAGATTATTTTGCTTATTTTAAGCAAAAACTCACTTAATTTTGAGTTCTTTTTTCCCAAAACAAGACAAAAACTTTTGCTTGCCTAGTAAATGCTTCTTAATGTAAGAATTTTTTGATATTTGGACTTAAAACAAGACAAAAATACTAATTAAGAAAAGCATTTTTTGCAGTGCACACACACATGACAGATATCTCTTTATAAAGCTTGGAATGTCTACTTTTAAATGAAGTCATTTATATAAAAAACAAATATTCTCTGTTTATGTAATCCGTATGAAAACAGCGAGAGGTACAGTTCCTCCAGCGGCGCCTCGTTAACTTTAATGTGACCACACCCACGCGTGCGCGAAGCGATTCACATGCAAATCGTCCACGAGGAAGGAACGCGAACCTGTAAACGCCCCCCATCACCTCAAAACAAAGAATCAGCTTCTTCATTCTTCTGATTTTCATCAAGTTTGGAAGACACGCTGTGAGTTTACCTTGGATTTACCTCAGAAGAAACAGAACGTGATTTATGAGAATTTTTAAGGTAAAACATTTCTTCTCACTTATATTAGTGTTATTGCTGCATAAACTTCACATTGTAGGCTACTAGTTGAACTATTGCCAGACTAAAATGTGTGAAATCAACGGAAACATGTTGAAATATGAAATAGGTAGGCAACCTTTCAATGCTAAATAAAGATACACGTACCACATGAGGATATTTTTATGCTCTATAATATTAAACACAGCATGATATAAAAGTAGGGTTGCCAACTGTCCCGTATTAGCCGGGACGTCCCGTTTATTGGGCCTAAATGTCCCGTTTATTGCCTGCTACACTGATGTAACCACTGACTAAGGGGCCGTTCACATATGTTGCGTCTTTTACGCGCTCAAGTTCGTTATTTTAAATGTAGACGCGACAAGCGCGCTCAAATAGAGAGACTGATTAGTTTTCGTTCATCTTGACTGTCCCTGTTTGCACTTTTGCCCTCAACGTCTCTTTTGCGCTGTATTTTTTTACCACTGCTCTATGTTGTTTTCATGTGTAAGTCCAAGTATACACTACTGTTCAAAAGTTTTAGATTTTCTAATGTTTTCAAAAAAAATTATTTTGCTTAACAAGGCTGCATTTATTTGATCCAAAATACAGCAAAAACAGTAATATTGCGAAGTATTTTTATAATTTAAAATAATTGTTTTCTATTTGGATATATTTTTAAAATGCAATTTATTCCATTTATTTACTTCAGTTTCACATGATCCTTCAGAAATCATTGTAATATGCTGATTTGCTGCTCAAGAAACATTTCTTATTATTATGAATGTTGAAAACATTTGTGTACAATTTATTTCAGGATTCTTTGATAAATAGAAAATTCAAAACAACAGCATTTATCTGAAATAGAAATCTATTGTAACATTATACACTACCATTCTGAGTTTAGTTTTTTTGTTGCTGTTTTGTGTTTTGTTTTTTGTTTTTTGAAAGAAATTAATACTTTTATTCACAAAGATACCTTATATTGATCAAAAAACACAGTAAAGACATTTATAATGTTACAAAATCTTTTTATTTCAGATAAATGTTATTCTTTAGAACTTTCCGTTCCCTCTGGGTTATCAAAGAATCCTGAAAAAAATTACACAACTGTTTTCAACATTCATAATAATCATAAATGTTTGTTGAGCAAATCATCATATTAGAATGATTTCTGAAGGATCATGTGACACTGAAGACTGGAGTAATGATGATAAATTCAGCTTTGATCACAGGAATAAATTACACTTTACTATATAAACATTTATTTTAAATTGTAAAAATATTTCACAATATTACTGTTTTTACTATTTTGGATCAAATAAATCCAGCCTTGGTGAGCAGAAGAGACTTATTTAAAAAAACAAAACAAACAAACATACAGATCTAGAACTTTTGAACGGTACTGTAGATCTAAAGTCTTTATGTAAAGAAAATGTATAGTCAGATGACTTCTTTTAAATTAAACGTGATTTTGTGAATAAGCTACAAACAATACATTCAATCATGAAGTCTCCTCACATTCATTCTCTATAGATCCCTCTGTCACATTCCTCATTGATATTCAGGGGAGGAGTCGTTGACGCCTCAGGTGTGAATCTCAGCATTATTCATGATGATCCACACCCTCCCCGCATACAGCCATTCTGACAATAAGTGTCTTACAAAAGTTAAATGACTATATTGTTTTGTATGAATGAGTGATCAAAATGGTTTTCACATTGTTTTGAAGAAAAAACTCTAGGCAACAACATCTAGTTCTGAAAAGCCTTGTGAACAAATGTTTACTGTGTGTTATATGACCTTATTTCAGTGATTTAACATAAACATATGCATAAACATTATTTTCTCAAAACTACAAACTTTTATGTACATGTCAATATGCTCACATATTACTGTAGCCCTGTTTGTGCTGAATACAGTGTAATCAGACTTTAGCCATTAATATGCTTTAAAGCAACTGAAAAAAACACAAATGTCAGAGCATGTCAAACTTCTTCAGAGCCACAAAATATCCTTAGGGTCCAGAGGGTTAAATATGACATTTATTATAATGGGTTATTTGAATGGGTTATTTTAAGATTATTTCGTTCACAAATTTAAAGTTCTTATTTTTTAATGCCTAATAAATGTTGAAATTGATATAGCTTTCAGTTATACTGTAATGTTGAATGTCTATCATTAATGTTTCATAGAGACATCAGTAGTAGTATTAGTATTGATACTGGCCTTCATTTATAAAAAGATGCCATTACAACAAATATTTAAAATATACTGTCTTTAAGTTTGTAATAATGTTCGTAGTTGGTGGAAAGGAAGAAGACAGAGTCGGTGTTAAACTAAGACTCAGATACCTGACCTCCACACGCCCAACCGCACACTTTTTCGGGTTGGCCGTCAATCCAGCCCCTCTCATCGACTTCAGCACGGCACACACATGCTGCATATGCAGCGTGCGGCCGAAGAATTCAGTCCATAAGCCACTGAAAGGTGGCCGGCGCCCCAGACAACCCGAAAGGAAGCGTAACGAATTGGTGTAATCCGAACGGCGTTGTGAAAGCTGTTTTTTCTTTGGATAATGGAGTTAGGGGATCTGCCAATATCCTTTGGTTAAATCCAGTGTCGAATAAAAATGAGCCATACCTAGCCAATCAAAAAACTCATCAACCCTCGGCATTGGATAAGCGTCGAATTTCGACACAGCATTCACCTTGCGATAATCCACACAAACGCCCTGAGCCGTCCGTTTTAGGCACCAAAACTATTGGGCTCGCCCAATCGCTGTGGGATTCTTCTATTACCCCCAAGTCTAGCATGGCCTCTAATTCCATTTGAACTACTTTTTTTTTGTGTTCCGGTAATCGATAAGGCCGGCTGCGCACAACAACGCCCGGCTCTGTCTCAATATGGTGCTGTATGAGGTTTGTTCGACCGGGTAAGGACACATCTGCAAAATCTGCCTGCAACCTGGCTATGTCAGTGAGCTGGGAGAGCGAGAGGTGGTCTCCTTCTGGTGCTCGCTTCTGGCCCGAGATCTTCCTCACTAGATACCACCGTCGCCAACATCACTGACTCCGCCTCAGTCCATTTTTTAAGGAGATTGAGATGGTATATTTGATGTGCCCCGTTCCTATCCGTTCTAACCACCTCATAATTGAGATCCCCTACTCATCATGTGACCTCAAACGGTCCTTGCCACTTGGCGAGTAATTTTAAGCTAGACGTGGGCAATAATACAAGTACCTTCTCTCCCGGTATAAATTCTCGTAGTCTGGTTCCCCTGTTGTACAACTGGCTTTGTGTGTCCTGGGCCTGTAGCAAATTCTCCATTGACAGCCGCCCCAGAGTGTGGAGTTTTGCTCTCAGGTCCAGCACATACTGAATTTCATTTTTGCTTTCAGATGGCCCCTCCTCCCAAGTTTCTCGCATGACGTCAAGCACCCCTCGGGGTTGATGCCCATACAATAGCTCGAAGGGGGAAAACCCTGTGGAGGCTTGCGGGACCTCTCTTACAGCGAACAACAGGGGTTCCAGCCATTTGTCCCAATTTTTGTGTCTTCGTGAACAAACTTTCGAATCATTGTTTTCAATGTGCGATTAAACCATTCTACCAGTCCGTCTGTTTGTGGGTGATAGACACTGGTACGAATTGATTTAATGCCCAACAACTCGTACAGTTCACTTATGGTACGGGACATGAACGCCGTGCCCTGATCGTGAGAATCTCTTTCGGGATTTTCGGGAGATTAAACGAAACAGAGCATCCGCCAGACTTTTTGCGGAAATGGTGCGGAACACTACTGCTTCGGGGTATTGTGTTGCATAATCCACTATGACTAATGCAAAACGATGCCCCCGTGCGGATCGTTCTAATGGCCCGATGAGGTCCATACCAATTTTCTAGAAGGGGACCTGCATGAGAGGCAGAGAGCGCAACGGCGCTTTTGGGGCGGCTGGTGGGTTTACCAACTGACAAGTTGGCACACCATCTGCGCACATTCTCGTGAATGCCTGGCCAGAAAAAAACGTTGCTGTCTGTCCCAAATGCCCTGCCATGGGATTGCAATGAGCCACATGGAAAAGTATTTAAGTAATAACTGAGTTGTATCTTGCTTTATCTGAGTATCTTGGGTTACTCGATACAACCTATCTTTCAATATAGCCGGTTGGAGAAGCTGCCCATCAATAGATCGGACCTGTTCAAAGGCATTTTTAAGTGACTCATCCCGGGACTGCTCCAGAGGAAAATCATCAAGCTCTGTAAGGATTAGCCTTTCAACAGCGCTCGGTTTCTCTGACTCAGCCGCCGGTGGTCCCGGTTCAGCTTCCCCTAGCTCTTTTCTTCCAAGAGACATCTACACATATATACTCCAATAATTCCTTAAACGCGGGCCAATTAGTTCCCAAAATTAGCGGATGCCTGAGGTGGGAATTAACCGCTACCTCCACACTATGTTTTTCCCCTCAAAACTGAATTATGACAGGCATTAACGGATACCTCACCACATCCCCGTGCACACACCTTACCGTAACCATGCGGCCATTATCCAGTGCTTCAGGCTGAATCAGGCTTTGATGAATAAAGGTTTGGTTACATCCTGAATCCACCAAAGCCTTATACGTACCCCCCTTAATACTCACAGGTATCTGGTATAACCCGGCTTGATCGGGGGCAGCCCGTGGAGCGTCCGGGACCCGGACCAGAGTCCCCACCTCCATCACTGGACATCTGTCTATAAAATGTCCCGGGTCCCCGCAACGCCAACAGGTCGGCCCAGACTTCCCCGCCTCCCTAGTGGCAGGAAGCGGGTCAAGGAACTGGCGCGGAGAGAGCGGCGGAACATGGCTGGACCCAGGTCGGCCCCACCCCCCTGGGTGAAGCTCCTTGACCGGCGGACGTCTCCCCGGTTCTCCATCGGGGCACTGGTCTCGATGGTAGGCTCCGGCGGGACCTGGGAACAGGTATAGATCTCCTCATAGAGGACGAGGGAGAGGGGAAAGTGACAGGGAAAGAGGAAGGGAGAGAGAAAGATGGAAGGGGTTCGCCGACCCCGGGGCACGCCACCATCTGATCCTCCACCAGTTGGATGGCCGAGTCCAGCGACGTGGGACGGTGGCACTGGACCCATTGCGCCGTCTTCTTGGGCAGTCGCACTATAAACTGCTCCAGTACCACCTGGTCGCCTCAGCTTTCCACCCACGAATCCTCAGCTGGTCTCTCTCCCCGGCCATTGTTCCAGCGTGGCTTTTATCCGGTCTCTCCGCACCAATCACTGCAAGCAGACACAGGTGTTCATCATCATGCACTTGACCTACTTACCGCTCGTCTCCCCACTCTCTCCGTCTGTGCAGACCTCGCGAAACCACGCCCCCCTCGCCACAAATTTGTTTCTACATTAACTGTAGTAACTGTGAAATTATTGCAATATAGAAATATTAAAAACTCAGATGTTTTTAATCGGGAAAAAATGTGTCAAATAATAATTGAATTAGGTTTTAATCGATTGACAGCATATATATACACATATATCCCTCTATGAGGTATCGTCATTTATAAATGACACCGAGAAAATTGCATTTAAAATACAATAATAATATTCAACCAAAACACATTTTAGTATTTTAGTATATTTACATTTTAGTATTATCATATGACAACCCCCTTCAGCCAATAAAATTAAAATCTTCACAATTTTGGCAACAAGGAAGTGGAGAGATTAGGCTCATTTGAGATGAGCAAAATCACCACCTTCACCGCTGATCACAGCAAAATGCATGCCGGTTAGAAATGTGTCTGAGTGTCGTCTGACTGGCTCTGATGTCATGCTGACATGTTTAAAAAAACTCTCACAATGGCAAGGCAGCTGTGTCAGATTCTGCAGTCAGGTGCAGTTGCTCTCCACTGACTGCACTGATCAAAAGCACAACAGGAAAAAACTTGACAATGGCTTAAAGGTGCAGTGTGTAGTATTTATGAGGCTCTATTGACAGAAATGCAATATAATATACATAACTATGTTTTCAGTGGTGTATAAAGACCTTACACAATGAACCATTATGTTTTTATTACCTTAGATCTAAATACACTGCGAGTCCCCTTACAGTGAAGTCGCTGTCATGTTTCTACAGTAGCCCTAAACAGACAAACTGCTCTCCAGAGCGCTAGTCACTCTCTGGTCTCTCCGACGATGACATTTATGTCCTGTGTCGGCTACCGTAGCTTCGAAAGGGAGGGGTGAGCAGTCGGCGGTTGCAATTCACAACCTCACCGCTAGATCTAAAAATCTAAAATATGACTATATTTAATGAAAAATTGAGGGAAAACATGTATTTTAGATGGAATTAAATAAATAACAAGTACTTTGGGTGTCTTGTTCATCATATTAACTTTCATATAAAAGCTACAAACCTAAATTGCATCCAGTTTATTAGCAACACAGCGCATGACTGTGAATCCCACAATATCTGCCTTTGATCTCAGACTCGTAGGTGTCTGATCCATTACGAGAAGTGAAAACTGTCCATCTTTTTTCACTCCTCTCCTCACTGTCACGTCTATGTTCTGTTTTTGAATCAGTCTTCATTGTTGTTTCAGTTTGCTAATTAGTTTTGTCATCCTAGTCCCCTGCCTGTTTGTTTTCATGGTTACATATTGATTACAGTATTTTGTCCAGGTTTGTTAATTATCTCATTAGCTCTTTTGTTTGCCCTTCTATTTAAGCCCTGTGTGTCTTTCAGTTCATTGTCAGCTCTACGTCGTGTTAAGTTGGTTGTTTTGATCCTGTTTTTTGAGTATTTGAGTTTGTTTCTGAATAAAGACTGCTGCACTTAGATCCTTCTTCATCTCTGCTGCAACCAACGCTGACAGAAGAACTGACCAATTAAGATGGATCTACCTGCAGTTCAACTTTTAAGTTTGGACCAGGAACAGCAGTCCCTCAAGGCCCATACCAGGAGGTTTCAACAACTGGCGTGCCTCACTAACTTCCCAGACCGATCGCTGTGTATTTTCTACCTGACCAGCCTGAATGCGGAAACAAAGGCACGCCTATCTGGTGTGGAACCTCGGGGGAGTTTCACCGAGTTTGTGGAGTGGGTGCTGGAAAACCATAGAGCTATCAACACCAGCTGCCCAGCGGAGGATTCCAGCCCCACTCCCACCGCTCCCTTCCAGTGTTCTTCTCCATGTTCCTGAGTCTGTTCCAGTGAAACCACTTCCCGAGTCAGTTCCAGTGAGAAAATTCCCGCTCCAAGGATTACTGCATTGCCAATTCAAATGGTCACAATGTTTCCAGTGAGTGATATTCCTGAGTCCGCTCCAGTGAGTAATGTTCCTGAGTCCATTCCAGTGTGTGAAATTACTGAGTCTTCTCCAGAGAGTGCATTCTCAGAATCTGCTCCAGAGAGTGAAATCCCAAATCTGATCCAGAGAGTGAAACCTCAAGTCTGCTCCAGTGAGAAAAATTCCTGGGTCTGCTCCAGTGAGTGAAATTCCAGAGCCTGCCCTTCCTATCTGCCCTGGTGGGATCGAAGAAGTGGTCCTTACCGTTTATGTGGCTGCCGTTATGTGTGTTTGGGCCACTCACACAGCCACTCCAGCCCCTGACCAGAGTCCAGTGACGCTCCAGCCCCTGAATTGTGGGTGGGCTATATGTCACCGTTCATAGTGGGTAATTAAAGAGGATACTAGAAAAGGCAGTATCCTCACAACTATGTTCCTTTTTTTTAGAAAGAAATGGTATCTGCAAGGATTTCCAATCAGGATTTAGACCGTATCATAGTACTGAGACTGCTCTCATTAGAGTCACAAATGATTTGCTCTTATCATCCGATCAAGGTTGTATCTCTCTATTAGTGTTACTGGATCTTAGCGCTGCATTTAATACTACAACATTCAACATTTGACTACAACATTCTTTTGAATAGACTTGAAAATTATGTTGGCATTAGTGGAATTGCATTAGCATGGTTTAAATAAAAAAACCTCCGCACATAGTAACCTGGAATACTGTCTAACACTCGATGGCTGCTCTGTCAAGTCCTCGTTGTCAGTTAAGAACCTGGGTGGCTCTTTGATGCCAATCTTTCATTTGAAAGCCATGTTTCTAGCATCTGTAAAACCACATTTCCCTTTCAGTCGGTCACGTTCGACGTACGTCGGACGTCACCGACGAATTGGGATCACTTCTGGGAGCCCCTATCAGCTTCGAGTGTATACAGAACGGGCCAATGG
This sequence comes from Coreius guichenoti, assembly GCA_039654105.1. Taxonomy (NCBI): domain Eukaryota; kingdom Metazoa; phylum Chordata; class Actinopteri; order Cypriniformes; family Gobionidae; genus Coreius; species Coreius guichenoti. The sequence continues at coordinate 1,534,174 of CM077174.1, read as the reverse complement.
CCATTGGCGTGCGGGATTTGCATCTCGCGCTCTGCCCCGCACCGTGGGTATAAAGCAGAAGGAGATGCAGCGCACCTTTGTCATTCACTTCGGAGCTGATTGTGTGCTGCTGAAGAGTGTTCCTGTATTATACAGAGATAATTAGAACGAGAGAGGAGAAGCTCTGAGTGTTGGTGTGAAGGCACAGCAGCGAGGACCGCAAGCTCACTGAGAGCAAAAACTGCTGTTATTACAGCAACTTTCAGTTTGGTGGGCGTTCACATTACTCTGAGTGCAAAACACAGGCTGCACTATTCCCTGTGTTTTTGCCGCAGCTATCTCCCTGGGTGCTTCAACACGTTAAAAGAGCTTTTTCCCTAAAAGAGTACACGGGTGTGACACTGCGTCTTTTTCAAGATGTCATTCCACCCGTGCGTTTCTGGATGCGGTTGTTTCCTGTCCTTATTGACGGCCACGACCTCTCTCACATAAGCATGTTGAGATTGTGTTCGTGGGTGATCCATGTTCTCTCAGAAAAGGAGAATGTGATCACGTCGACGTGCTGTTCGTCTCTCCATCCTCGTAAGTTTTGAGTGTTCAGCGCGCCGTGTGCCGTCTAGCTGCCAGTTGACAGCGCGGGTTGTACGGCAGCCCAGTGCGTCACTTGGCGCTTTAGATGCGCGGTCGAAACTCGCAACCTCAAACGGGGGTTAGTCCCTTCGCCTATTCCCCGATCTAGTTTCTCTTCTGGTGCACCAGAAAAGAGCTACTTTGGCTAATAAGCCTGGGTGACCTGAGGATTACAGTGGGGCTTCCCTGCCGAGTACATCTCCGTTGGCCCCCACTCCTCTATCGCATCGCGAGCATGTTGAGACTGTGTTCGTGGGTGGTCATGTTCTCTCATGAGAGCATGGCCACGTCAGCGCGTTGTTCGCCTTGCCTTTTTCATAGGGGCTTGAGTGTCCAGCGCGCTGTGTGCCATCACGCATGTCTCACATGCCTGCTGGTAGCTTTCAGATGGAATTGCTGGTCTTTAAAAAAGGGACTTAGCGTTTCATTTGGGGCTCTAGCAGAGGACAGATGTCAATCGCTACATCGGAGAGAGGGCTGTTATGTGCTGGAAATGAGATGAGGCTGAGATTCCCACTATAATAGTGTGTGCTCATGCTGAATCAGATTCAGACTTGACAGCCATGCTTTCCCGGGTGGCTGAGGCGTAGTGCAACGCGTAAATAATTCTGTATAAAGGGGCCATAATTCTGTATAAAGTTTTCCTCTCTCTCTCACTACCCTCATCGGTGGGGTGGCAGTGCCACTGGCATGCCACCTCTGCCCTGCACTCTTAAAAAAGAGACGAGGGTAGTTCTGAGCCGAGGTTGAGCTGCGCACAGTGACTGATCATATTTAAAGTCACAGCGCTGGCCCTCGGCCAGACGATGTCCACCCTGGTCCAGAAACACCCTTGGCACCCAGAGATGGAGGGGACAGCTCTTCAGGAGGTGGTGACAGCACCGCTCCTTCTCCCGGAGGAGGGCCGGGAGAGAATCCTTTGTTCAAATTTTGATTTCTGTTCCGCCACTGGTCTTCATGCTAGTTGTACCAAAACTTCACTAGAGCTGTTTCCAAAATCTCTGGGTGCCAAGAGAGCGCGCTTGGCGGTGTACGACGCTCCCATGCCTTGTCACCCTCCGGTCCCTCTCTTATCACCAGCAGGGGGTGCTGGCTGTGTCCAGGACGCACACAAGAGGCCTCCTCATACCTGTGCACCCCCTCAGCGGAAGCAGGTACATGGCTCATCCGTACTATCAGACTCGGCTATGCGATTCAGTTCGCCCGGCGGTCCCCCAAGTTCAGGGGCATTCACTTCACCTCCGTGTTGAAGGAGGATGCCCCCGTGCTACAGGCGGAGATCGCAGTCCTACTGGCGAAGGACGCGATAGAGCCGGTCCCTCCAGCCGATATGAAGACAGGCTTCTACAGCCCGTACTTCATTGTACCCAAATGAGGCGGCGGGTTACGGCCAATCTTGGACCTGCGGTTCTTGAATTGGTCCCGCTAACGCAGAAACGCATCTTCAGGTGCATCCGTCCCCAAGATTGGTTTGCAGTGATTGACCTGAAGGACGCGTACTTTCATGTCTCGTGGAGTGGAGACTCCATCCCCAGGTGGTCCAGCTGATCTGGAGTCGCTTCGGGACCGCACAGGTAGACCTGTTTGCCGCCCCGGACACGTCTCACTGCCAGTTGTTCTTTTCCCTGACCGGGGGGACCCTCGGCTCGGATGCGCTGGCACACAGCTGGCCCCGGGGCCTACGCAAATATGCGTTTCCCCCAGTGAGCCTTCTTGCGCAGACACTGTGCAAGGTCAGGGAGGACGAGGAGCAGGTCTTGTTAGTTGCACCATACTGGCCCAACCGGACCTGGTTCCCGGAACTAGTGCTCCTCGCGACAGCACCTCCTTGGCCCATTCCTCTGAGGAAGGACCTCCTGACTCAGAGACGGGGCACCCTGTGGCACCCACGTCCGGACCTCTGGAAACTCCATGTCTGGTCCCTGGACGGGACGCGGAGGTTCTAGGTGGCCTACCACAGACTGTGGTAGACACCATCACTTCCACCAGAGCCCCCTCTACAAGGCGCCTCTACGCGTTGAAGTGGAACCTGTTCGTTGAGTGGTGTTCTTCTCGACGAGAAGACCCCCGAAGATGTTCGATCAGCTCTGTGCTTTCCTTCCTGCAAGAAGGGTTGGAGCGAAGGCTGTCTCCCTCCACCCTCAAAGTGTATGTCGCCGCCATTGCTGCACATCACGATGTAGTTGAAGGTAAGTCCGTAGGAGAGCACGATCTGGTCGTCAGGTTCCTGAGGGGGGCGAGGAGATTAAATCTGCCTCGCTCTCACTCTATACCCTCTTGGGACTTATCGCTGGTGCTAACCGCACTGCAGAGAGCACCCTTTGAATCTTTGCAGTCAGCTAAGTTAAAAATTCTGTCTTGGAAGACCGTACTCCTGACTGCATTGGTTCCATCAAGAGGGTAGGGGACCTGCATGCATTTTCGGTCGACGAATCGTGCCTGGAATTCGGGCCAGCTAACTCTCATGTAATCCTGAGATCCCGGCCCGGATATGTGCCCAAGGTTCCCACCACTCCCTTTCGGGACCAGGTGGTGAACCTGCAAGCGCTGCCTTCGGGGGACGCAGACCCAGCCCTGGCTTTTGACTGTCCTGTTCGCGCTCTGCAGACTTACGTGGACAGAACGCAAAGCTTCAGGACCTCAGAACAGCTCGTCATCTGTTATGGAGGCCAGCAGAAGGGAAAGGCTGTCTCCAAGCAGAGGATGGCTCACTGGATAGTGGATACCATCGCCTTGGCGTATGAAACCCAAGGCATGCCTTGCCCGCTCGGGCTGAGGGCCCAGTCCACTAGGAGTGTGGCCTCTTCCTGGGCGCTGGCGCATGGCGCCTCGCTGACAGATATTGTAGAGCTGCGGGCTGGGCGACACCTAACACGTTCGCTAGATTTTATAGCCTCCGTGGAGAGCGAGACCGACTGAAAGGGAACGTCTCGGTTACGTATGTAACCCTCGTTCCCTGAAGGAGGGAACGGAGACGTACGTCCCGTCGCCACAGTTGCTGTACCATCACTGCATGGCCGAGTCACTAGTTCGGCTCCTCATTGAAAAACAAAGGTGCGCTGCATCTCCTTCCACTTTATACTCGCGGTGCGGGGCGGAGCGCGAGATGCAAATCCCGCACGCCAATGGCCATTGGCCCGTTCTGTATACACTTGAAGCTGATAGGGGCTCCCAGAAGTGATCCCAATTCGTCGGTGACGTCCGACGTACGTCTCCGTTCCCTCCTTCAGGGAACGAGGGTTACATACGTAACCGAGACGTTTTCCATCTTAAAAATATATATAAATTACGACATGCTCTCAGTGCAAAATGAAGAAATAGGAGCTCTAGCATAGTTCTACCTGGAAGACTCAAATGTCACGTCATTCATTCATTTGACATGCTCTGACGTTTGTGTTTTTTTCAGTTGCTTTAAAGCATATTAATGGCTAAAGTCTGATTACACTGTATTTAGCACAAACAGGAATACAGTAATATGTGAGCAACATAGCAAAAGTTTGTAGTTTTGAGAAAATAATGTTTATGCGTAGTTTTTGAGAAAACTAAAATGTTAAATCACTGAAATCAGGCCATATAACACACAGTAAACATTTGTTCACAAGGCTTTTCAGAACTAGATGTTGTTGCCTAGAGTTTTTTTCTTCAAAACAATGTGAAAACCATTTTGATCACTCATTCATACAAAACAATATAGTCATTTAACTTTTGTAAGACACTTATTGTCAGAATGGCTGTATGCGGGGAGGGTGTGGACCATCATGAATAACGCTGTGATTCACACCTGAGGCGTCAACGACTCCTCCCCTGAATATCAATGAGGAACGTGACAGAGGGAACTATAGAGGATGCATGTGAGGAGACTTCATGATTGAATGTATTGTTTGTAGCTTATTCACAAAATCATGTTTAATTTAAAAGAAGTCATCTGACTATACATTTTCTTTACATAAAGACCTTAGTCCTACAGTGCCGTTCAAAAGGTTTAGATCTGTATGTTTGTTTTTTTTTGTTTTTTAAAAAGTCTCTTTTGCTCACCAAGGCTGGATTTATTTGATCCAAAATAGTAAAAACAGTAATATTGTGAAATATTTTTACAATTTAAAATAAATGTTTATATAGTAAAGTGTAATTTATTCCTGTGATCAAAGCTGAATTTATCATCATTACTCCAGTCTTCAGTGTCACATGATCCTTCAGAAATCATTCTAATATGATGATTTGATATATATGCTCAACAAACATTTATTATTATGAATGTTGAAAACAGTTTTTTCATTTTTTTTCAGGATTCTTTGACAATTGATTTAACGGAAAGTTCAAAAGAATAACATTTATCTGAAATAAAAAGATTTTGTAACATTATAAATGTCTTTGTGTTTTTTGATCAATATAAGGTATCTTTGTGAATAAAAGTATTAATTTCTTTCAAAAAATAAAACAGCAACAAAAAAAAACTAAACTCTTACTCAGCCCAAACTTTTGAATGGTAGTGTATAATGTTACAATAGATTTCTATTTCAGATAAATGCTGTTGTTTTGAACTTTCTATTTATCAAAGAATCCTGAAATAAATTGTACACAAATGTTTTCAACATTCATAATAATAAGAAATGTTTCTTGAGCAGCAAATCAGCATATTACAATGAATTCTGAAGGATCATGTAACACTAAATTGCATTTTAAAAATATATCCAAATAGAAAACAATTATTTTAAATTATAAAAATACTTTTTTGGTATTTTGGATCAAATAAATGCAGCCTTGTTAAGCAGAAGAAATTTTTTTGAAAACATTAGAAAATCTAAAACTTTTGAACGGTAATGTATAATTGGATTTACACATGAAAACGACACATAGAGCAGTGGTAAATACAGTGCAAAAGAGACATTCAGGGCAAAAATGCAAACAGGGACAGTGCAAGATGAACGAAAACTAATTAGTCTCTCTATTTGAGCACGCTTGTCGTGCGTCTACGTTTAAAATAACGAACTTGAGCGCGTAAAAGACACAACATATGTGAACGGCCCCTTAGTCAGTGGTTACATCAGCGTAGCAGTCAATAAACGGGACAGTCATGTACGGGACATTTAGGCCCAATAAACAGGATGTCCCGGCTAATATGGGACATTTGGCAACCCTACTTTTATATCATGCTGCGTTTAATATTATAGAGCATAAAAATATCCTCATGTCGTACGTGTATCTTTATTTAGCATTTAAAGGTTGCCTACCTATTTCATATTTCAACATGTTTCCGTTGATTTCACACATTTTAGTCTGGCAATAGTTCAACTAGTAGCCTACAATGTGAAGTTTATGCAGCAATAACACTAATATAAGTGAGAAGAAATGTTTTACCTTAAAAATTCTCATCTTAAAATCGCGTTCTTCTTCTTCTAATGTAAATCCAAAGTAAACTCACAGCGTGTCTTCCGAACTCAATGAAATCAGAAGAATGATGAAGATGATGCTTTGTTTTGAGGTGATGGGGGGTGTTTACAGGTTCGCGTTCCTTCCTTGTGCACGATTTGCATGTGAATCGCTTTGCGCGCACGTGGGTGTGGTCACATTAAAGATAATGAGGTCAGTGACTGACGAATGGGGGTTTCGCCTAGAAGCCTATCATCTTCGAGATCTAGAAAACGCCCAATGGCAGTGCCAATGCCATGGGCATGCGGAATTTGCATAGCGTAACTCCGCCCCACAGTGTGGGTATATAAGGAAGTACGCTGGCAACATCGCATTATGTTTCTGCTTTGGAGCCAAGAGCATCTATCTCTTCACTCCTTAAGCCTTTTGAGTATATCGTCAAGCTTCTTCGAGACGAGCAGCTTTCCAGTCAGTGTTGGTGTTACGGCGCGTTCCAGCGAGTGTTTACTTCCTGCCTGCTGATCTGTGCAGTGATCTGCATCCAGCTGGTATTCGTTCCCTGGGCGCTTCGGCATTGCTGTGAAGCTCCCTCTCACAAAAGAGCTCGCATGTGGCACGTCTTTTTAAAGATGGTTTGCCCGTGCACTTCTGGGTGTGGTCGATCTCTGTTGCCATCTGATGGGCACAATCGCTGCGTGACGTGTTTGGGCTTCAGCACGTTCAAGCAGCGTTTGTGGATGAGTTCTCACTGCAGGAACATGACCATCCCGATGTTGCGGTCGAGACTCAATGACCTCCGCAAGGAAAGAGAGTCCCCTCTGCCACACCCCAATCTACCGTCTCCGAGAGAGATGGTATTTTGGCTGGTGGCCAGGGTGACCCGAGGGTTACGGTGTGGAATAACCCCGACGATCATTCCTCGGGCCACACCCCCCTCTCGCACATCGCTACCCGCGAGTGATCGGACTGAAGCAGCGGGACCGCCTGCGGACGCCCCGTGTGTTTCGTTCGCGCTCCAGTTGGCGATGAGATGTCGATCGCCGCATCTCAAGGTGGGCTGGAGTCCTCTGGGGATGAAGATTCGGCTATGCTGCTGCCTTCGAGTCCGACCCGGAGTTGACAGCCATGTCATCTCGGGGGATGTTTGGTCTTTGAGTGCGACGCGTCCTGACAGCTGTTGGGCCCCGCCCCCAATTACTTTCTCTCCCAGGATACATGAGGAGGTCACGCGGTCCTGGAAGTCCCCGTTGTCTTCCCGCGACCATTCGGCGTCCTCCTCCGCCTTCTCTGACCTCGATGGGGCTGCGGCCAAGGGTACACTGGGGTCCCCCCTTTTGACGCTCAGTTGCAATCACGGTCGAGACTCAATGACCCCCGTATGGAGGGAGAGTCCCCTCTGCCACACCCCAGTTATTCCCTCCACGTGATGGGATGTTTGGCTGGTGGCCAGGGTGACCTGAGGGCTGCGGTGTGGCATAAACCCCGACGAGTATTCCTCGGGCCACACCCCCCCCTTGCACAGAGTGCTTCAATGTGGCGCAGTGATCCTAAGCACCCCTCCAAGGCCTGTAGTTCTCTACGAGGGTAGAGCTGTCCCAGGGCTTTTAATGAGCCGCATGCTGTGTCAGACAACACGGCCACAGCAGCGTACATCAACCACCAGGGTGGTCTACGTTCCCGCCGCATGTCTCAACTCGCCCGCCATCTCGTCTTATGGAGTCAGAAGCACCTGAGGTCCCTTCGTGCCATCCATGTCCCGGGAGTCCTGAACCGTGCAGCCGACGAGCTCTCACGGCTTCAGCCACTTCCTGGAGAATGGAGACTCCATCCCCAGATGGTCCAGCTGATTTGGGAACAGTTTGGCGATGCACAGGTAGATCTGTTTGCCTTCCTCGACTCTTCCCATTGCTGCCTGTTTTATTCCCTGGCCGAGGGCTCCCTCGGAACGGATGCTCTGGCGCACAGCTGGCCGCGGGGCCTCCGCAAGTATGCGTTTCCCCCAGTGAGCCTTCTCGCACAGGTTCTGTGCAAGATCAGGGAGGACAAGGAGCAGGTCCTTTTGGTCGCCCCGTATTGGCCCGGCCGGACCTGGTTCTCCGAACTCGTACTCCTTGCGACAGCCCCTCCCTGGTCGATTCCTCTGAGGAAGGACCTCCTTTCTCAGAGATGGGGCACCCTTTGGCACCCGCATCCCGATCTTTGGATCCTCCACGTGTGGCTCCTGGATGGGACGCGGCAGGTTTGAGTACCCTACCACCGCAGGTGGTGGCTACCATCACTTCCGCTAGGGCCTTGTCTACTAGCGACACGCCTATGCGTTGAAGTGGAACTTCTTTGTCACTGGTGTTCTTCTCGCCAAGAAGACTCCTGGAAATGCCTGATCGGGTCTGTGCTCGCATTCCTCCAGGAAGGGATGGAATGAAGGCTGTCTCCTTCCACCCTCAAGGTTTATGTGGCCGCTATATCAGCCTACCACGACCTTGTGGAGACAAAAAAGGTAAGTCAGCACGACCTGGTCATCAGGTTCCTGAGGGGAGCGAGGAGACTGAATACTCCTCGCGCTCCCCTCGTACCCTCTTGGGACCTCTCAGTAGTCTTAAGTGCTCTGCAGAGGGCTCCCTTCGAGCCATTGCGGTCAGTCGAGCTTAAGTTCCTGTCTATGAAGACAGCGCTCCTGATCACCTTGGCCTCCATCAAGAGGGTAGGGGCCCTGCAGGCATTTTCGGTTGACGAAGCGTGCCTGGAATTCGGGCTGGCCTACTCTCACGTGATCCTGAGACCCAGGCTTGGATATGTACCCAAGGTTCCCACCACTCCGTTCAGGGACCAGGTGGTGAACCTGCAAGCGCTGCCTTTGGAGGAGGCAGACCCAGCCTTGGCACTGCTCTGTCCAGTATGTGCCCTCCGTGCTTACGTAGACAGAACGCAGTGTTTCAGGACCTCAGACCAGCTCTTCGTCTGTTATGGTGGGAAGCTGAAGGGAAAGGATCTCTCCAAGCAGAGGTTGTCTCACTGGATAGTGGACGCCATTGTCTTGGCTTACCAGACGCTGGGGCGTCCATGCCCCCTAGGGGTCAGGGCGCAGTCCACCCGGAGTGTGGCCTCCTCTTGGGCTTTAGCACATGGCACCTCGCTAACAGACATCTGCAGAGCTGCAGGCTGGGCGACACCCAACACATTCGCCAGATTCTTTAATCTCCGAGTGGAGCCACTGTCCTCTCATGTACTCGCCTCTACTAGTGGCCGGTAATGGACTAGGCTCAGGTGTCTTCGCTTGCTCACCATTCTACTCCACTGACTGGATACGTGCGATTATTTCCTCAGGTAGTTCCCTGAAGCCCTGAGTTCCTCCAGCACTGTCAATGCCGACACCAGTGCGTCTGCCCCCTCGGCCAGGCCCTCGTGTTAGGCTAGGTGCCACCGTGTGCATGGTTCCCCCCTTGGGCGACCCCCACATGTGTATTTCCACTGTAAGCCTCTCTGAGCATGTGTATTTCCCTCGGCAAGCTTGCCTTCCCTTGGGGTAAAATTCTTCCACCTTCGGCTGGTTACCCCAGAGTTCTTCCTTATGCAGCCCCTAGTGGGTCATATGTGTATCCTTAAGTCCTCCCTACGGGTAGGCGTTTGGCGCATACTTCCACCTGGAATATGCTTCCCAGTGTACCTTGGTATTCCTGTGTTAAGTGGGAGTCCTTCGTCCGTACTAGCTTACGACAGGGAGCTCACGCTTACGCAGGGCACTGGATGACAGCCGAGTGGCGTGATTACATTGGGACCCTCATTCGTCAGTCACTGACGTTACTCGGAGTGACTGAACGAAAGGGAACGTCTTGGTTACGTATGTAACCCTCGTTCCCTGAGGACGGAACGGAGATGTAACGTCCCTCTGCCACTTCCGCTGTACTGCTGGAACGGCCGGGAGTTCAGTCTTGGCTCCTCAGCAGGTAAACATAATGCGATGTTGCCAGCGTACTTCCTTATATACCCACACTGTGGGGCGGAGTTACGTTATGCAAATTCCGCATGCCCATGGCATTGGCACTGCCATTGGGCGTTTTCTAGATCTCGAAGATGATAGGCTTCTAGGCAAAACCCCCATTCGTCAGTCACTTACGTTACGTCTCCGTTCCCTCCTCAGGGAACGAGGGTTACATACGCAACCGAGACGTTATCCAACTCATCTATGCATAGGACATTCTTTTGGATTGGTGCTGCTACGAACGCAGCTGAATGTGTGGAGTTGGCATCTTCTATCAAGGTGCTGTGTACATGGTCATCCTCAGCATTTTAGTTACAAGCAAGATCAGACTCAAAATAACTCAAATGCTCAGCAACTTTTAAATAGTAATTTTCATGCAAATACTGGTGGTTCGTTAGTCTCTATAGCCTTTCATGAATTTGTCTGTGGCCTAACGTGATCTCTGTCCAGGTGGCCTATCGTAGCCTTCATCTCTATGTGGCCTTTGTCTCCATGTAAAAGAAAATATCTCAAAGCACATCCGTGCACCCCTAATCATTCTGCACTTTTCATACTCCTCAACGGATCTCTCATATCAAGAAGGTGGTTTAAAACTCATCTAGTGACAGTTCTACAGAAATGCAGACCATCTCATCGGTATACCGGACATTCACTCAGGATCTTGTGCTGCTACAACGGCAGCCGAATGCAGGATTCTTGATGGTCAAGATGGTCTTCTTCAGCATTCGAATCCTATATAAAATGCGATGCTCAAACCATCAGGCATGCTCAGCAAACTCTCTCGTAATTCCAGAGGTAGATTCCTAATTCAAACTACTGGTGATGGTGGCTTTCATATGCATCAAAATCAATAGTTTATTTCCATATCTACCCCACTCAGAGCTAAGCTATCTGCTAATTCCGCGGACCATAGGTCACCTCATGCGATCTTTTTGCATCTCAGACTAACGTGACTCTATACTGAACATCAGTAACAAATTATATTATACATTACATCCTTTACAGGTAATAATAAGATTACCTATGTGTCTTAACAAGCATCAAGTAAGTTTACAGCATATCATTTAACTCCTAACGTAAAATACTTAAAACGTATTGTGGTAAGTATACTATCTACACAAACTTCTGGTCATGGTGGCAGTTCCTATATCTATTATTTTATAGATTTATACGGCTTACTTTTCTATTTGGTCTATTGAGGCCAACTCATGCACCCACGTTGTCTTCTCCTCACTATGGGCTATCGTGGCCTTTACTCAACCTATGCGGCCTTCCCCGCAAACTGGCTTATCGGAGCCTCATTCTCAGCCAACGCGGCTTTTCGTACCCCAGCCTATCGAGGCAGTATACACGGCCTAATGTGGCAGTCCATACAGCCTACGCTGCTTTTCGTACCCCGGCCTATCGAGGCAGTATACACGGCCTAACATGGCAGTCCATACAGCCTACGCGGCTTTTCGTACCCTGGCCTATCGAGGCAGTATACACGGCCTAACGTGGCAATCTTTACAGCCACGCGGCTTTCTCGTACCCCTGCCTATCATGGCAGTTCTTCACACCCTTCGCGGCTTCCTTCACATACTTTATGTAGCCTAACAATTCCTTCTGTTTATTGATTTAACATCTATGTCAATATCCATATCTATTGCATGTTCAATGTCCATATTCTAATAATATAATCTATTTTCTTTGCAATATTTTAGGTACTTCATCCAAAGAATCTTCCAACGGGTGGGTATCTTTTGATTTATCAGTTCTTTTGGGGGTAGGCCCTTCATCTTCAGGCAGGAACTGCAAGCATCCGCTACCCTCTGGATTCGGACTATGGACGGGGGCTATGCCAAAGAACTTTATCATTTCATTAATTCGATACTACTTGTATACAAACTGTAAATAAATCTTATTCAAATGTTTTCTTACCTCCTGAGTCTTTCGGGTAGAAATGGGAGCTCTAGCGTAGTTCTACCTGGAAGACTCAAATGTCACGTCATTCATTAATTATCTATCTAGCCAATCATTATTTGTCATCTGTAGTATATAAGTTCTGTTCCCACCCATTACTACGTTGGCAGATACTGACGCCGGCGTTCAGAGCTACAAGTAGAGCTACAAGTAGCGACGCTACTAGCTTAACTACATTTTTCAGTAACTTGTCAGAAGCTCAGTTACGTTTAAAACAGTGTAGCTTTTCCAGTAGCTAACTACTTTATCCAGCAAGTAGCGGTGTAGCACGACCAAAAGCTACATTCCGTTTTGGGTTCTGACGAGAACGAGCCACTGATCTATATAATGTTCTCTATATAGATCAGTGGAACAAGCCTGTAATGAGCGAAGCAGACCGGTGTGACGCTCAGCTCAATAATCCGCTCTATGCCAGCGCGCTCCACTCAATCACTCACCGGTAAAACAATGTTCGCTCAAATCCCGCTCCAACATGAAATGTCTCTGTACTGTAGCCTACTATACTTCTTGTAGCCATTAAACAATGTATTTTATTTCATAATTATGTTTAAATATTATAATGTTATTTTTAAATTTTATCTAGGCTATATTAATTATGAAAAGTGCAAAGATGCGAGTGGGTCAGAAATTATTTTGACCACTTCATTAAGTTTTGTTTTGTAGAAAGCCTTTCTTTAAAGTGAATTTCGTTTTTGTATAAATTGTATCTTCATTTTAATCAATGTTTCATCAGCCAATTGCCTAGATTTAGTAAATAAGAAGCAAATAGGCTATAGCAGACAATAATCGTGACATGGAGGCGCCGGAGAGATCACTTGCATTGCTCTTGAACATGTCTCATAAATAAACCGAAACTCAGCAGGCTACTTGCCTCACAGACATGAGAAATATGTGTATAGAAAGCTTGAAATGTCTACTTTTAAAAGAAACAATTCGAAACAAAAAGAAATAGTTAAGCAAAGCGCACTGTTCACGCGAGCAGCTCATGACTGGCGTCTCAGAGCGTTTCTGTTCAAAATGGTGCGCTTCATCACTGCATGTGCTGCGAGTTTAGCACGCATTTTTAGACTAATCCTGACTCCTGAGTATTTAATTTAAGTTGCATATATTTTGTTCTTGCACTGATGTTAAATTTGTAGCCATTTTGCACTTTGACAGCCAGTTTGAGGTATAGGCTATTTGAGTATTGTGTGTACAAAATGTTTACAAAATCAAATGATTCTGACAGTTTTTGCCATTGAAATGACTGGGGAAAAAGTGTCCCAATCAACCTGAATTCACCCTATACTCTTTGAAATCATAATTACATGGCATTATGTTGCTTGAAACCCCAAATATAATAACATTCTTCTTTAACAATTATTCAGTTATTTGTAACAATGTCATTGTAAAAAAAAAAAGTACTTTCAATGCAGCTAGCTACTTGTAGTGTAGCTTACTACTTTTTCAAAAGGGTAGCTTGAATGTAACTTAACTACTTCAACTTACAAGTAGTTTGTAGCTTGTAAAGCTACAGTTTCAGAGTAGCTTGCCCAACACTGCTTACAAAACACTAAATGGTTTAGCTCCCCAGTACTTGAGTGAGCTCTTTATGCATTATTGTCCTTCACGTCTATTGCGGTCTCAAAATTCTGGCCAGTTAATAATACCTAGAATATCAAAATCAGCTGCAGGTGGTAGATCCTTTTTCCTAAACTTCCTAGCATTGTTCGGGAAGCAGACACACTGCTTCAGTTTAAATCTAGACTAAAACACATCTCTTTAACCTGGCATACACATAAAACATTATCAATTTCTATTATTCAAATCAGTTAAATGATTGTTAGGCTGCATTAACTCTTACAGGTCTGCACAGTTTTGGGGCCCTTTATAAGTTTTGACATGCTCTGACATTTGTGCTTTTTTCAGTTGCTTATAAACACATTAATAGCAAAAGTGTCATTACACTGTATTCAGCACAAACTAGGCTACCATAATATGTTAGCAACATGTATGTACATGCTTGTATTTTTGAGAGAATAACGTTTATGCGTGGTTTTTGAGAAAACTAAAAATGTAAGTCACTGAATTAAGGCCTCAAAACTACAACAGATATGTGTCCACAAGACTTTAGACTAATGGGTGTTGTTGCCTAGAGTTTTTGCTTCAAACTGATGTGAGAATCATTGTGCCTATTAATTCACATAAAACAATATATTGATTTAAATTTTGTAAGACACTTTTTCTTTACAAAGGCCGTATGCGAGGAGGCGTGAACGATCATGAATAATGCTGTGATTCACACCTGAGAGAACAAAAGAACGCATAATGAGCCGCATAATGAGCCACATAATGAATGAGCTTTTGAGTCAGGTATGTGAGAGGGAGCTAAGAAACAGGACAAAGGAAATACATTTTTTTGTAGTTTATTTAGAATATAGTCAACAAAATAAAGTGAGAGCCAAAGGCACAATGTCCTATGTGGGCCAGTATCAGGTCACTATGATTCTCAAATCTGTGAGAAAAAAAAAAAAAAAAAAAGATAATCTGTGAGGATACTGATAACAGGATCAACGATTGTATTAACCTTAATATAATGTCTACTCGTAACAGAAAACATGATTGCTGATATTGCACAGCATGTGAACAAAATTTTGTATAGGCCTATTATATTTAAATTATATACAGTACTGGTCAAACGATTGGACACATTACTATTCTTAATGTTTTTGAAAGGTCTCATGGTCATCAAGCCTGCATTTATTTGATCAAAAATACAGAAAAAAACATTAATATTGTGAAATATTATTACAATTTAAAATAATGGTTTTCTATTTTAATATACTTTAAAATCTAATTTATTTTGGTGATGTAAAACTGAATTTTCATCAGCCATTACTCCAGTCTTCAGTGTCACATGATCCTTCAGAAATCATTCTTATGCTGATTTCATATCAATGTTGGAATATTCTTCTTAATATTTTTTATAACCTGTGATATTTTTTCAGGATTCTTGGATGAATAAATGAAGTAATGGCTGATGAAAATTCAGCTTTGCATCACAGAAATAAATTATATTTTACAGTTTATAAAAATAGAAAACCATTATTTTAAATGGATTTTTTCTGGCAAAATACTTTTTAATGGCTACAACAAGTAGCCTATTGAACACAAAACGGTACTATATTTATAGCATCTGATCAGAAATTTGCGAACAAATGCTTTATTGATGTGACACTAGGCTAACACTTCATAGTCTGTCCAAAACAGGCCAAAGAAA
The DNA here is from genome assembly GCA_039654105.1 of Coreius guichenoti. Lineage (NCBI taxonomy): Eukaryota > Metazoa > Chordata > Actinopteri > Cypriniformes > Gobionidae > Coreius > Coreius guichenoti. Next base: position 1,518,995 of record CM077174.1, on the reverse strand, counting down.
TCTTGTCTAAACAGTCTTACATCTATGACATTTTTTGTTGCAGCAGGATTCATATTTAAACGGTCTTTTTGCAGTTTAATATTTACAGACACTAACAGAATAAACTTACCTCACAATCCTCGGCTGGATCAGTTACTCTTAGAAATAAACAATGCTTTTCTTCTTTTCTTCTGAGGTAAATTATTCCAGGATTATTCCTCACCGTGTCTCAAAACGATTTAAAGTACATGCACTAATCTTGATGTGTTTATTTGAGTTGATGTGGGCGTTGACTGTTCGCATGGATCGCGTCAGTATTTGACTTTCAAAAGAACGCGCGCTCCGTGGGCGTGGCCGCATTAACACTAATAAAGAGGCTCGTGAACGACTGACATCTCTGTCTTTTCAAACAGATTACATAAACACAAACTGGTGATTTAGAGTTGTTGGCAATTAAATGCAGACCCTTTTATCTGCCACAGGAGATGTCTGTTGTTGTCGTCACAGCCGTGTATATTCCACCAGACGCTAATGCTAATGCAGCACTCAGCTACATATTAAAAGCTATAAACAAGAAGCAGAATACTTATCCTGACGGGGTGTTTATTGTGGTTGGTGATTTTAATCATGTCAACTTTAAGACTGTGCTTCCAAGGTTTGAACAACATGTAAAATGCCCAACCAGAGGGGGGAACACACTGGACTGTGTTTATTCTAACATCTCCAAAGTGTCACCCCTCCCTCACCTTGGACAGTCTGATCACCTGTCACTTTTTTAACTCCAGCATACTGCCCCGTCATTAAGCGACAGCAAACTGTTATCAAAACGGTGAAAACCTGGCTGGAGGAAGCATCCTCACAGCTGCAAGACTGCTTTCAAAGCACTGATTGGAGTCTGTTTTCAACCCAGGACCTAGATGAATATACACTCACCTAAAGGATTATTAGGAACACCTGTTCAATTTCTCATTAATGCAATTATCTAATCAACCAATCACATGGCAGTTGCTTCAATGCATTTAGGGGTGTGGTCCTGGTCAAGACAATCTCCTGAACTCCAAACTGAATGTCAGAATGGGAAAGAAAGGTGATTTAAGCAATTTTGAGCGTGGCATGGTTGTTGGTGCCAGACGGGCCGGTCTGAGTATTTCACAATCTGCTCAGTTACTGGGATTTTCACGCACAACCATTTCTAGAGTTTACAAAGAATGGTGTGAAAAGGGAAAAACATCCAGTATGCGGCAGTCCTGTGGGCGAAAATGCCTTGTTGATGCTAGAGGTCAGAGGAGAATGGGCCGACTGATTCAAGCTGATAGAAGAGCAACTTTGACTGAAATAACCACTCGTTACAACCGAGGTATGCAGCAAAGCATTTGTGAAGCCACAACACGCACAACCTTGAGGCAGATGGGCTACAACAGCAGAAGACCCCACCGGGTACCACTCATCTCCACTACAAATAGGAAAAAGAGGCTACAATTTGCACAAGCTCACCAAAATTGGACAGTTGAAGACTGGAAAAATGTTGCCTGGTCTGATGAGTCTCGATTTCTGTTGAGACATTCAGATGGTAGAGTCAGAATTTGGCGTAAACAGAATGAGAACATGGATCCATCATGCCTTGTTACCACTGTGCAGGCTGGTTGTGGTGGTGTAATGGTGTGGGGAATGTTTTCTTGGCACACTTTAGGCCCCTTAGTGCCAATTGGGCATCGTTTAAATGCCACGGCCTACCTGAGCATTGTTTCTGACCATGTCCATCCCTTTATGACCACCATGTACCCATCCTCTGATGGCTACTTCCAGCAGGATAATGCACCATGTCACAAAGCTCGAATCATTTCAAATTGTTTTCTTGAACATGACAATGAGTTCACTGTACTAAAATGGCCCCCACAGTCACCAGATCTCAACCCAATAGAGCATCTTTGGGATGTGGTGGAACGGGAGCTTCGTGCCCTGGATGTGCATCCCACAAATCTCCATCAACTGCAAGATGCTATCCTATCAATATGGGCCAACATTTCTAAAGAATGCTTTCAGCACCTTGTTGAATCAATGCCACGTAGAATTAAGGCAGTTCTGAAGGCGAAAGGGGGTCAAACACAGTATTAGTATGGTGTTCCTAATAATCCTTTAGGTGAGTGTACATCTACTGTGCTTTTTTATATCAGATGCTGCGTGGAAAGTGTCATCATTATCAAACACATCCGTGTTTACCCAAACAGGAACCCATGGATGACTAAGGAGGTCCAACTTCTTCTGATAGACTGTGATGCAGCTTTTAGATCTGGTAATAAAGAACTGTACAGCACTTCCACACACAACCTCAAGAGAGGGATAAAATCAGCCAAAGCTGCATACAAGGATAAGATTGAGGATCACTTTACTTTCAGGGACACACCACGCATGTGGCAGGGTATGCATCATATAACCAACTTCAGGGGCAGCAGAGAACCACTGACAGCATGCAGCACCATGTTGGCTGAGGAATTGAATTGCTTCTTTGCCCGATTTGAGAGAGGACCGGATAACGCAGTTTCACCACATCTAGATTCTGCTGACTGCACGCTCACCCTCCAGACACATGAGGTTAAGCGAGTCCTAAGAACTGTGAATACCAGGAAGGCGGCTGGACTGGATGTGATCCCAGGCAGGGTCCTCTGGGATTGTGCCCATCAGCTTGCAGAGGTTTTCACAGATATCTTTAATCTCTCACTTTCATATGATGTTGTACCAGACTGCCTGAAAACTGCCACCCTCATCCCAGTGCCCAAGCAGTCCAACATCACTTCCCTGAATGACTATAGACCAATAGCACTTACATCTATCATATCCAAGTGTTTCGAAACACTCATTCTAGGATACATCAGATATACATCAAATACCCCCATCAGGTCAAATAGATCCGCAGAGGATGCAATAAATACTGCTCTCTACACCACACTGACAGAACATCTGGAGCACAAGGAAACATGTGCTCTTTGTAGACTATAGCTCTGCTTTTAATACCATCGTCCCTAGTAGGCTATTCACAAAGATGCTTGACCTGGGTCTCAGCAACCAACCGTGTTTGTGGATCAAGGACTTTGATAGTGAACGCTCACAGATTGTGAAACTGGGCATGCACATTTCCTCAACCCTGACCCTTAGCACTGGAGCACCACAAGGCTGAGCCTTGTTGCTGAGCCCCCTCCTCTACTCACTCTACACGCATGACTGTACACCAGTTCACCCCACTAACACAATAATAAAATTAGCTGACGATACAACAGTGGTGGGGCTTATCTCAAATGGAAGTGAGGATGCCTACAGAGATGAGGTATGTAGATTGGCTGAGTGGTGTGCAGATAACAACTTGTCTCTCAACATCAAGAAGACAAAGGAGCTAATAACAGACTTCAGGCGACATCGGGAGGAGCTTCAATACTGGAAATAAGAGGTGAGGAGGTGGTCCCTACATGGAGATGGTGGTCTAGTGGGTTAAACCACTGAACTGATACACAGAAGGTTGCTGGTTCAATCCCAGCCACCAAAGGGATCTTCTTTCTCAGGGGCAGAGCATAATCTGGCACCCACGCCCAGACCTCTGGAACCTCCAAGTCTAGTCCCTGGATGGGACGAGGTCTAGATAAGATCACTCAGGCCTACTAGGCGGCTGTATGCCTAGAAGTGGCGCCTCTTCACTACATGGTGCTCTTCCCAAGGTGAAGACCCATGGAGATGTGGAATCGGATCTATGCTTTCCTTCCTCCATCAGGGCCTGGGGAGCCCTCCACCCTAAAAGTGTACGTTGCTGGGATAGCAGCAAACCACAAAACTGTGTATGGCAGGTCTTTGGGGAAGCACAACCTAATTATTAGGTTCCTGAGAGGTGCCGAAGGTTGAATTCTTCAAGAATTTCTCACCTCCTCCCTTCTTGGGATCTTTCTTTGGTTTTACAGGCCTTACAGAAAGATCTGTTATTGCCCTTACAATGAGTGGACCTTAGTGCTCTCTCTACTAAGCTCGACTGA